>JAJOZX010000125.1:1030000-1290000 GCA_023014485.1 Bathynomus jamesi
TAATATTTCTTACTTAACCTAACCTAACTTGGACCAAAGTGGGAAAGACGCGTTTGAGAATGAAGATGACGTGAAATAGATCGATTTGAGAAATGGCTCCTTTTAGATTCTCTCTCACTCGTGGATTTCGCGCAGAAAGAAATGTGAATCACATTGATTGGGTTTATACCAATTTAAATGTTCGGCTCCCTATTTTAAGATACTTACATAAAGTTTGAGTGCCAGGGTGCCATTTTTGAATGATGCCAGCTAATCTCATCGTTACTAAGGCAATAAATCTGATAGCCAAACTTAATATAAATTTATTTTAGCCCAACTTAATTTGTTTTGTATATTTTGTATATGAGAGCGTCAAATAACATTTGTTTACATCGAGATTTTTCTCGAACTTCACTTCAAATTAATGTTTATCGAAATAAAATTCTATGGCGTTATTTCTCGTTAACGATTTATTGAAAACTTTCTTTTGAAGTTTCTCCTCTCCGGAATCAGACAATGTTATAAATAGATATATTTACGAGTTTACGAATAAAGGTATTGCCTTTTACAAAACACCCAGCCATAATATATATATATATATATATATATATATATATATATATATACAGGGTGTTTCAGGTCGACTCTAGAAATATGGAAAAGAAACACTTCATATTAGTTACGGAATTACTATGACAAACTTCAAATACTAAATACAAACTACAAATTCCTGAATTTGTAGTTTGGATTTGGTATTTGGTATTTAAAGTTTGTCATAATAATTCCGTAATTAATATGAAGTGTTTCTTTTCCATATTTCTAGGGTCGACCTGAAACACCTGTATATATATTTGTTTTTTGAAGTTCAAAATGGTACCAACGTTTCGGAATACATTCGTTCCATCAGCTTGGCTAAAATGATAAATGAGTAATTAAAATGCAAATAGGTTGAATTCTAATGACTAAAATAAAGTAACAGAATTAAGATTCCAAAAAGGAGGCTCGGAAAAAATAAATGTACGTAAAAGTATTAAAAAAAATTTAAATAAGTGAATAAAATAAAAGTTAAGTGAAACAGACCTGCAGTTCTAATAATGATTCTTCAGAATTGAGATCTGGTTTTAATTTATGAATGAACAACCACTCCAAGATCAGTTACCATAAGCAAGTGCAGCGAAATTAGACTGTGAAATTGGGTGGCTATAGCTGCGGTTGTAGATGGCCACTATTCTTCTTCTATAATATTCGTCAGGCTTCTTTCTTTCTTTTATTTATTAATTTTCTTTTAAATCATACTTCCTGTCCTATCCACTCCTATGCCAAGGATTCTACCCTTTACTTCTCCACCTGCTTCACAAAGCGTCCCTCTCAACAGTTACTCCGCATTACTGAGACTGGAATTTTCATCAAGATGTGTGAAATTCTTTCATCGACCAAGTGTCCTCAAGTGATGACAGTATTTTTATCAAACATTGATGCTTGATGAAATACTTTCTCCAGAACTGATTCTTTGAGCATAAGTTAATCGAAGTGGGTGGCGCCATCTACTGGAGGAAATAAATACTAATCTAGTTTATTTTCAATAACCGAGTGTAATTAAATTTATATCATGAATCATGAACATCCTAACAGCATCTTAAGTTTTAAGACTGAATTTATTAGAAATAAATTTACCTTACCTCGGTGGAATTCGGACTTATGCGACTGAAAACTAGAATTTTGTGAGCCACCACGTTACTCACTCGGCCATGAGACGTTGAGATACTGAGAAAGAGGTTTGTGTATATATATATATGTATATATATATATATTCTTTCACATTGGTTTCAGTATGTATATTCTAAAATGTAATATATATATATGTGTGTGTGTGTGTGTGTGTGTGTGTGTGTGTATGTGTATGTGTGTGTGTGTGTGTGTGTGTAAAATTAAAGATGAATCATCAGGAGTGTTTTGATGACTGACCGTTTATAATTTCTATGAAAATTCTAGTCTCGGAGCATGCTTCGTGTGAGACGGGTATGGTGCACCTGACCTCTGATCTTTATACTTTCTCTATTTGGGGCAGAGAAAACGTGTGCCTTTCAATGCTTCCAAAACCCAATTCCTTCATCTGTCGACTCATTACAATGTTCCACGTGACTATCCCCTTATCTTCAGCAATACACAACTCAATCCTTCCTCTTTTCGTAACATTCTTGGCATTTCCTTTTCTCATGATCTTTTCTGGAAAGATCACATATAGGGTGGCTCAACCCACACAGCTCTACTTGACCGAGTGGAACCAAAAGCTTTTCGTCTCATCAATTCTCCGCCTCTTACTGACTGTCTTCAATCCCTCTCTCTTCGCCGCAATGTTGCCTCACTTTCCTTTTACTATCGCTATTATAATGGACACTGCTTTTCTGAACTCTCTAACTGCATGTCTCCTCTTTTATAGAGAGCACGCAGTACCTGACTTTCGACACATTCTCATTCCTTTTCTGTCCAACTCTCTAACGCAATGGTTAACCAGTATTTTCACTCTTTCATCTACTCAACCGGCGAACTCTGGAACAACCTTCCTCAATCCATCTTTCTCCCTGTCCAATCTTTCAAACGCAGAGTGTCCAGGCATCTCGAAAACTACTTCCTGCATAAAATAATTTTCTATATATGCATGGTTGCGTATGTAAGAGTTACGTGATTTGTTAAGGGGATGACTTGTTCGAACAGATTTACCGAAATGTTCATAAATACAGGACTTATATATTTATATATGATCCCATACAGCGGTTACACTTGTACTGATAAACTATGGAAGATTTAAGAAAGTGTAGGAGCAACATATTTCTATTTAAACCTTTATAGAGTAAGGGATTAAGCAAACGTCTCTTAACCCTTTACTGCACAGAGGTCTTTTCGAGACTGAGTAAAATAGTCTGGCGTTAGCCAGAACAAAATCAGTAATGTAACACTGCGAGATAAAGGGTTAAAAAATGGTGAACTGATTTGGTCGGAGTGAAAATTACTTTGATACACAATTGCGGCTGAAAATTCTTCGAGCAATTTTAAAAGTTTATTTTTAATATTAAAACTAGGGTTGGGCATCCGGGATCCCGGGATATTATTTTACCCCATACTCAAGCGAAAACGGTTTTCAAAGTTTAAAAAACAGGTGAACGAAAACTTCAATTGTGAAAAGCCTTTGCACGAAATAAATATACCTCATAATAAAACTGTTTTTGAAAGTCTCCCCTGAAAATAGAATACGGGTAAATCCCGGGATCGAAATCCCGGGATATGAGCTGTCTACTTTACTTCCTCCGGGATCCCGGATGCCCAGCTCTAAATAAAACCCAAGGTTGCCATGTAAAGTAAAGTGAAGTATAAGGTGTCTTTGGGAACTGCAACCATAGCTCTAGTTGTGGGGTCTATTAATCTGTTTAAGGTTCTGCCTATTGTGGTTTCCACGAATCTAGAGGGGAAATAATTTTTTGTAAGTTGTTTGATAAAATTTAATTCTTCATTTAACTTAAAGTAATCTGAGCAAATACAGTAATTAAAAGCTGTATTAGACAAAATCGAAATTAAATTTCGCTTAATAACCCTTTAAGGACGACTGGTACAAATTGGTAGCGTTTCAAATACAAGCACTCATAACAGCCGTACAAAATTTCCGGCCCTAAAGGGTTAAAATTTGAAGGGATAGAAAGAGAAAAAAATCGTAGTAAGGCCAGCGAATGTGGGCTTTCGGTAAACAGAAGTTTCAAAAGAAAAATTAACTTTTGTTATTTTAATGTCCAAAAAGGACAAAGAATTATTGGATTCAGTTTGCGGAATAAATTCAGTATCAGAGTATTTAAAATTAAGATAATTAAGAAATAAAGGGATATGGTCTGGTGATTTGAAAAAGAGAAATGTGTCATCACTCTTTCATCTATAAAAATGCGGTTTGAAATTAGGACAATGGTTCGGCCATTTGATTTCGTGATGGCAAAGAAACGTGTTGGCTAAAGTAGAAACAAGGGGCAGCCCCATCTGAACGCCTTGAGACTGTTTAAAACTCTCATCATTAAATATGAATATAAGGTCCCCACAGAAAATTTTAGCTGTTTTTTTAGTTGATCTCTATTAAAACCCTGAACTATATCAATATTACTGAAAGAGTTATCAATATATATATATATATATATATATATATATATATAAATATATATATATATATATATATATATATATATATATCACTGGTTTCTGCAACAGGTACATCAGTAAATAAAGACTTTACATCAAGGCTAGCCATTGTATATGAATTATTGCTTAACGTGGTAATTTCTCTTACAAAAGTAAAAGAATCCCGGATTATATATGAATTATAATGTACATAAAGTTATTGGTGATAGTACGGAGACCAAAATTTTGATAGATTATAATTAAAACTCCCCATTGCCGATAAAATTGGTCTAAGTGGACAATTTAGGTTTATGTATTTCAGGAAGTTCATACATAATACCTGGGTTAGATCCAGAAACAAATAATTTTGAAGAAACTGTATCCCAGATTACATTATCAGATTTAAATTTTCTAAAATGTCCATTAATTTTATTCTCTTGTTTTAAGATTAGAGCAGAGATGTCACCAGTTGTTTTAGAAAATGTAGTCATATCATTTAAAATATCTAGCATTTTATTGACTTAAATATTCCTGTCCAAAACAACTATACCATTACTTTTATTTTGTCTTCTAATCACTAATGACCCGTCCGAGGACAGATTTCTTAGACTCTGAAACTCTTTCAAACTCTGCAAAAAGAGTTTTTAACCGTTCATAAAATGAAGTGAAAAATAAATTATTGTACGTAAATTATTAGACAAAAAGTTAAAACTTTTAATATGTGGATCATAGTATGAATGTTTAAAAATATCCTTAAAAACAATTCAAAGTTTAGGAAATGATCACAAAAGTTAAACCGTTTTGGAGTAAAGGAGAATTTTAGGCCTTTACAAATGACAATTTTTTCAGTATCACAGAAAACTTTAAAAGAATAATTAAAATTGAGATTTCCTAATTTTTTAAGTTTTCTGTTTTGACTAAAATTTACTTTCGCAATACATTAGGAATTGCTACTTTTACTGGCATTCAAAAGATCTGCTGAATCTATACCAGATACCATAGACTTAAAGTGGAAGTAGACCGGCTAACATCTCTATTACTGTACATCCACTGATGAGCCTTTTTTTTTAATTTTTAATTTCTCTATCAAGTAATTATTTTCGACAGATCCTATAGGTTTCATTTCTTTTTAAATGAGTTTTTAAGCTTAAACCTTAAAGCCTTCAATATGAATATCAGGTTTGAACCTTATATTTATATATTTATATTTAATGATAATGATGAGGTTTTTTAAACAGATTGAACACGTTCAGATAAATCTGTCCCTGGTCCTACTTTAGCCAACGCGTTTCTTTGCCATCACGAAATCAAACTTCTACTTATTGTGGGATTGTAAAAATATATCTGAAGGGGAAGGTGGACGCTAGAAAACTAAAAATTATGGAATGGCCATTACGAAGTCCCGACATGAATCCAGTTGAGGCTATATGGGACCATACAGAAACTAAGAAGGATAGACTGAGGCCATCTAATATTGAATAACTGTGGAAAGACCCGCAAAATATTGGGATGGATATTCCATCATCACTAATAAATAAATACACTGACACCATTATTAACAGAGTCCAAACTGTTATAAGGGCAAAAGAGCGACACACTAAATACTAAAATATATATTTTTGTCTATGTAATTTATTCATTAAAATAATATTGTACATTTGTACGTGTTATGACTCTAATGCCTCATTCAAAATGTATATACGACCGATGATGGCTATAATTAACCATATATCTTTGATGTTTCCAAATTTTTCAACAATAATATATATATATATATATATATATATATATATATATATATATATATATATATATATATATATATATATATATATATATATATACTAATACTAATAATAATAATAATAATAACCTTGGTTTGCCTCTGCCCGAATTGTTCATTCTGACGAAGGACAAACTTGTTACTCCACCTTAGTAGTAGTTAATAATAATAATAATAATAATAATAATAATAATAATTATTATTATTATTATTATTATACAACCTAAACTAACATTACAATAACTTAAAGTGCCTTCCAAAGGAGAGAATGTGTGTGTATGTGAAGTGGTGAGGATAAGCCTAAGTCACTCATTTTTCATTTCCTTAATCGAAAACCACAAAATATTCTGTGAATGTGAATTGTTTGAATGTAAAAAAAATAATATTTGAATTAAGTTGATTATCGAAAGTGAATTTGGGATAAAGTTCGACAGTGTTCCTCTATTTGTAAATGTTATTATTTAAAAAATATTACTTTATTATTTTAAAAATTTACTTTTAAATAACTGAAAAATATGTCATGTTTAATAATAATAATAATAATAATAAAAATAATAATAATAATAAAAATAATAATAATTAAAATAATAATAATAATTAAAATAATAAAATAATAAAAATAATAATAATAAGAATGAGAATAAAATAATAATAGTAATTAAAATAATAATAATAATAATTTTAATAAGAATAAAAATAATATTAATAGTAATAATAATAATAATAATAAAAAAATACATTTAGTTTTTCACATATAAATCAAATTTGCGCTCTGAATATTTGTAACAAAAGTTTTATATGTAGTTTAATTAATTTCATTTTAGGAAGGGGGAAAAGAAAATTTTCACTAAGTGGGGGCGGGGGAATTACAAAAAATAGGACGTAACACTAAGTGAAATTTGATTTTCTCAAACAAAGTTTTTTCACCCTACATATATATATATATATATATATATAGAGAGAGAGAGAGAGAGAGAGAGAGAGAGAGAGAGAGAGAGAGAGAGAGAGAGAGAGAGAGAGAGAGAGAGAATTTCAAAGGAGGATGAATGAATAATATGAAGAGAATAGAAAATTGTTGTGAAAGGAAATATGAAAGTGCAGAAATGAATGTAAGAAAATGTGTGAGAAAGTCTGAGATAAAAATGGAAGAATTCTCACAGCGGATGCGAATTTACGAAATACATAAAAGTAATATTTTGATCGTTTGATGGGTGGAAAAGAGAAGAGGGGTGCAAATGTAAATATAGGGGGATGTGGCGGTGTGAGTAGGACAGCATACCTGACAACATAACTAGGGACGGATCCAGAGAGGGGGGTCTACTGTAGGTGTTCGAAAATTTTCTAAAATTTTCTTATCCTTTTAAGTAATGTTATTTGAATAAGTTGCTGGGAAGAATTATGTTAAGTTTACAATTTTTTTTTTTAATTTACTTTTAATGTCGAAACATGTCGAAAACTATTTTGATAAATCTTATCACACACACACACACACACACACACACACATATATATATATATATATAATATATATTATATATATATATATATGTTGCGCAGGCAACGCGCAACAAAACCCAGCTGTTTTTCCTTCCACACAATAAAGAAATTGTCTGGTAAATAAATGGGTACCCTGGGTAGCCTAGTGGTTAAGACGCTGGGTTGCTGGTGGGGCGTGGTTCGGACTCCACGTTAAACTGTCGGTCTAAAGTGGAACGATAAAGCTTGACCTTCGTCAGAATGAACAATCCGGGCGGAAGCCAAACCAAGGTCAACCAAGGTTATAGTTTCGTCAAGCCAGGTTGCCAAGTACTCATACACGATTCACTGTCAAACTTTTTTCCAAAGTAGCCAACTATATCCAAAGCATTGGTGAAAATTTTAGCTATAGTTTGGATAAAGAGGCAGCCTTGGTGGGCCCTGGTGGCCCTTAGTTATCTCTGAAACATTTTATGTTCTTAGGTTCGATATATATATATATATATATATATATATATAGAATATTACCACCTTCCACCTACTGTGGAAGGTGTATGCAGTGAAAAATAATTGCGAAACGCATTTATACAGATGTATTAATGAAAGAAATTCATTCAGATTCTATTTGACTTAAAGATTTATAAATTATAATGGGTGTGAAGCAGCAAACAACCTACAATACATTCTCGACATCCTTCGTAAGTTGAATCTTTGAAGAAACCTTATTCAATTCATATTTGAAAAACTTTCCTTCATCAAATCTAGTAAATTCTTATTCAATTTCTATACTTAGTTTTTTGTGTAAATATAAAACTAATTGGTACTTTTGCATTATCCTCCCAACACTAATGTTTTTTTATAACGGCTAACGCCTGCGGCGGGCTGTTTTTACCGTAACCTAACCTAACCAAACCTAATACCAACACTAATTTTTTTTATAATGGAAGGAAAATAAAGTACCATAACCAAAACCAAACCAACATTATATAAAAAGATTAGTGTTGGGAGGATAATGCAAAAGAACCAACTAATTTAGTTACCCTTACCCTTCTGTTATGAAAATTATATAGTACAAACGTAACCAAGTAACAATTTAATGTAAAAATGTAACATAATTAGGCTACTATTAGGTTTTGCATAATATTTCGCAGTTTTCTTTTACAAATTTTCAAGTGAGTAACGTAAACTTGGACGGTTTATGTATATCAACATAATAATGGGCTACGTCGTGGCCAATGTCGTAACACCGCTTCCCGGAGATCAGCGAAGTTACGCGACATTGGGTATGGGTAGTAGTTGGATGGGAGACCGTCCTCCTCGCCCAAATTATGTAGTAACCCGTGGTTCGGATTCCACGTAAAGCTGTAGGTCCACCTCCGTCATATGATCTCAGATGTTGCGAAGGAGGTTAAACACCCCCAATAAAAAAAAACATATAATAATATTACAAATTTTTTGGTTTTGGTTTCAAAAGTATATTTATGTATATATTTATAAAGTACAATTACCACAACACCACGTGTTTTTAATGTCCACGTGGATATGGTACTGAAAGAAAGTATTTGTTTATAGTCATTGACAACATTAACAATACCCAAAAAATAAGAATTAAATTTGAGTAACAGCGTACTAAATTTTATGAAAATTTGAGAACGCTTCTCTTTGGTCTTTTTTTATGCAGGAAGGAGGAGCCAAGAGCGAACACCAGCAAAAGCGCCCCTCACCCCTCATAGAAGAAGAGCCAAAATCTGCGCTGTGCAGATTTATATAGTTTGTCTCTTGCTTTACCACTTCATTCTTTGATGAGGTTTGCAATACACGAAAGATTTTGGAATCGCTTTTTATTTTTTCCTGTGGGTGTGCATCATATATATAAATATATATATATACTGTATATGTATAATATTATTTTTTATTTTACTTCCGACCATTCTCGGGCATCCTGTATATTACAATAACTTTAATATAGGCTTACTGTATACCTCAATTAACTAATTAGATAAAACTGCAGAAACATAGACTTAATAAAAAGAGTTCATGATGGAAAGCGATTCTCCCTTTAAAACTATACTACCAGTAGAACGAAGCCAGCGCGCGCAGCTCAGTGGGTAACACTGAGCCCATGTAAACGAAGTGAAGGCACTGAGGTCGGGATTCGACTCCCGATAGTGTTGGTTAACAATTTATACCAGAACGAGACTGCTCCCCCGGATTCCTCTTTTCATTAAATAACCCGCCAAATAAGCCCAGAAACTCTGTAGTGGATTGCATTTGTCCGTCCTTCAGTTCGTTCGCCCATTCCTCACACTTTAGTGTCCTCACCATAACTTCTGAACTGCTAGACATAACCTGATGAAACTTCATACACATATAGATCATCACGAAGTGATATGCTATAAGAGTGAATTAGATCCTTGCATTAAAAGTGAAGGTCTCAGACAGAGGTCAAGTGGAGCTTTTTCATGTCCGCGCCATAGCTTTTGAACCGCCCAATTTAATTTGATGAAATCCATACACATATGGATCATCATAAAACGATGTGTCGCGAGTACAATTACAATCAAAGTTTAAGGTCACAAAGAGAGGTCAAGGGTCAAATGGAGGTCCACGCCAAAACTTTCTGAACAGCTGAACATAAACTGATGAAACTTCATGCATATATGTAACGTCCCACGACACTGTGCCGCGAACAAGAATCAGGTCCCTGCATCAAAGATCAAGGTTACAAATACAGTATAGGCAGTGGCACTGATATTGTTCCGACATAGGTCTTCTTACAACAAACAATAAAAATCGTTTATTCTTCTCAAATAAGAAGGTATTACTTTATGAAGGTATACCCTCAATCATGTTACTAATAAGCCTGCTGAGTGTAGTGGAAAAGGTGTATGTACTGAAAACTAACATAACCTTCATGAAGTGATTAAGATTCACAGGTATTTCCAGAAATATCTGAAATTTAAGTGAAATAACTGGTTTTACACCTCCAATGTTATATATATATATATATATATATATATATATATATATATATATATGAGGAGATTGTAGACACCAATCGACCAGGGAGGCACTCCTGGAGGGATGTCAGGCAGGAGACATGGAGTGCTGGAATTCCCGTTTCTCCTGTTTCTTTCTTTTTTTTTATTATAAAGGGGGCATTTTTGCGGGCACCCACCTTTGGCCCCTCCTTTCTACATAATAAATAAATAAATATATATATATATATATATATATATATATATATGTGTGTGTGTGTGTGTGTGTGTGTGTGTGTGTGTGTGTGTGTGATTTGTTGTCTTAAAATCGGTATTGAATTAGATTAGAGCTTAATATTTTTCCACCTTATTGTTTTCCTATTTTTCCTTCGCATTTAGTTGTTTTTATCGAGTTGGAAAACGGATCGAATGTGGAATATTATTGAATATGGAAGCCAAATTGTTTTCCTCTCAAACTTTATTTTATTTTTTATTTATTATGGAAATTTATTTGCGTTCCAAAAAAACACTTCACTTCTCCTGTTTTGTTCTTTGTACATTCGCCTGTTCTTCGGCTGACGGGGAGTGAGCATTGTTTTCCAGTGTTTTCGCGTCATGTGTGAGTTGGTAGTAGCGCGCGCATGCGCACTTCCTTTATGCTAGTACAATCATTACCACTTTTTTTTACCGAGTTACTTTGTTACGGGGTTTCGTAACGCGAATGAAGAGACAAATCCGATTTGAACTGGTTTAAACTAGTTTCAACTATTTTACAATCGAATATACAGTTGTTATAAAGTACATGTAATAAATATTACTCGTCCATGTTCACTCACGTTAATATAATTCAAATCGGATTTCTCTCATATATATATATATATATATATATATATATATGTATATATATATATAACTGCAATGACCACGCAGTATATTAATGTATAGAAACGACGTAAGTATAGAAGAGTGTTCTGCACACAAGGAAGAGAAATAACGAACAAATGAAAAATGAGGTGACCGCCCGGGAATCGAACCCAGGATCTTCCGATTGCCGGTCAGATATGCTATCCACTCATGAAAAAAAAAATAATATATATATATATATATATATATATTTTTTTTTTTTTTCATGAGGGTTTTTCCCAAGTATCGTACGAGTATATTGGACGTTTTTCCTAAATAGTTTTAAAACAATATATCCTTTTAAATTAATCATATGTTTTGTATATGATGTACATGATGAAAAAAACTGCACCCACCATGACTCGAACTCAACACCTCTTGATTAGAAGGTGACGGTTCTAGCCATCACACTACAACGTGAAAAAATCCTTCATGTTCATGCATGATATTCCATTTATGGAACCCAAGCCTTGCATCAAAAAATTTGAACGAAATGCTAGTCGGTCCTTACCTCGAGGGCGGAAGTTAAGGTGTAAAATGCCTCTAATACGTAAAAGTGTTATGCGTTTCTTCGGTTGTTTAATTGTATGTCAGGTTGCGTTAACTTTCATACCATCGAAGTATAGTGACTAGCGCCGTCACCTAATCATGAGGTGTTGGCTTGGAATACTGTTGTGAGCAACAGGTCGGCGCGACCCCTCATTATCCCTACAGGGTAAACAAACTCACGAAGCGGTTTTTTTTTGGTTTTTTTGCGCAGAAATCACAACTACAGGGGTAAACAAACTACGACCCGGGGGGGGGGGGGGGGGGTCGCGATCCACCGTTTGAGAAACACTGAGTTAATGTGTTATTCAGTCATTATTTTAACACTTAATATAATAGAAAACCACAATAACAAAGTTGATTTTAATACGGAGACTGAAGTAAATCGTGCAGCCCCAAGGAGGATTCGTCCTCGAGGCAATGTCTAACGTCATACAAATTCATTGAATTTCTTAAAAAGCTCGGAATAGAATTAGCATGAGCGGCGTACTGTGGATATATATATATATATATATATATATATATATATATATATATATATATATATATATATATATATATATATATATATAAGTTCTATATATATATATATATGAACACGCACAAGGAAAAATTAAAAGTAATTCGAAGCCCTTTCGTTTATTCAACAGTACATCTTGGAATCGCGTTTCATTTTTTCCTTGTGGGTATTCTTCATTTAATTATGTCACGCGTTTAATTGTGAAATTCACCCAATATCACTGGCGTAGTTACGGGGAGCGAGCGGTGTAGTTTGCTCCAGGCTCAAGCTCCGAAGGGGCGCTGTTGTAAGTGAATAAGGACTGACACCTACGAAACAACACGGGCGAGACAGCACGATTTGGATATTGTGATTGATCACTGTGCAACACGAAAAGCACGAAAAGTCACATTCTAGAACTTAGAATTTTGAAACATGTGTCAATCTGGTGGTGCTTCGTATGGAGTATAACTTATAAGCTTATGAAGCTACCTACTTGATACATGTTTTGGATGGTAATATATGCATGTCTGGTAATTGCATGTTCATTAAAACAAAAAATGAGTCTAAAAAAGTACTTTCTGTAATTACGTTTGTATTTGACAACTACTACGCCACTGTCCCATATATATATATATATTAAAGATCGACCGAGGCTAAACACACATTTGCGAGTAAAAGTATTCACACGAATTCTTACGTGCATTGGTTTTCAGTTCGCTCCCTGACTACCAAGAGAGAAGTGTTAATAGATATGGGTTTTTTTTTTTAGTTTTTAGAATCTGTAGTCCCCAACTTTTAGATTTTGAAATTAATTATATTAAAGACTCCTTCAGCAAATTAGATTATCCTCCCAATCTTTATCAATAAATAGTTTTTTTTGCAAGAAAAAATATTATTGGGAGGTACACAAAATTTAATTGTTTTTCATTTTTGCTACAATATATAAAAATAATTTCCATGGTGTGGTCCAATACTCGTACACCAAATCTATTGCGTAATGCTAGTTCCAACAAGCAAAACAATAGCATTGGCATCTATAAAATTTCATACGCCGATTGGGATAAGATTTTATATATATATATACAAATAAGGTGGCGCCAAAGTCGCGCATCATAAGATTTTTCAGTGTTGATTCTAATATTTTTTTTTTTCTTTAAAGTAGGGAATGGCTGCGAAATTAACAATAGACGAGAGGGTGAGCTTGGTTTTAATGTATGGAATACCAGATACTACAAATCGATGAATCGATACAGAATTTAAATTCTGTATCGATTCATCGATTTGTAGTAAAAAGGACAACCTAAGTGGTCGCTGGTCGAACTAAAACTGAACAAAGTAATAATGAAAACAATAAAATTTAAAAAAAAAGACAACGAACCAACTAAGGTGGCTGGCTGGTTGTTACCCTTCAGCCAAGGAACAAACTTTAAAATATTAAGCGTAAAAGTCGTCTAAGTCAAAAGATACTGTCACTATTATCAGTGTTTTAAATAAAGAATGATTCTACTATTTCTCTATTATTATTGTCATTAATATGAGGAAGGACTTTGTAATCATCAAAGTTAATATTATGTTGCGCAAATTGAATATAGTGACGTGCTGGACTGTCAAATTGAGCTGTACGGACAGAGTACTTATCCATTCATTGTCTGTGAATGTCAATAGTTTTTCCAATATATTTTTTAGGACAGTTATTACAAGGAATTGCATAAACTACGGTATCTTGTGATTTAATACTTTCACTGATATATGGTCGAATTATGTTTTTAATTATATTGTTATTTTCAATGACTATAGTTATAGTATTTCTTTAGGTAGGTCATTAATTTCTACCTTGACTGGAACGCGAAACTTGAGAACATTTTCCCTTTTGAAGATATTTTCTTTATTATAGTTATAGAACTTCTTCGAGCAACATGGTGAGCTTTATTAATAAAGTCTGACGTATAACCCAAATTTGTAAAAGTCCTTTTAATGTATAAAACATCTTCGTCAAAATATATCATAATAAAGAAAATCATTCCAGGGTCTTTTCCATTTTATGGCCGCCACCCAAATTTAATATGCGTCTGCGTGAATTGTACCTTTGAGTACAATTCACTTTATTTTAAGTTGGAGGAAGTGATTTTTATTAAGGAAATCAAACAATTTTAACTATTTAATCAATTTTATTTCTTTAGAAATTGGAAATGTCATGTAATAATCCGTTGAAAAAGCCATTCCCTTTGTCTTTGCCTGCACAAAAACTCACATAAATAGGACTCAACCATGTTTCTGCGGGTCCTCCACTGTCTCTTGCTGGTTAGGATTAGGTTAGTTTAGGGTTAAGTTAGGTTAGGTGAGGATATTCAAATGACGTTTCTCCATGTTAAAATGTACTGAATAGTAATAAAAAGGTCAAGGGTAGTAGAATAATGTCGATTTTATTTGATTTTAGTGGTGGTCATAAAACGGGAAAGATCCTTATTATTAAATTAATGGCGGCCATAGAACGGAAAAGATCCTTCTTATTATTAAATTATAACCAAATTTCAATCTAAAAACTAAGTGAATTTTGTGATGAAGATAACCTAAATTAACGGATAACTTCACTAGTTATTTGTACTCTTGATCAGATAATTAAGGGATAACTTGAGTTAAAGTATGTATTAACTCAATGCAAATTAGTAATTTCGTTCAGACAGTTGTAAACAAATATTAAACATGTAATTTTGATTATATATTTGATCTTCAAAATAGTTCCAACTTTAAAGATTACAATCGTATGAGCAAAGAAATGAACATCAATTAAAATGATTATCGTTCGCTTTTGAGTAAAAATATGTTGTTTAAGGCTAAAGGAATTTTGTTACTGAACAGGATGGGAAAAAAGTTTGGGCATCCTCTCAAAATATTTACCAATCTAATTTTTACATTAGAAGGCGTGCCCAGGCTTTTTGCCCACCCTGTACATTCTTTTATGGCAATCGATCCAACATTTAGTTAATTTTATTTGTAAGTAAAAAACACGAGATTCGTTTCATTTAAAAAGTTTATTATAGATTAACCAGTCCACAACTCCTTTTTAAGTGTCTTTTACTATATTCATATACAAAATGGAAAAACTGATCCCAAGACCAAGTCCCGATGTACAGTTTCAGAAAAAAGTTCGCCTAGAAACAAAATTAAAGTATAAAAAATTACTAATTAGTAATATTTGCCTTTTCTTTATATTTTATTCTTTTTTGGTGAAAATTAAAAAAATGTGAATCTTTTCCTTTGTAGCACCCCCAATTTCTTCTTTCTACGCCCTTGACAATTGGTTAGGTTAAGTCGTGATATATATATATATATATATATATGGCCGCTTTTAACATTTCTGAGGCGGCCCGGTGTAACATTTAATATACACTCACCAGTTACATATAATATGCACTCCCCCCTACTGACTATGTTTGAATACTGTTGAATAGATCCATATGAGAACATCTAAAGATATAGAACAATAACCCATCTAATATATAAAGTATAACTGGCCTAAACTGTTTATCATTGGGGGGGTCATCCCTTTATTTCAACCATAAAATCACATAAAAATCACATATAAAATCGCATAAAATCTCATAAAAAACAGAGTATCTTAATATCCGTGTGCATGTTTGTCCATTAACAATCAAGTTTATTGTCCTTACATAATTAGAGTCAATTCTTCTGTGCCACCCTTTCCTTTTCTGCCTTTCACGGATTTAGGAAATGGTAACAACACACCTGTTTCTTTATTGTAACCTAACTCTAACCTAACTAACCTAACCTTACCTAATCTAACCTAACCTTACCTAACCTTATCTAACCTAACCTTATCTAACCTAACCTAACCTAACCTTATGTAACCTAACCTAACCTAACCTAACCTTACCTAACCTAAAGTAAACCTGACGTAACCTAACGTAACCTAATCTCCGTAAACACTAAATGTTTTACTTAGCCACGAATCTTTAAACCTAGATGCGGTAAAATTACACTTTTGCAAATTACAAATTACACTTATACGTATAATAATCTCTACTATAATATAAAAGAGAGCTGTCCGTCTGTCCGTCCGTCCGTCTGTCCGTCCGTCCGTCCGTCACACTTTCAGCGTGTGTGCGTGCGTGCGTGTGTGTGTTTCAGCGTGTGTGCGTGCGTGCGTGCGTGTGTGCGTGCGTGTGTGTGTTTCAGCGTGTGTGTGTGTGTGTGTGTGTGTGTGTGTGTGTGTGTGTGTGTTCCAGCCATAGCTCCAAAATGAAAGCAGTTACAAACATAAAACTTCACACACATATTGATTAGGTCCCGAGGTTGTGCACCTGGGTGTTGAATGCCCGGTTAGGTCAACTGTACGCCCTTGACGATTGGTTAGGTTAAGTTAGGTTAGGTTAAGCTTTAACGAAAATATCACGACTCAACCTAACCTAACCTAACCAACCTAACCTAGCCAACCTAACCTAACCAACCTAACCAACCTAACCTAACCAACCTAACCTAACCTAACCTAACCATTCAATTAACCTAGCTAATAACAGCTAATAACAGCCTTCGAACTACAAAAAATATTCCGGCCCTCTACGGGTCTTTAGCTAACCGTCAGCGAAGCGACGGGTAATGTACTAGTCATAATAATAATAATAATACCTACTGGGGAGTGCATATTATTCAGAGGGAGTGCATATTAAACATAATATAGACTGGGGGAGTAGATATATGTATAATATACACTGGGGAGTGCTTATTATACATATAATAATGACTCGAGAGTGGAAATCCAGGGGGGAGTGCAAATTAAATGTGACACCGAGGTACAAAACAAAGATGGATCCCCCTACCACCATCATCATCTTCAAGACAATAATAAATAATTGTACATCAAGATTGCAATTAAAACACTTTCTTTCTGACCTTAAAGGCAAAAATCAGTTATAATTTGTTCAAGTAAAATTTTCTTTATTAGATTTCGTTCTATTGACTGAGTGCCAAAGCGTGCAACCTCCCTTGCAACACACTCGATCTAACTTTGTTCTTTAAAACTGATAATTTTGAAAATGATCACTTGTCTTCACAATTCGATACAGGGAGCGTCAGAAACAGACATAATGCAATGCCATTTGGAAAAATTTCGCCAAGATCATTGTTATAAATTATGTGAAGGACTTCTGTTGCAGTAATATTATCTGGGGTTGTTTCGGTCTGCTGTAAAAATTACAATAGCTGAATAAGTTCATTGTACACTGAATGCCCTGCACTAGAACGTACAGAACAAGATTATTTACACTTTTTAAGAAAGCCTGCAAACCCTCATACTCTCCCGACGTGCTAGTTACATCATCATAAGTTTGGTCCTGGCAATTATTGATGCCAATGTTATTTGCTTCTACAATACTAAATACTGTAGTAGTATGGGCGTATTTGGTGAGAGAGAGGTGGGGGAATGGGGGAGAGGAAAGTACCATAGTGCCAATCGGGGAGTGCCAAAGGGGGTGGGGTGCCAACTCCCCCAAATAAAAAAAATAAATATAGAGTAGCCTAACCTAACCTATAGAGTGTAGTAACCTAACTTAACCTAAAATTGTATATAGAGTATAATGACCTAACCTAAACTTCAAAATAAAAGTTATATATATATATATATATAATATATATATATGTGTGTGTGTGTGTGTGTGACGTCATACTATGAACCTTAGCGACCACCATTCAACTCTGTCTTACGCATAATAGTGATATTACACCATCAAAAGTTGAACCCCCGACCTCAATCTTTATAGTACAATAACTCGGTTATGCACCATCGGGAGTCGGACCCCCGACCTCAGTGTGATAGTTTATATATATATATATATAAGATAATGATCGAGCAAGGCGCCATCATCATCGGCAAAGCTGTTGAAATCGTGGAAAAGGAGAAACCTCTTACGTGTAATGTGTCCATAGACTCAAGTATATTAACCCCAACCCTGAAGATAATGTTTTCCTCTACAGTATGACAAGAATATTGGCTCTCTTCCTCTTTCTTTCTGCGCATGCGTCTTCTAAACGTAAATAGTTCAAAGAAGAATTGCTTGAGAAGAAGAAATCGAGATACAGTGGACAAGGTAACAAAGGGAACGCAGAAAACAATTAAACAAGAAGTATACGCAGGGAATTTGGCGTCAAACCCATTTTCATACAAATCACATGCTATAAACTGTTCATATTTAAAGGATCATCTTTTGTATCAGCATAATTAAATATTATGTATACTCGTATATCTAATATTTAATTTCTTTCTGATACAGTTTGTATCCAGCTTAATTTATTTTTACCCTTAATTAGAGCAAATACATTTTAAGGTATCTTCATGCGATTGAATTTTTCCCACTTAAGTACAAATTACAAATTTTAATTTAAAAATTTTGAAAAAGTATTTTTTTAGGTGGGAAGGTCTGGAGGGGGTAAATTAAATAGTAAGGAATGGCAGCGCCTCAGAATGAAAAAAAAAATACAGTGTATTATATATATGTACAGTATATACAATATATATACAATATATATATATATATATATATATATATATATATATATATATATATATATATATATATATATATATATATATATATATATATATATATATACTGGGTGATCCAGATAAATGGGACCCATAAAAAAAAGCCAAATATTCTTAATATTTAATTCCTTTCATAAAAACTATATATCATTCGAAAGAGTAGAGTTACAAGTTTATTATGAAATATTTATTTTTTAAAAATGACTCCTTTCAAATGTGCTCCATTAGTTGCCAAGCATTCCAGTGTTCTCGCTTGTAAGTTCTGCATCACTTTTGCAAGAGTGTGCGGTGGTATGGCCTGTATCTCATTTGTGATGGCGGCCTTCAATTCTTGCAAGGTCGTTGGGTTATTTCTGTAGACCCTACTCTTTAAATATCCCCAGAGATAATAATCTAAGGGAGAAAAATCCGGAGACCTTGCGGGCCATTCAACGTCTCCAAATCTTGAGATTAACTCGCCTGGAAACGTTTGACGCAAAACTACCATGCAGTTCTCGTGGTATGGCAGGTAGCTCCGTCTTGTTGGAACCAGTGGTTTTCTAGACAAAGATCTCTTAATTTAGGAATAAGGAAATCGGTCAACATTTTTTCGTAGCGATCACCATTTACAGTGACCGTGTTTCCGGTGGAATCCTCGAAAAAGTACGGCCCTATGATCTGAGATGCAGTAAGACCACACCAAACAGTTACACGCTGACTATGCAACGGGATTACTTTCTTAGAAGGTGATTTTGACATCTGAAAATTTGTCTTGAAAGATCTTTGAGCTGAAACTACACTTCTTCCATGCTCATAATATTGCTCAGTTATGAAACGCAGCTGTTCCACAGTCCATGCAGTCATCTTGAAGGGTTAGTTTAACTAACACTTTTATTTTGTTTTGTATCTTATCTTGTCTTGTATTGTCAAAACCTATACAATCCTGTACAAACTTGTAACTATCCTCTTTCGAATGATGCGTATGATTTTATAAAAGGACTTATACTTTAAGAGTTACAGGGGTTTCTTTTGGGTCCCATTTCTCTGGATCACCCTATATATATGAAAAAAATTTCACGAAAGTAACACGTGAAAAATATTTATGATGAATAAAACCACGAATTAAGGAAACACAGAGTGGTGCTCAAGCGCTTTCGTCTAATGACATCCTCAGGAACACTGAAGTAAATAAAGAGTTCAAGACTATATATAGGTTAAAAAAAAAAAAAAAAAAAAAAAAAATATATATATATATATATATATATATTATATATATATATATATATATACACATATATAGAGATATATATATATATATATACATATAATAAATATAGAAATAAAAATTGTGGGAGGAGCATACAAATTTGTAGGGAAAACTACCAATTTCAGCACTTTGCCCGAATTCAACACAAGGTCAAATGGATTGCTTACAACCAATTTTATAGATAATGTCTGAATGATATATAGGTCACAAAAAAAAATAATAAATTGAAAAATAAAAATTGTAAGAGGAGCATACAAATTTATAAGGGAAAATTACCAAAGTTTTAGCACTCTGACCTTCTTGTCTAAATCCGTTCTGAACGAATTCAAAACAACGGGATCGAGTTGAAAGAGACCTTTGCTGATGTTAAAGTTATTTGTAAGTTGGATAATAGCAGACTCAAGAATATTTCTATTAACAATGTTGCTTGAGTGAAACAAAACTGAAGCATTATTCCAATCAATACAATGGGATAACTCTGACAAATGGACAAAAAGGGCACTGGACGACTGTCCCGTTCTAACGGAATATTGATGCTGTTTTACACGCGTGTGCAAATCCTTTCCCGTCTGACCAATGTAAAAGGAACCACATTGTTTACAACCAATTTTATAGATAATGCCCGAATTATTGGTAGGGCTATTTTTTACTATGATATTTTTCAGAATATTGTTATATTGCAACCCAAACGCCGATTTTCTGGTTGTGCAATGGTGTTTCATGATTAGTGTTTCATGAATTTTTTACCAAGCTATCGACACACACACTATTGCCACGATCCTAACTCTGTCACAGTACTGACACGATCGAGTTTAAACCTGCTGAAACCGGCTTAGCGCGCATATACTGGCTATAGCACGTTGACTACGGAGAGACTTTTCTAACGCACCGTATTATAGTCAACACTGAAAATTCCTATGATGCGCGACTTTTGCGCCACCCTCTCTCTCTCTCTCTCTTCTCTCTTCTCTCTCTCTCTCTCTCTCTCTCTCTCTCTCTCTCTCTATATATATATATATATATATATATATATATATATATGCTACAACTCAGAATGGTCCCCTGAGGAACATTTATATTACACAAACCGTACATGGAAGACGGAACTCTTCTTGGCTAATTAAATCCACTATAATCCGAATAAGTAATGATAAATGGCAAACACCAAAGTTTTTCTTTTTCATGATGGAAGCCCAGCGTGGGCAACAGGTCACTACTCACTAGCAAAGAGACCCCAAAATATAGATTCTCTCACTCATCTACTAAGCAAATAGGACCCAGCTTTGGGACAGAGTCTACGGTTTAAAGCTAATATAAGACAGCGACATTCAGAACCTCAGTATACGCAAGAAACTCGTTGCATTTACGTCAGATCGAATCCGTCAAAGAAAAAGGATAATTATTGTATATTTAGCCAAAATTCAAAATTGAGACCGGTCTCGAGACGTCTTTTTCTGGTCTCGGTCTCGGTCTCGGCCATGGTGGTCTCGACTACATCACTGACTTAAATCTCAACCGGACACGGTCCAAAGCTGGGTCCTAACTATTATTATTATTATTATTATTATTATATTATTAATGAATTCTAAGTGAATGAAGAAGATCCAACTAATTTCGTTTATTTGTTTTTTGTAACTCATTTTTCCAAAGGTCGTTTTAATTATTTTTTATTTTTTTATTATAATAAAGTTTTTATACTGTTGATAAATAAAATAAAAATATGTTGATGTAATATTTACTTTTTAAAACAATTCTTAATTTATTTTTAGAATTTTAATTAAACTTTGTTTTTAGTTACGTTTTTAATAATTAAAATTTTAAAATACACTCGTATTTTTAAAAAAAAAGTTACGTAAATTGCATTGGTCAACGAAGGTTTTTGTCGAGTTATACATAAAACCAATTTTGCCTACATTCCACTTCATAATGCTCTATTGTGTCATGCGTAACTTATGACTTCGAGCACTATTTTTATTTTAACTCAAAATTAGTATTTCAAATGAAATAAAGAAATTCACTGGTTTAAATTTAATTTTTGTCTTTTGTCTCTTACGTAAAAACGTCCATAAATTTTAAATTAAAATTAAATTGAGTGAGTTTGGAGTAAGTGAGAATAAATTCATTAAGTTTAAAAATTGCCGACAAGCTGCTATTCAATGAAAGATACATTTCATTCTGGAAATTCGTATGAAAGTCACCCACAACTTATAGTATTTGATTTATTAAAGTTATACATTACGTTAATGTAAATTAATTAAGAAAGTGTTCTAATAAGAATTTAGTGATCTATATACTGGGTAAAGGGAATAAGTGTTACGTTCTTCTTTTATATTAACAATAAGGTTTTTAGTATTGGTATAAGCGGTAGCTCGCTATCGCCCTCTGCGCAGGTAGCAGTATATGCCACAGTATATGTAGCAGTATATGTCACAGCTAGCTGTATATGTATATGTATATTGTATATATGTATAAGTACATTGGTACTTACGTATTATGGGGACTACCAAACTATTATCGGTACTACCAAACTGTTTATTATGTATTTTTGCTCTCGTCATTTTCGTTTTCGAAGTACTTACGTTCACTTGTAATAGACATTAAATAGCTCGTGCTCGGCCGCGGAGTGACCTAGGACCGGGAAACTTGACAGAGCACATCGGCAGCTCATGGGCTATCAGTTGGTGGTAGTTGCAGAATTTTCCGATGTGCCGTTTAGTCTTTGCACGGTTCCGAAGAAAGCGGACAGACACACAGACACATTTTAGCTCAATAGTATATAGCAGTGGTTCCCAAACTGTGTTCCGCGGAACCCTGGGGTTCCACGGAGGCTTAACAAGGGTTCCGTGACACGTTGTCTAATCAGGTCTTAATATTAAGGTCTAATTAAGGTCCTAATATTTATACATAATTTTACCTTGTGGCTTTTTTTAAATAATATTTTATATTCTTATTCTGACTTGAAATGGCACCATCGTGGATTTGGGATCACTAAATATTTTTCGCTAAAATTAAAATCTGTTAAGTATATGGAAATAAATTTTCGCTACTCGGCTACTGCAAAAGTGTAATTTGGCAGATTTTAATTTTAACGATTTTATGAAAGACTGGTTCTATTAGTACTGTTTTAAAATAAATATCATATAAATTCTGTCATAGTATTTAAAATTTGTCATATTATTTATGACAAATTTTAATATATATATTTTACTCGTGAGAATTTAACTGTAATTAATTTTGAGCAATATGTTTTCGCTAAAATTAAAATTTTCTAAGTTGCCAGTTGATTTGATGTGCACTTGTTTCGTAATTAATTGTGAACCAATCAGTATAACTAATCAGTATAACTAATCAATATAACCAATCAGTATAACTATAGCCGTTGGCGTGGTGCACTGTCAAGTTAATTTCTGATAGGCTTTATTTACTTAAGTGTTTTCAGTGTAAAAATTTGTATTGTGTTCATCACTAAAATCTGTAAGTTTTGTTGCTCAATAAATATTTTACAGCTCTAATATCTATCTATCTATCTATCTATCTATATATATTATATATATATAATATATATATATATATATATTATGGAGTTGGGGTTCCGCGAAATAAAAACAAGTCTGTAAGGGTTCCGACAGTTAGTCAAGTTTGGGAACCACTGGTATATAGGATTAAATAAAGAAAATACTAAAATGGATTCGAAGGCCTTATTTACATAGACAGAAATATCCCCTTCAATCCGACTGTTAGATCAACGAAGTTAAGCGATGCTGAGCATGTTCAGTAGTTGGATGGGTGACCATCCTCGGCGTTAGGATGATGTAGTACAGTAATCCTTAGACGGTTCGGATTCCACGTAAAGCCTCCGTCACATGACCTTTTCCGTTGCAAAAGAAGTTAAATAATCCCAAACAATATCATAATTATTATTATTATCATTATTATTATTATTATTATTATTATTATTATTGTAATTTTCTATATTATACAGATTTTTTATATTATTGTTCAGCCAAGTTTCGATGATTATTTCTCACTCACTGTCATTTCTATTCTCATTCTGGTTTGCGAGTGAGAATGCACAAAGCGAGAAATCCACATATGTGGAAAGAATTAAACTTCATTTAGATTTCCTTGCAAATAGCGCTCTGTTAATTTTTGTATTAATTTGCTTGTTAAAGTGTGTAGGCCTATGGTCATTTGAATCAACAAAGACACAGTTTAGGTTAAGAACGTAAGCTTCTCTTGCTGGTTCTTCTATGGGCCAAATTTTCCAAATGGATACCACCTGTCTTAGTATAAACACCGTATAAGTACTATTGTATAGGTATCGTCTGACGTGTTTATACAATCGATGTGTTAGCATTTTTAATGTAAAGTGGCAAATTACATTAATAAATTAATGTTTGGGGGTCCCCAAACTAGAAGAAAGGGGTACATGGGGGAGAAAAAGAGAAGTGAAACGGGAACAGAGAAGAAGAGAAAAGATACACCGGCTCAACCAGGTTTAAACCGGACGTGCTCAGTTGTAAGAACAAGTCCTCATTGTAGTTTTGGAGATCCGAACCCCTGGACCTGAAAACCCAATAAAAATAAAAGGAGACCCCCTTGAAAGGTGACAATAGGCACCTTCTCGCAAGATAGGAGGAGGGGAGGATAAAAGAGGTACTTTCCTCAAAGTTATAAACTCATTTTAAAACTTTTAAAGGAAAAATGGGAATAATCATATGAAACATAATAATTAATGAGGTACATTACCTTAGTACTGTACATTAAATTGTTACAGTATGTGGTTACGTTTTTATTACAAATTTGTTATGACAGAAGGGTAACTAAATTATTTTTACATTTTGCAAAATATTGTTTATTACCTCATTTTACAATTTTTGTTTGTTCATTTTGTTATTATTTTTTTAAATTTTTAAGTAAATACTGAAAAGGGTGAAACCTTTTTTACTTTTGTAAAATGACTAACATCCATAACGTCTGCGTTCGACTCACAATTTTTAAAAAATTAGCATTTATCTCTAGAGAAAAACTCTTTAACAGCAATATGCTGAGCTAAAGTGCTAAGCAACCAGCTCAAATTGACAAGTATCATTGTAGATCCAGCCTAAATCAATTATTAACAAAGAAATGCGTGCTAATGTTACAAATATCCAAATTATTTTGAAATTTCCTTTGATAAAGTTACTTAGAATATGCGTAACCTTCAGTATTATATGATACTTCGCAACATTTAATATGAAATTTTTTCTGAATTATTAAATTCATCAATAGAATGAACGCTGAACAGTTATTTTTTAACAAATCAAAGGAATCAGAATAAGGACTCACTCATCTAATCCGTGGGGCGCTCCCCTCCTGAAAGGCACAAACAATATCTGCTTAATGTATACTTTCAAAAAAAGTTTACCTACAAACATAAAATTTGTAAAAAGCATGAAATATTACTAATCATTAAGGACTGAGTTTTTGAAAATGTATGTCTCCAAAGAGATTAAAATTTCCAAAGAAAAGCAGAATATTAGCAATTAGTCATTTTTTTTGTTTTTTCCAAAAACGTGTTTTTAGGCGAACTTTTTCTGAAACTGTAGAAAAAAAGTAAAAAAAAACATTTACGACGCTTACCTCCTTCTTTTTCTTTCTCTCCTAATCCCTTAAGGTGTCATTATTCAATGCCATTTTCAGCTGAAGTAAGGGGATGCGCGAAGGACCGACTTCTTTTTGAAAGGAGCGTAATAAAAAGGTATGGAAACGGTGCTTTAAACAAATTTCAATAGATGAATGATGTTAAGGTATTAGTCGTACAAATACTAATATCGTTTTTATTTTGATGAACGATTTTAGTTTGTAAAAGATAAATTAAATTGGATATACAGTATTATTATTATTATTTATTATTATTATTATGTATATTTTAGATATAGATTAGATATGATATAACTATATAGAATAAAATGGAGGTTGGGCTTATCAAATCAGCATTTGAGCATATTTCTCATGGGCAAAGTTAATTTTTATTTTTTTTTTACTTTCAGATTAGAATTTAAAAAATTAATTCTGAAAAGTTTTACAATTTACGTAACGAAAATTTCTCTTTTTTTGACCTTTTCTTCACAATTTACTTATTTGAGTTACCATCAATAAATTTAAAGTATTTTTTAATCTCACACTTTTAAACATCTCTAATTATTTTATAAAATATTAGTTTTTAGTAAAATGATCATCTCAATTTAGTTAATAAAAGATAAATTAAGTTTAATTAAGTTTAAAATAAATCGATTTAATGAAAAAGTTCGTAAATTATGCAGGGGGCGTTCATATCGGATATCTTATTTATAGGAACCATGATTTCTCAACCGGGATCCCGGGATCTCGGGCGGAAAAGATTTCCCGGGTTTTACAAAGTATTCTAAAAACGTTATTTCATAGTCTGAGACAGAATTTGCAGCTGCGGGACTCTTTATAACCAAGATGCGAACGCGTTTTAATGATCGCAGTATTGATTATACTTGAATTGATAACTCACTCATGATGTTTGTTTTGGTATTATTTTCTCTCATTTATTTGTTTTGCAAACAATTTTTTATTTTTTAACTCAATATTTAACTTCTTGCTTTATTTTTGTTTTGTAAAAGAAGAAAATGTTTGATTTTGAATAGAATATTTAACTTATAAGAAAAAAGAAAACAAAATTATATTTATATATATATATATATATATATATATATATATATATATATATTTCAACTGCAAAGAACACGCAGTATAATTAACGTAAAGAACGACGCTTGTATAGGAGAACATTCCGCGCAAGATGAGGAGGGAGAACGAACAAATGGATATATATATATATATATATATATATATAATTTTTAAACAGAAAATTTAGCTTCTTGCTTTTTTATGATATATAAAAAAATATAATGTTTTTATATTTTTTAAGTGGAAATACTTTTTAAATGAAATTCTACTGAAACTATTTTATATTCATACGTAAGTAGTGTAGCTAACATCGCATATTGGGATTTATCGTTATTTGTCCATATATTTACAATAAACCGGGCAATCCGGGGATCCCGAGACGATGATTGATTTTGTCCTGGAAAACCGAGATACTAAAAAACCCCTGAAAACGAGAAACCCTAGTGGGAGCC
Organism: Bathynomus jamesi; assembly: GCA_023014485.1. Lineage (NCBI taxonomy): Eukaryota > Metazoa > Arthropoda > Malacostraca > Isopoda > Cirolanidae > Bathynomus > Bathynomus jamesi. The sequence continues at coordinate 1,057,279 of JAJOZX010000125.1, forward strand.
ATAAATATTTTAAATAGATGATTTTTAACATAAGAGCGTCATTATCATTAACTATATAGGGTGATCCAGAGAAATGGGACCCAAAAGAAACCCCTGTAACTCTTAAAGTATAAGTCCTTTTATAAAATCATACTCATCATTCGAAAGAGGATAGTTACAAGTTTGCACGGGATTGTATAGGTTTTGACAATACAAGACAAGATAAGATACAAAACAAAATAAATGTGTTAGTTAAAACTAACCCTGAGCAATATTATGAGCATGGAAGAAGTGTAGTTTCAGCTCAAAGATCTTTCAAGACAAATTTTCAGATGTCAAAATCACCTTCTAAGAAAGTAATCCGTCGGTGTGTCAGAAATTTTTCCCTAACTGGCAGCATTGGAAAAAGAAAACCAACTGGAAGGGTGCGCACAGCAACGATAGACGAGATCATTAACAGAACTCATGAAATTGTACAGGATAATCCTAACATAAGCATCAGACGTGCTTCTCAGCTGTTAGGAGTTGGATATGGAACAACACACCGTATATTCAAGCAAAATTTAATGCTCTTTCCATATAAAATTCAAACAGTGCAACAACTAAACGATGGAGATTTCGCACGAAGACGACAATTCTGTCAATGGATCCAACAGAAGGTAAATGACCACCAATTTCTAGCAACTTTGATTATGTCAGACGAAGCCCATTTTCACTTGAATGGAACTGTAAACAAACAAAATTGTCGTTTCTGGGCAACAGAAAATCCATTGAATATTACCGAAGTCCCGTTGCATAGTCAGCGTGTAACTGTTTGGTGTGGTCTTACTGCATCTCAGATCATAGGGCCGTACTTTTTCGAGGATTCCACCGGAAACACGGTCACTGTAAATGGTGATCGCTACGAAAAAATGTTGACCGATTTCCTTATTCCTAAATTAAGAGATCTTTGTCTAGAAAACCACTGGTTCCAACAAGACGGAGCTACCTGCCATACCACGAGGAACTGCATGGCAGTTTTGCGTCAAACGTTTCCAGGCGAGTTAATCTCAAGATTTGGAGACGTTGAATGGCCGCAAGGTCTCCGGATTTTTCTCCCTTAGATTATTATCTCTGGGGATATTTAAAGAGTAGGGTCTACAGAAATAACCCAACGACCTTGCAAGAATTGAAGGCCGCCATCACAAATGAGATACAGGCCATACCACCGCACACTCTTGCAAAAGTGATGCAGAACTTACAAGCGAGAACACTGGAATGCTTGGCAACTAATGGAGCACATTTGAAAGGAGTCATTTTTAAAAAATAAATATTTCATAATAAACTTGTAACTCTACTCTTTCGAATGATATATAGTTTTTATGAAAGGAATTAAATATTAAGAATATTTGGCTTCTTTTTATGGGTCCCATTTATCTGGATCACCCTTTATATGCGCCTCGGTGGTGTAGTGGTTAGCGTCGCTGACTACGAATCCATCGGCCCCGGGATCAAGACCCAGTGACGGCAGGCGGCGCGCAGCAAAACCCACCTGGTCATCCTTCCACACAATAAAAAAAAAATTGGTTGGTAGATTAATGGATACCCTGGGTATCCTAGTGGTTAAGACGCTCGGCTGCCGGTGGGGCATGGTTCGGATGCCACGTTAAACTGTAGGTCTAAGGTGAAGTGAGAAGCTTGACGTTCTTCAGAATGAACAATTCGGATGGAAACCAAACCAAGGTTAACCAAGGTTATATATAAATACTAAGAATTCTGTTGATGCATTTGTCTGATCAGTGTGTAACTGTGACTGTAATTTTAGTTTACAGTACTCGATACGAGTGTACTGAACATTGTTGTCACTGGTATTTCTTGCGAAACATTCTCTTCGTATTCGTGTATGTGTAATAGATATAATCATAATAAATACTTATAATAGATACCTGTAATGGATGTATACTCAACATTTTTGTTCGCCAGTGGTTTCAGATATCGAATTGCCTCCAATGACGTTACATTAAAAGTATCTTATTTCCGTGTGTGTGTGTGTGTGTGTGTGTGTGTTCTTGGCTGCCTTATGAAACGGTGACAATCTATAGGATACATACCGAGCACATCTCGACACGAACTTGCAGGCAGCAACATTATCAGTGTCGCCATATTTTCAGGCTTATTTTTTGTTAAAAGTCGTTAAAGGCGAGGTTAATTAAGTTGTTTAGATTAATTTAAATGTCCCCATCCACACTTAAAAACGAGAAAATGTCGCGGTTTCGTAACATAGCCAAACGTGTGTGTGTGTGTGTTCCTCCTCGGCATGAAGAATATAATGGGTGTAGCTTATTAGGAGAGAGGAGGAATATTAATGGGCTGAATCGAATGTGAGATATGATTAAGAGAACAATATATAATGGTTTGTCCTTCGACCTCGTATTAAAAGTATTTTTTCCTTAATTGCTTGGGATTCCATTCAGGTAAGAAGGAGAAGGTCGTGAGTTACGGGGTCATGGGTCACGAGGTGTCCATTACGTCGATGATAGTCTTTGGTTAACTGAGACATAGTTGAAAGTTGATGGAATGGTCGGTTCAGTGACGAAAGGTAATGAATAGTTAAAGGCCGTCAATTGGCCAATTGGAAACGAATGGAAGTCATGATGTACGGTTGAAGACTGGTAATGGTTGGTTGGTTGTTGATGTTTAGTTAAAGGTATATAAGGGTTCTTCCATAACTAATCGCTGTTCTCTTTCCACATACCTTTCTAAAATTCAAAAATAAAAATACACGTAATGAAAAACAGCAATGAAGCCCAAGGTGACATATGGCAGTAGTGTTGAATACCTCGCATAACTGGGTTCGCTGATTTTTCAATTCTTTGCATTAGACTGAATTTCGCGCGTCTTGTTACCTCCCAGAGACGTGAGACAGTGTGGTTAGCAACATCTGTAATGGTTATAGATATAGTCTAAATGGTTATAGTCTAAAAGACCTGTTGTAAAACAAACTGAGGGTTCCAGAACCTTTTTATAATTAGTCCATAGTTGCTGCCCATAGATAGTGCAGAAAGTACGAAAAAGCGTGTTTTTTGCTTCGCTTGTACAGAATCTGAAATTCCTTATAATAATGTTTCCTTCAGCACAGAAACTCCAATATTATTTTTATGTCTGAGTCGCGTCACTCAAGGAGCGACTCAAGGAGCTGCGGACAATTTGATCCGAATAATTAAATTCGTGTACTTACTCTATTACTTTACTGGTTTAACTCTCACTTCGAAACAATATATATATATATATATATATATATATGATGAAAATAACCACGAAAGAAAAAGAAAACACGAAAGCGCTTGGGCACTATTTCGTGTTTTTTTTCCCCTTCGTGGTTATTTTCATCATAAATATTATTCATGTGTTACTTCCGTGAAATAATTTTCATATATATATATATATATATATATATATATATGTCAACTTTTCAAATGTTTCGTGCGATGATTCCTCATTTCACAGAGGTCAGACTTGTTTCCTCTCCTCTTGAGTTGGCCTGGTAAAGTAGAGAGCTGGTTTCTTGCGTTCTCCACTTCATATAGCCAGGTACTTTCGGCTCATCTGAAATTATTCTGAGCAAGGCGTCTAACTTTCTTTTGAAGATTTCCACCATATTCGTGTTTCATATTTCCTGGGGTAGCTGGTTGAACAGTCTTGACCCTCTCAAATAAAACTATTTTCTCTCAGGATTGAGGAAATTCCCTGTCTACCCTTTAATTTGAGAAGACAACGCATTCTTCCTCTCCTACTTTCCACTATTGTTTGAGTGATTATAGCGTTCAAAGTGAGATTAGGAGTAATTCCTCTATTATTTTCAAAATGTAAATAATTATCTATCGCTTTCTTCTTTCCACCGAATATAAATTTAATTCAAGTAACCTTTCTCAGTAATTTAATTCTTTGCATCCATTCATCAGTGATCTTTGCTGTGAAGCTTCTTTGAATATCTTCTAGTTGACTAATGTCTTCTTTTTGTATGGGGATGTTAAGAATGAGCAATACTCCAACTTGGGTATGATTAGTGTTTTCAACAAAGGAATCATTATATTCCTGTTCCTTCTTTTAAAGGTTCTCAGTATCTTTCCAGTTATTCCTTTTGCCTTGTTTACAGCTATCTTATTTTGTGTTTCAAGTTTCGCGTCATCAATCATTATAACTCCTAAATCTTTTGCCTTAGTGTTTCTCTGAATTTCCTGTCCATTTGGAGTATAGTATTCCATGGAATTTAGGTCCTCTTCTTAATAGTTGAAGTTTCTCAGTGTTGAATTTCATATTATTGCATTCAAACTAATTGCAGATTCTTTCTTCCCTCCCTCCCTTCTTCCGTACCATAACAGTTGAAAGTTCGCAGCGTCAAATTTCATATTGATTAAGTTTTTTCTGAATCTCCAAAAAAGTCATAGATTTTTCTCTCACTATTCTTCAAATATTTTGGTGAGATAAGATGTCAGCGACACTGGCCTGTAGGATTTAACCTCACAGCGATCCCCTCCTTTATATATTGGAATTATGTTCGCTCTCTTCAAAACGCTCTGATATTTCTCCCATGTCTAGTGATCGTCTCCATATCCACTATAGAGGTTCAGTGATTTCATTCTTATAGTTCTTAATCAGTGTAACATTACATTTGTCTGTGCCTGCTGCCGAGTGTGTTTTTAGCTTCCTTATATCTCGTGTGATATCATCTGTTGTGAAGTAAAAGTCCGTCATACTTTCCCTTTGTAATTCTTCAAAGAACAAATTTCTATCGCGTATTATGATAGTTTATCAGTTTTTGGGATACTGAAAGCTGATTCATACTGAGATCTTAATATGTATTTCAGATACTTCTTTTAGATCACTGGTTAATACATTGTTTTTATTCTTTAAAGGTCGGACAAAATTATAGACGCATTCTGATATATATATATATATATATATATATAATATATATATATATATATATATATATATATGGGATGAATTTCACAATTAAACACGTGAAATGAATGAATGCTGCAAACCCACAAGGAAAAAGAAAAACGATTCCAAGGCCTCTCGTGTATTCAGAGCTACACCTCGTCAGGGAATGGCGACGAGGTGACGAGGTGTAGCTCTGGATACACGAAAAGCCTTGGAATCGTTTTTTTTCCTTGTGGGTTTGCAGCAGCATATATATATATATATATATATGATGAAAATAACCACGAAGGAAAAAGGAAACACAGAATGGTGCTCAAGCGCTTTCGTCTAATGACATCCTCAGGAACACTGAAATAAATTCAGAGCTACACCTCGTCACCTCGTCGCCATTCCCTGACGAGGTGTAGCTCTGGATACACGAAAAGCCTTGGAATCGTTTTTTTTCTTGTGGGTTTGCAGCATATATATATATAATAATATATATATATATATATGATGAAAATAACCACGAAGGAAAAAGGAAACACAGAATGGTGCTCAAGCGCTTTCGTCTAATGACATCCTCAGGAACACTGAAATAAATAACAAGTTCGAGACTATATATAGGTCACAAAAAATAAAAATAAAATAGAAAAATAAAAATTATAGGAGGAGCATACAAATTTATAATGAAAAACTACAGGAGTTTTAGCACTTTGCCCCTCTTGTCTAAATCCGTTCTGAACGAATTTAAAACAACAGGATCAAGCGAAAAAAGGTGTTGGCTAATGTTAAGATTATTTGCAAGTTGAATAATGGCAGACTCAAGAATATTTCTATTAACAATGTTGCTTGAGTGAAACAAAATTGAAGCATTATTCCAATCAATACAGTGGGATATCTGGCAAATGGATGAAAAGGGCACTGGACAACTGTCCCGTTCTAACGGAATAATGATGCTGTTTTACACGCGTGTGCAAATCCTTTCCCGTCTGTCCACTGTAAAAGGAATCACATTGTTTACAACTAATTTTATGCCTGAATTTATTGGTAGGTCTATTTTTTACTAAGATATTTTTCACAATATTTCATATGAAAATACTACATTAATATTCAAAAGTTTAAGTACATTAGCAATGCCTAAAAAGCCTGGGAAAAATGGAAGTACTAAAATATTCTTCGACAAAGTGCGAGGGCTATTATTCACGCGTTAGAAAGTTCGGTTTGCCTTGTTAAGACAAGATTCCAAAAACGCAGGTGGGTAACACAAATCACTTCCAATACTGTTTTTATAATTCAGCATCCATGTATTCCGGACTGGCGATCCTAAGAGCGCGGAGAAACATTGAAGAAAATATGGCTTTCTTGATAGGGGGTGTCATTTCCGGAGTAAAAGTGTCCGTAGGACAAATTGTTTGTTTTTTCCGATAAATACTAAACTTAAAACCTGGGCTTTCCCTTTGTACACGCACATCCAAAAACGGGATATATATATATATATAGAGAGAGAAAGAGAGAGAGAGAGAGAGAGAGAGAGAGAGAGAGAGAGAGAGAGAGAGAGAGAGAGAGAGAGAGAGAGAGAGAGAGAGAGAGAGAGAGAGAGAGAGAATGTTAGTGAACTTAGATCATCTATGATGAATAATCAGTGTTGATGAGAGCAAAATTGACTACATTAGTCGTATGTGAAAGAAGGGCTTTCTTTGGAGTAAAACACGGTAGACGCCCTTCCTTCATAATCAGAGAGCTTTGTCTGGTTCCGTCGCATTAAATAAACTAATTGATTCAAAGTAAGTTTGAAAAGCTAACCTGCAAATTTGATTAGCTGAACAAAGGCTATTTTTTAATTGCTAAAAACAACTATTTTCACTGTATCGTAAGTTCTTACGATGGGAAAATAATTGCCAAAATTAATATCCTTGTAAGAAGTATATATATATATATATATATATATATATATAATTCTGGACAAAGGCTAATTCCTCTGGAAGCAACATCTGAAGATGAATAAAATGACAAACGATTAAACTAAAAATCTTTATTCACCAAACGTTTCGAGCGTCTTAACTCCCATCATCAGTGAACATAACGGAAAGGAGAATAAACCAATTACATCTGAAAGAATTTAGTAGTTTTCTTTGTATTATGTAGTAGTATACGATTAAAAACAATATTTTTATTTATACAGGAAGGTGGGGCTATACAGGAAGGTGGGGCGTCCCATAGAGGAAGAAAAGAGCCAAACATAAGATCCAGGGTTTTCGAAATGCCTGGACACACTCTTTCCAAAACAGCTTTTAAGAGGTTAGGTGTGCCGTACCGGTTCCGCAGTTTCTTCACCCCCACTCAATTACAGGGGTCTTGTTCACCCCTGTTTGAAATATTGGAGGTCATAGACAGGGTTGAGGAAGAGCGTTCCAGAGTTGATCTTTTGAGTAGGTGAAAGATTGAAAATACCGATTAACCATTGCGTTAGAGTGGTGGACAGGAAAGGAATGAGAATGTGTCGAAAGTCTGGTGCTGCGTGCTCTCTTTAAAGAAGGAGGCATGCAGTTAGAGAGTTCAGGAGAACAGTGTCCATTGTAATAGCGACAGTAAAGAGAGAGTGAGGTAACATTGCGGAGAAGGGAAAGGGATTGAAGACAGTGAGTAAGAGGCGAGGAATTGATGAGACGAAAAGCCTTTGATTCCACCCGGTGAAGTAGGGCTATATGGGTTGAGCGAACCCACACATGAGAAGCGTACTCCATACAGGAATTTTGGATAGTCAGCAAAATTAGGAGAAAGGTAGAGAGCTCAGATGTATATAGTTTGAAAGTGGAATGTAAGCCGTATCTAGAGGGTATAGAATTCGGAGGATTCAATTTCGGGAATACGAGAACAAGTTAGGTCATTGCGTACATATACACAACCACCTTTAGAGTGAAAATGAGCATAAAGTGAGAAATTATAGAAAAGGAGTTGCTGTCAGTCGTCCCAGACACCAGAGTTTCAGTGAAGAAGGGAAAGTAAGGTTTGGAGGAAGAGAGATGGTGTTCAACAAATTGAAAATTTGAGGAACGTCCACGAATGTTGCAGAAGTTTATGAAAAGTGAATCAGACAGAGGATCAGAACATCTCGAATGAGCAGTAGCACAACCAGCCCCGCGGCCTGGGTTTGCTTTCCCGGTATCGGCAACGGGGAAGCCAGAAGTGGGAACATTTATGGTCCCCTTCCCATGCTCTCCTTATGTCTAAAAAAGGAACCAATTTAATGGTGAATGTACTGACACAAACAAACAAACGTACAATCCGTTTGTGGATAAAGCGGGGTTAATAAGGATTTTAAGTCAGTCTCAATTTTCTTGCAAATATACCCATAAAATGAAAAAATGAATGTATCTGATATCTTTGGGAACCTTAGGAGTTGGATATTTAAGGCTACAAATGTTATTAAGATATGATGTAACGTATTTAGCGACCACATTAACAGGGAAGAAATTATCGTGAAAGTATTTGGCCAAACAAATTACTTCTGAATGGAAATTTTCATAGGAATAGCAAATTTTATAAGCACGGTCATAAGTGTCCTAATGGACTTAATCTTGTAAATGAAGGGCATATCACTCAAATAGTTAGTACCCAAACCAATAAAATTGTAATTTTGAAACTGAGGATGTTAGTTCAAGCGTTCGTCATTTTAGTCCTCATTTTATTCATCATATATATATGATATGACTTTCACAATTAAACAATAAGTGATGCACACCCACAAGGAAAAAAGAAAAGCGATTTCAAATCTTCCATGTATTTAACAATACACCTCATTGGGGAATGAAGGGAGAAGGCAAGAAGCAGCGTGTGTGTATATATATATATATATATATATATATATATATATATATATATCTGTACAGCGTAAACAGAGAAAATTTCATGAAAACATAAAAAAAATATTTGTTTTTCAAAACATTTTCCAAAAACTTTCTGAAAACTGTACAAGATTCGGTGTAACGATTGTTTATATCTCGTGCTGCGGATAACAAAAGTGATCTTGATCGACGCATTTATAAACACAAGCGCAGCACACGGGGACTCGAACGCTACAGTTTTTAAGCAACGATCCCTTGATAATCGACTGGTTTTAAATGAATTGAAGTTGGTGTTTAAATTTTAAAAATGATGAAGAATCGTTGAAAAAAGGAGGAACTGATGAAGAATCGTTGAAAAAAGGAGGAACTGATGAAGAATCGTTGAAAAAAGGAGGAACTGATGAAGAATCGTTGAAAAAAGGAGGAACTGATGAAGAATCGTTGAAAAAAGGAGGAACTGATGAAGAATCGTTGAAAAAATGAGAAACTGATGAAGAATCGTTGAAAAAAGGAGGAACTGATGAAGAATCGTTGAAAAAATGAGAAACTGATGAAGAATCGTTGAAAAAAGGAGGAACTGATGAACAATCGTTGAAAAAAGGAGGAACTGATGAAGAATCGTTGAAAAAAGGAGGAACTGATGAAGAATCGTTGAAAAAAGGAGGAACTGATGAACAATCGTTGAAAAAAGGAGGAACTGATGAACAATCGTTGAAAAAAGGAGGAACAAGACGAAACCTTAATATTTATAATATTGATGAAAGTTACAAAGGTTTTTTTTTATATATTATTGACAATTTTCTACATGCTTCTCTGAAGTGCTATTTCCCGACTTAAAAATTGTTACAGAGCCCCGAACAACTTATTATTATGTACAAGATGTGGTTCTCTGAGATTTGAGCGACTTCTTCTTCTTCTTCTTCTTCTTCGTGATTTTTGGTCTCATTTTCAACATTTTCCTTCACTTTATCAGTTTAACACTCATTATACGGATTTATATCATCAATGTCCTTAAAATGGCTTCAAAAAAATTCATGATGCATTCGCCGCTATTTTAATATAGTATACAATATTTGTTCCAACAGTGATTGTTGTAACCTAAAATTTTACAGTAACTGTGGATTTACCAGTTTTAAACTGTTAATTTTGGAGCTAAAACTGTAAACTTTCAAATCACGGGTACCATGGTTATTTTAACAATAAAAATATATGGTTTACAGCATAATTATAACCCGTATATTTATTGTTAATTTATTAAATGATTACTGTTAATTTCCATGTTTACACTCTCCCCATTAATTTAACAGCGAATGACTGTTCTTAAAAAAGTTCCTGTAACTTGGACACGTACAGTAACGGGCGAATTGAACTATTCATTTAGAGAATGCATTGTAAATTTTCACACTACTAGCTTTTACTGTATTTTAACAGCCAATAACTGTTCTTAGAACAGTGCCTCCACCTTCCGCACTTATCGTAGTAGTTGAATCTATAAGTCACTACTATTAATCTAAAGAATGCATTGCAAATTTTTACATTAAAAATTTAACCGATAACTAATACCCTCAACTGCGCTGAAATATGTGCTCGAAAAGCCGACTAAACACAACTCAGCGCTAATATATGCTAAGTCTATAATATTCACAGTATGCAGTATATTGTATACGTATTTGCTTACTCGATTTTTTCATGGCCACACTTTCCATACTATATTTTGAGTCTTTAACGATCATACTTAAATATCTAAGGAACGTTATTTAAAATTTATTCCTAGAAGTTATATTTATAAATGAATATTTGAAAATACCTTCGGAGTAATATTTTTATTTGCAGAACGTTGGTGCAAGGGCGCATCGAGTGTCACGCATTCCGTATTCCGTATTTCTATTTTAAAACTACGATACTCGTAGATGCAGTTTTTAAGCCTGTCTGAAGCGATTCGGAAGGCAGACATTAACAGATATTAAAGGTCCCCGAGATGGTCTAACATCCATTCTCTACCCAGATATTAACTGTCAGTATTTCTCCTTTTACTGACTCTAAAAATACGATTAACCCCTTCACTGTTTTGTACGTACTTGTACTGCGGCAGCTACGGTTAGGTTGGGTTCCGTGTAAAATAAACAATGAAGGGATCAAACAGTCTCGTTCAAAATTACGGTACAATATTGTTAAATTTACAAATGCTTGTTACAGTCCATCGGAAAGAAACTGTCTCGTTTAAATGACAGTACTTGATTGTTTCAACAGTAACGTTAAAAAATAATTTTACTGATACAATTAAAATAACAGTAATAAACCCCTATAAGAATGAGGCTCGTAGTATCGACTAAAATGTTAAACAGTAAAAATATAGTCATTTCCCTGTTAATTTGACACTAGCAATAAAATTAGAAAATACAATCAGTTTAAAATCACTGTTAAATTTCTCCATTATGGAGGCCAATGTTAAATAAACAAAATATTGTCTACTGTACAATTAAAGGTAAAATCTTGGCATTCAAAACTCTCAGTAAAATTTTAATTTGAGTTTCAGTTCTTTATTCACAACTAAACAGAGAGTTTACAGAGATAAGTATAGTTATATTATTACAACCATACACTGTATACATTTGTACAGTAAACTGGCTTTAGTAAGTGGACACGCTTTACAGGCTGAAACCTAATATTTTTATACATATGTATATAATTATAAACTTCCTATATACATACTTAAAGACTAAAGGAAACTTACAGATAAGGACATACTATATTCAATTTTTAACATTACATTTCAATACATAAACTTAGAAAAAGGTTATCGCTATAATAGGTTGTTATACACTTGAGTAACTGATGTCTTTGTGTGCTTAAATTTGACAGTAGGTCGTTTATATATATATATATATATATATAGTTTCATTATAAAATTATAATAAACCTGTGTATTATATAACACATTGACAATCCGGTACTGTTAAAACAATAATATATCAGGAATTATTTCGTATATACACACGTACAAAAACTTGCATGTACAAATTGTAAATAATAATAATAATAATAGAAAGTCGATATCAGCCTACGTCTTTATAAAGGATTCACATTTAATTTCCAATATTCTGAATAGTTTTTTATTTTCAGTACTGAGTTTCTTAATAATAATTCTAGATAAGAATTTGCAGTATGCTAAGAATACTGTCTTCATTTTTTCTTCTGCTGACGCGTTTCGTTCATACACTTTGAACATCTTCAGAGCTTTATACATAATTTTAAAGTAAAATGGGTTATATATATATATTTTTTGATTGTAAATTTGATACAATTTCATATTAATTTAAGAATATTCGAAAGTTCATTAAATTTTATATTAATTTTCGGTTTTTTCATTTTAATATGAAAGGCTTCGGCAATTTTTAGTTTTTGTACGTTATGTGATGAGTATAAGATTTGAAAGTTTTGTGAGATATTTTTTAAATTTAATATTTTATGATCTACTCTGTAATGTTCGTTAATTTTACTTGGACGATATTTATGTTGGTATGCTCTCTCTTTAATGTGGTTTGTGATGTAACCAATGTAAGTCGACGTACAGTCAACTACAGGACATGTAAATTAGTACACCACATGATGTTGCTCATCAGGGTTTTTGTTACGTGTCGAAAAATGGCTTGATAACTTTTTGTTTTTATAGTATATGTTAACATTGATAGTTTTTCTTTATCCATTGGTTTTATGTCTCTTTAATATATTGTTTAGACATTTTTCTTCATGTTTTAGTCTTGTTGAGTTTCTTGCTTCGAAGTAAAATTTTATACCTGTATTTTTATTTTTATTTTCATCCTCCTCCTTATTTTTGTTATATAAATTTGTTAGAGTTTGGTTTATGATATTATCGATTAAAAATAGCGGAAAATCACTGTTTATTAGATTTTGCTTTATTCTCTCAATTTCTTGATTAAATAGTTGCCAACTTGAGCATATATTGAAAGCTCTGTGCACGAGTGTTTTAATTATTGATAGTTTATATTTTTCTGGTGAGTATGAATTAGAATTTAAATACGTTCCTTTGTCTGTTGGTTTAACACGTACACCAGTCGTTAAACATCCATTTTGACCACTGAATATATTAATGTCGAGAAAAGAGTGTATTATTCAAGGAAAGTTCAAATGTGAATTTTAATTTACTTAGTTCATGAAGTCTTCGAATAAATAAAGGAATGTGGTTATTGTTTTTAAATAGTATCAAGGTATCGTCGACATATCTCATATACAGTTTTCGGTTGTAGAAGTTGTTTTCATTCATTATTTTATTTTCTAAGTTTGACATATAAAAGTCTGCGAAGGTAGGTCCTAATGGTGTGCCCATAGCAACACCATCTAACTGTATGTAGGTTTCATCACAGAATCTAAACGGAGTTTTTGTACAACACAAAATAAGTAATTGTTTCGTATCTTCTTTTTTTAATGTTGGTGCAATTAAATTTCGATTATTGTAAACATTGTCCAAACTTATTTCTATGGTTTCCATGACTGGTACATTTGTAAAAAGTGATTCCACGTCAAGAGAAACAAGTTGTTCAGCGTTGACTATTTTTAAGTTAGCTAATTTAGCTAGTGTTTCGGTTGTAGAATTTACAATAAAAAGAATTTTAAGATACGGTCTTATTATCTTATTTAAAATAATCAAAATTTAATTGCACCAACCTTAAAAAAGAAGATATGAAACAATTACTTATTTTGTGTTGTATAAAAACTCCGTTTAGATTCTGTGATGAAACCTAAATACAGATAGATGGTGTTGCTATGGGCACACCATTAGGACCTACCTTCGCAGACTTTTATATGTCAAACTTAGAAAATAAAATAATGAAAGAAAACAACTTCTACAACCCAAAACTGTATATGAGATATGTCGACGATACCTTGATACTATTTAAAAACAATAACCACATTCCTTTATTTATTCGAAGACTTCATGAACTAAGTAAATTAAAATTCACATTTGAACCTTCCTTGAATAATACACTCTCTTTTCTCGACATTAATATATTCATTGGTCAAAATGGATGTTTAACAACTGGTGTACGTGTTAAACCAACAGACAAAGGAACGTTTTTAAATTATAATTCATACTCACCAGAAAAATATAAACTATCAATAATTAAAACACTCGTGCACAGCGCTTTCAATATATGCTCAAGTTGGCAACTATTTAATCAAGAAATTGAGAGAATAAAGCAAAATCTAATAAACGGTGATTTTCCGCTATTTTTAATCGATAATATCATAAACCGAACTCTAACAAATTTATATAACAAAAATAAGGAGGAGGATGAAAATAAAAATAAAAATACAGGTATAAAATTTTACTTCGAAACAAGAAACCCAACAAGACTAAAACATGAAGAAAAATGTCTAAACAATATATTAAAGAGGCACATAAAACCAATGGATAAAGAAAAAACTATCAATGTTAACATATACTTTAAAAACAAAAAGTTATTAAGCCATTTTTCGACACGTAACAAAAACCCTGATAAGGAACATCATCTGGTGTACCAATTTACGTGTCCTGTAGTTGACTGTACGTCGACTTACATTGGTTACACCACAAACCACATTAAAGAGAGAGCATACCAACATAAATATCGTCCAAGTAAAATTAACGAGCATTACAGAGTAGATCATAAAATATTAAATTTAAAAAAATATCTCACAAAACTTTAAAATCTTATAATCATCACATAACGTACAAAAACTAAAAATTGCCGAAGCCTTTTACATTAAAATGAAAAACCGAAAATTAATATAAAATTTAATGAACTTTCGAATATTCTTAAATTAATTTGAAATTGTATCAAATTTACAATCAAAAAATATATATATATATAACCCATTTTACTTTAAAATTATGTATAAAGCTCTGAAGATGTTCAAAGTATATGAACGAAACGCGTCAGCAGAAGAAAAAATGAAGACAGTATTCTTAGCATACTGCAAATTCTTATCTAGAATTATTAAGAAACTCAGTACTGAAAATAAAAAAACTATTCAGAATATTGGAAATTAAATGTAAATCCTTTATCATAATAATAATTATTATAATAATAATAATAATAATAATAATAATCGTCATCATCATCATCATCATCATCATTAGTATTTTCGCTAAGCATCTGGGAAAGGAGCGTGTTTGATTATATTATACTATATTTGTAGTAAGTGAGATTAAAATGTATTAAATTTTGATTGCTTTACGAAACTTTAGCGAACATTGATTGATTTTAATTCATCCGATAGATTATTCCATAATTCCATCGATAAACAAGTGTAAGAAATTCTACTACATTGAACAGTATAATTTCCCTTTGAAATATGTTTGCTCTCCATTTCCCACGATATTTTCTATTATTATTATTATTATTATCGAGGCAATTTGTTTTGTAACTCTGAACATTAAGGAGCGCACCTACGCTTCAACTAAGACTCACCTTTGTTTATTTTTCATGTAATTCCCTTTTGGTTTATGATTAAAGGGTTAACGATATAGTCACATACATTTCAATATATTGTGTGCGAGTATATGCGAGAAAAGTATGACGTTTTAAGTGTATTTGTAGAAAATATAATTTGTTACTTATTACCAAGAATAAAGGATTCTTGTTTTGTTTGTTTGTTAGAATGAACAAGAATTTGGAGAGTTTATGATATATATATATTATATATATATATATTCAATATATATTGCAGAAAACATAGTTTGACATCAAGAACAATTCCCAATATTTTTCCATCAATAACGCGATATCGTACACAAGTCAATAATAATAATATTGAAGTCTGGTATTACTTTATTTTTCTTCTGATTAACAAAAAGTTTGTTTTATTTAAGGATGATTTATTGACTTTCAACCAGTCATAGCCGGAAAGTACTGAAGGCTGCAAGATCGCTATTTGAGTATATAGGGAAGTATCATCCTCATACTAAAAGACTTTCCTATTATTAGAGTACTGAAGGTCATTTGGATAGATTAAAAATAATAGGGGACCCAAACTACTTCCTTCTTGAACTCCTTGTATAATTTTAATTCGGAGGTAACAATATTATTTGGTTTGATGTATTCGCTTCCGTTGCATAGATATGATATCAACCAATTTCATACGGCATCCTTTATGAAATAATGAGATAATTTAGTAATAAGTATGTCATGGGAGATTGTATTGAAGACTCTGGAGAGGTCCATTAGCAAGAAAACGGAAGGCTCTCTTTTATTAATTAAAATTTCTATATAGTACATCTGATGCGAGTGAAATTGCGTCGCTTGTTTCATGGCCCTCCCTGAAACCAAACTGATATTTAAATATAAGTTTTACTTCAAAGTATTTTGAGAATGGCGTATACGCAACACTTTGTAGATATCTTTTCTAATGCCAATAAAATACGAGTCTAAGTGAGTTAAATAGATATAATTAGAAGGTACACTTTAAAAAATGTACGTTTCATCTATTGGATCACCTGAAGATCAGGGCCCCCAGCCTTCTTTACGAAGTATTTGAAATGTTCACGGGAAGTACCCGTGCTCCGAACGTACACCAAATACCCGAAAGTACATCTGGCATTAAATATACTTCCTGAGTACTCTCTTTACGAGTACTACGTAAAAAGTACAATGTAGCACGAGAAACCACTAAATAGTATGGGTAGATAAACGAAGAATCCTTTAAATAAACCAACAACATACACAGAGAGCCGTGTTTCCATCACTTCGTAGAAAATCCTGCCGACAGCCACAACCGCCTTCTTGAAACATAATTTTCCATCCGATTTTTCCACATATTGACAGAATTTCATTAAACTGTTTTCGTCCATTTGAAATTTAAATTAATCATAAATTAACTATATTTTTTATTTAGTCCTTTTCCAACATACCACGTGAAGCCTAACTGACTTCCCTGAATTTCAGTTATTATACTAGAATTTCTTTGTTTAAATCTAATTTAAAATTTTTAAATGCAAATACAACATTTTTTACCTCAAAAAATTTAATAAAACCGTGATGTAAAGCAAAACTGTAAGTATTCCATATTACCGAGTCTTTACAGTTTTGCTTCACATTACGGTTTTATTAAACGTTTTTGAGGTAAAACATTTTGGGTTCTTTTGCATTATCCTCCCAACACTAATTTTTTTATATAATGTTGGTTTGGTTTTGGTTATGGTACTTTATTTTCCTTCCATTATAAAAAAAATTAGTGTTGGGATTAGGTTAGGTTAGGTTAAAAACAGCCCGCCCCAGGCGTTAGCCGTAGTTAGCCGGCTTCAAGCTAGGTTAGGTTAGGTTAAGAATATTTATTCATATAACTAATGATGTAATTTCACGATTAAAAATTAAAAGTGTTTTGCTAACGTACTTTATTTTCCTTCCATTATAAAAAAAAATTAGTGTTGGGAGGATAATGCAAAAGTACCAAATTTTGTATTTGCATTTCAAAATTTTATATTTGGAAAAGGATAATTATTAAAAAATGCATTAAATAAAAAACAACTAATATTAATTCTTGATGAGGAGATTACGTATGATTCAACAATAAAACCTATACTCGGGAAGCTAAGTGCATTTTTTTTATGTAGTTGATGCACCTTCAAATTTCAGCTGGCGGCACCCGCCAAAAAATGACGTGTTGGAGTTCCCCACATGCTGTACTTTCGAGGTAATTCGACATTCTAACTGTGGCTGAAACAAAGTCCCTCGTGTACCTTCTAAATACCTTCTTACGGAATATAAGTGATTACTGTACTTTCCATCTACATTTCGTAACGTTTTCATAGTAGTATTTAGAAAGTATACAAAAGCACACTTTTTAGAGTGTAGTGATTTGTTTCCTGAGTTGACTATTGATAAAAGGAGAGATCAAGAATGTGAACAATACCATAAACCGGGGTGTCTTCGGACACCGGGTGACCGGACAAAATCTGAGTAAAAAGTTTTACTATTAAATAGCTCCTAAATGAAATAATAAGAACAAGAAATAGGAGGGGGAATGTTCTGATGCAAAGAGAGTTTTGTTTACTTATTTCATTTAGGAGCTATTTAATAGTAACACCTTTTTCTCAGATTTTGTCTGAAGTCACCTCGTGTCCGATGTCACTCCGATTTACGGTACTTAAATACTGCATTAGGAATAATATCTATGTAACCTAATTTGTTTTTAAAGTTGTAAATCGCCGTTTTGATCTCTGTGAGAAATAGTAATCAGCCGAAACATATTGATCATAAATTTGTGTGGAAGGCTGTATATTGTATATATATATATTCAGCTATCGGTAGTTTTTCCTACAGTAGCAAAGTAGTTATTTAAATAATTAGCTATATCTATAAGGGTTGGTTATAAGTAGTATTATTTACCGTTAAATTTGTGGGAAAACAACTTTGTGTTTTTCCTTATATAAAGTTTTGTTTATAAGTTTGAAATGCTTCTTAGAGTCGTATTTACGAGTATATTCCTCAAATTTATCTCTATAATAATAATAATAATAATTCGCATATTTTTAAGTAGATTATTTAATGTTTCTGTAATTGGAGCATATTCTTTTTAGATGTTTTAAAAATTAGGTGGTTTTGTCGGATGACGTCTAAGACAGGCTTATTTGGCCACGGTTTATTTTTTCTTTGAGTTATTGTGATTACGGAAGAGATTTTGTTTACTGCTTCTTTTCGTATGTTTGAGAACTCCACAAATTTTCCATTTATGTCGGCTGTTCATTCAAAAACTACTGATCGATAAATAATTCATTGTTTCTAATTTTTTTTTAAATCTTTCTAAATTTTCATTTATTTTTCTGACTTTCATTTTTATACGATTTTTTTCCGGTATTCTATGGCTCTTATTTAATGCTTAAAAGACGGCAGAAATGGTCAGAAATACTCAGAAGAAGAAGAATGCAGGCAGTGGGGTTAAGCGAACCTTTATTCAATATGAGGTCAATAAACGTGGAGTGTTTTATGGTTGTATTTTCTCGTTTAGCCCGTGTAATATTTGGATATACAGTGTGTGTGTGTGTATGTGTACGCCAGAAAAAAGCCACACACACACATATATATATACGGAAAACGTTTATGATATTTTTATAGGGCCTTTAATATTAAAACAACGGAGATTGTCGAAACCTCCAAACTCGCTTGGCCTCAGGAAAACAACGGTGTAAGACTCCTCAACATCGTCAGCCCAAATGACACTATATACTGTAGATGCAAAAAAACTTCACTTTTCTACGTGAAGGTCAAAATATGAAAATAAAAACACACTCTAATGCCCCTCGGTGGTGTGGTAGTTAGCGTCGCTGACTACGAATCCATCGGCCCCGGGATCGAGACCCAGTGACGGCAGCCGGCGTGCAGCAAAAACCAGCTGTTCATCCTTCCACACAATAAGAAAGTGGTTGGTAGATAAATGGGTACCCTGGGTGGCCTAGTGGTTAAGACGCTGGTGGGGCGTGGTTCGGATTCCACGTTAAACTGTAGGTCTAAGGTGGAGTGAAAAGCTTGACTTTCGTCAGAATGAACAATTCGGGCGGAAGCTAACCAAAGGTTAACCAAAGGTTAATAGACAGATGCAAAAACTTCACTTTTTTTTCTACGTGAAGGTCAAAATATGAAAATAAAAACCTACTCTAATAGACAGAGTTTATTTCCACAACAGTTTCGACGCCCACTGGCATCCTCCTCGGGTGGATACAGAAAAACGAATGAACCAAAACAAGAGGGAAAAACAGTCCAGGGACCGACCGTTAAGAAATTCGCACCTAGGTTAGATCCCATTCTCCCGACACCGGAAGGGCATTTTCATTAAGTACATTCGCACAAATTTAAAACTATCTTCCTGTTCTAAACATACAGATTCTATTATTTTTTATTTTTTTTTACATAATTATTACATTTATTATTAAATCTATTACATTTAATATTGCATAATTATTTATTACAGAAATTATAAATTTATTATTACATTGGTTATTACATTGTTGTTTATTATACAGAACTTATAAACCGAAAAACGAATGAAAAAGGCGATTAGGAAACAATCCAGAGACCATTGAGAAATTCGCACCTAGGTTTGATACCGTTCTCCCGACACCGGAAGGGCATTTTATTACAGGGTTCCGCTTATAAGTACATTCGCACAAATTAAAACTATCTTCTTGTTCTATACAAACAGATTCTAATATTTTGACATAATTACTGCATTTATTATTGCATTTACAATTTTGTAACATTTATTATTATTACCTTTACCCTAATTATTAAATTTATAATATTACCTTTATTATTACATCTGTTGCATTTATATTTATTTCCACATTTATTACTTCCATTATTACATTTACTAAAAGCGAGTAAGGAAACAATCCAGAGACATTTAAGAAATTCACACTTAGGTTAGAACACGTTCCCCCGACTCTGTAAGGGATTTTTTGACCAAGAATCTCATTAAAGGGTCTAACTTATAAGTACCTTCGCACAAATTAAAATTATCTACTTTTTCTATACACACAGATTCTATTATTTTTCTTTTGACATAATTATTACATTTATAAAGTACCTTACTTGATTCCCAATCTATAGCATGATTATTTTGGCTGGCGTGATAAAAAATGGCATTATTAGTATTACAACTTCTGAAGGCATATTTGTGTTCTTTAATACGGGTTTCAATATTTCTTCCAGTTTCTCCCACGTATACTAAATCACAACTTTTACAGGGAATGCTGTAGACACAGGCTTGTTCCTCTTTTGCCACGTTATTCCTAACCAATTTACTTTTCACGGTAGACGAATATTTGAACGCCAAAGCAAACTTAAAATCTTTCATCAACGGTTTTACTCTTTCTAAGCCGGCAATGTAAGGCAAACTCACATATTGTTTTTGGTTAACTGAAGGTTCCCGAGGGGCACAAAAAGATTTTCTGGCTTTAAAATACGCCTTTCTGATAAACCACTCGGCATATTTTAAATCCTTAAAAATGTTCCAAATCTTTGAATTTTCCGGGTCCAGCAAATGTGGGCTACAAATCCTGAGTGCTCTTAGAAACATGGAAGAAATAATTGAGCTTTTAACCCCTTCATCATGATATGAAAAATAATGAATGTACGAATTACAATGAGTAGGTTTTCTATAGACCGTGAAATTGGACTTTCCGCTTTCCGCGTCTTATGAGGCGTAAAATACGATACTTCCAAAACCAAAATAAGAAATAAATATGCAAAATTATTAATAAACTTTTTTTTTTTTAAATTGTTATTTTTCCCTTTTACCTTTGGTTATCTGATATACTTAATCATTATAAATAGTCCTTCCTTTTTCCTGCCTTTCCCTAGGAGCTGCTATTCAAACTTTTTTCAATCAATGGTATTTTTCCCTTTAGTGTCGGTGACAGAATTTACAAAGTAACTTCAGTTTTTATTGTCGTTAATGTGGTGAGTACTACAGGTTCTGCAGGCTTGTGGGAGGGTTGGCACTTGGCAGGGTGACACCAAAAAACTCATTATAAATTATTCTCTGCATAAAACCGGTATCAACACCGGTATCAGTAAAATAACTGTTCAAATACCGGTATTAAAAATCGTCGGTATTATTTCATCCCTACTCAAAACTCAAAAGCAAATGTCATAAATGTTATTGATACATAGCATCATCATGTATATGGTCCAAGTATAATAATTGAAATATGTGCAACAATACAGGAAATATATTCCGAGGTGTCGGTGTATTGTATGTATCAGGAGCGGCTCGCAGGTAGGCACTGTGGAACTGCAGCACCCCCATGATCTTATGATCTTTATATTTAAATATTTAAAATTGCTTCTCTGATTGTTTTTTTTCAATGAACTTTGAGTTTTTAAATCAGATTATATCCTTTTTTCCTTAAACTATTTCAATGCCGAACGAATGAATCACGAAAGTAGCTTCAGCCTTCCCGTGGAACTGCGTACTTAACAGTTCCAGATTTTGTTCGAAACGCTTGAAACCTCGGTGGCGGACGTACGAAGAGTGAGTCAGAATCGCGGGTTTAAGAGGATCCAAAGCACTGTGGACAGAGCAGTGCCGATTTGTTTGTTTGACCTGGTAGTTGTGTTGCTGTATCGTTTGTTAATTCGAAATTTAATTTCCGAATTGCATTTATCAATGATTCGTTATCATTTATTTTTTGTCGTGAGATTGAAGTTAATTATATAATAATTGGATTATTTACAATATATAGCTTTCATTTCTTAGAATATTTTTTTCGCAAGTGACTTTGTTTTTTGAAATTTTAACTAGGCGCCTATTTTATTATCATGGCTGCGCTAACCCCAGAAGTGAGTCGGGTGACAGTGAGTAAAATTCAGTCTCGTAATTTTTCACAGTTATCTCTTCAAGAAAAAATAGCTATTAAAACTGAAGGACGCCTTACACCAGAAATTCAAATATCTCAGCCCGGAATAAGTAACAATAAGAAATATATTCGTAGTTTTAATTCAGAATGGTACCAAAGAAAAAGTTGGCTTTGTGGTTGTAAAGTTAAAAATGCATTATTTTGTTTCCCGTGTATACTACTCGGTGGTGACTTGACGTGGACAAAAAGTGGTTTTACAAATATAAACAAAATGAAAGAAAAACTGAAAAGCATGAGCTCATAAAAATTCTTTTGACCATCCCCATGACTACATCCGAGGCCGAACGCTGCCATTCAACATTAAAAAGAATAAAGACGTTCTTAAGGTGCACTATGAATCAAGAAAGACTAAATGCTCTTCAATGATTTCAATAGAGAAAAATTTGATCAACAGTACACAGAATTTCAATGAAAAAGTAATAGACCTTTTCGCTCAGAATAAAAACAGAAGAATGAAATTTGTTTATAAATAAAAATTTTGGCAAATTCGAAATTACCGTTAAGCGTAAGTACCCTATAATTGATTTTATGATACTATTTTACTTATTTTTATGACTGAGTAGTGAGTAGTTATCTATTTATCTATTCGACTTTCTCTCTCTCTCATATATATATATAATCGACACAATTGTTCGCAATTTCTGAGGCAGCACCCCCATAACTGAAAGTCAC
This sequence comes from Bathynomus jamesi, assembly GCA_023014485.1. Classification (NCBI taxonomy): domain Eukaryota; kingdom Metazoa; phylum Arthropoda; class Malacostraca; order Isopoda; family Cirolanidae; genus Bathynomus; species Bathynomus jamesi. Next base: position 1,080,100 of record JAJOZX010000125.1, read on the forward strand.
GAGCCGCCACTGGTACGTATGTACAAACAAACAAACAAACACTTTATTTCAGACTCAACAGGTACAAACATTATATAAGAGATCCAGAGAAGATTAAGAGATAGTTGTCTGGAGCACTGACTAAATGTAAATGTAGCCCATAATAATTATGATTCTACTATTTCGGCTGCCTTAGGAACGTTTATATGTCTTTATACGTACGATTAATTTAATTTGTGCAAATTTAATTCTTTGCCCATAAATTGGAAATAAAATACGACTGAAGCCTTCCAAGATGCAATTCATTTTGGTTCCAAATCAATCATCAATTTTGAGCTCACACACACACACACACACACACACACACACACACACACACACACACAATATATATAATATATATATTGTGTGTGTGTGTGTGTGTGCCCCCCCTTTAAGAAATGCTGTTTACGCCCCTGCTCTCCTGTATACTTCACACTTCATGTCCTTATATTTTCCTTTATAGTTTTCTTTCACCTCTACCATATTTAATCGAATTTCCATTATAATTTTCATATCCTTTTCTTTCATTTTTTCAATATATGATTTCCTTTTAAATTTATCAATGAACCTCAGTTTTTTCATTTTAGTTTTCCCCTTTATTAGTTCTTCCTGTAAATATTTATTAATTTTTTGTCGAACACTTTTCTTTAATTCACTTTTTTTCATCATTTTCAAATCCTCTAATGTTACTTTATATAATTTACACATTTCTGCCACTTCCTCTGCCCAACATCCTGGGTATGGATTTTTCAATTGATCTTTGGTTATCATTTTAATTAATCTATTCTCATTTGAGTTAGTATATTGTTTACTAGCATTATCTTCTTGTATCCAATTTTTTCTTTGACTGGCTACACTCCTAATTCAGCTAATAATCCCCAATATGAGGTACTACATTTCATTCTTGTTATTTCCCTTAGAATTCTTCCCTGCATTTGTTCCACTTCTTCAATATCCTTTGTCCTTGTTCTCGTCCATGTTTCCATTCCATAAAATATTGTAGGTACTATTATGGTTTCATACAATTTTATTTTCACCTTCATTGACCAATGGCCCACTGTAGCTGGATGTCCATATCTTCTCTTTAGATTTGCTATCATGAAATTTATCTTACTTTTCTTCTTTTCTATATGTGTTTGGTGATTACCTCTGTTATTGAACCCTTGTCCCAAATACTTGTATTCTTGCACTTGTTCTATATTTCCCATTTTCACTTTGTTAATTGTTCTCATTTCAGGTACTTTTCTTCTCATCACATTTATTGTCATTACTGCTGATTTCTCTTTTTTATTATTAAATGTAAATTTTTTAGTATTTCCATTAATCTACAATTACTAATTGCTTTTTCTATTACTCCTAAGTTACTTGATGCCTATATTATATCATCCATAAATATACATGATTGAAGCAAATAATCCCAATTTTGTTTATTTCAAACTTTATAAGAAGTTACTTTACCGTACAAAATTTTATAATTATAGTAATGGCTTCTGAATAATTAAATAAATTTTAAGGAGAAAACTACATATACAGGGTGTCCATAAATGTTTACCCAAAACAGTATGCTCTCATGTTTTCATGACGAATCTTACATCCGTTTTCTTTTTACAGGTGATCTCGTACACGCATAGAGTTTCTGTGCTGGTGTGTTTCGTCTACCGCATTCGCCGCTAGGAGCGCTGTAGTAGCTGTTCAGTTAAGATGGCGTCTGTGACAGAGAAGGCACAATGTGTTGTGTGGCTTGCAGAAACAAAATCTCCTGTCAGTGTTCAGCGAAGGTTCAGAACAAAGTATGGAAAGAATCCACCTGATGTGAAGTTTAATTAAGTCGTGGATGAAAAAATTCTTGGAAACTGGAAACATGGAAAAGGGAAAGAGCAGTGGTAGACCATCAGTTTCCGATGGACGGTGGAAAACATTCAAACTGCTTTCACACGGTCACCAAGGAAATTGGTGAGACAAGCTTCATGCCAACTAAAGATACCGAAGTCTACGGTGCACAAGGTGTTACACAAACGTTTGAAGTTACACGCCTACAAGGTACAAATTGTTCAAGAACTGAAGCCTGATGACCGTCCAAAACGTGAACAATTCGCTATTGACATTTTGAACAACATTGACGAGGATAATGACTTCTTGTTACGTGTCTGCTTTGGTTTATTCAACAGTTGTTCCAGATATCAGGACATTGCGAGAACGCATTACGGATGCAATTGCAACAGTTAACCCACAAATGTTGGAAAATGTGTGGCGTGAGTGTGAATACCGTTCAGACATTTTACGTGCCACTAGGGGTGCACATGTAGAAGCTTATTAAGTTCATTAACTATGTATCAAAACTTTGTATGTTTATCTACTTATGATTAAAAATGTGTTTGAATACGAGTGTTTATTTAAAAGTTATAGCATGCTTTAATCAGGGTAATCATTTATGGACACCCTATATAACTAACGTAAAAAAATGTCTATTGATGATGGTAAAACATCCATTAGAAACCATATATCAAAATTAGACTTTTATATTTGACTTAGATCATCTCCCAATTGTGATAAATATATTCAAAATGTTAAGCAGATACATGATGAGAAACTAAAATATAAACAGTTAGTTATTTCCAGACAGTTATTTTCATTTCTTGCTTTCTTTATGACTACATTTTTGTCTTCCTCTCCTTAAACCGAATTTCTCTCAATATTTTTACTTTTTCTTATTCTGACATAAAGGTAAAATATTAAATGACAACACCTTTAATAACCAATTATTCTCAACTGGCTCTAATCTTGGCACACTGTATGGACTGCCAAAGGTATACAAGAACAACATACCCTTCATACCAATTTTGGCAGCTTATAATATGGCTAATTACAGTTTACCCAGTTGTACCATTTGTACCCCATTCTACCATTTCTGGAACATTTAACTACCAACGAATACACAATTAAAAACGCCTACAGTTTCGCAAACGGCATTATTAACCAGGACTCTAAGAAATTCATAGTAAGTTTTGATGCCATCTCAATATTTACTAATATCCCAACAACCAATACAACTGATATTGTTCTCAATAAGCGCTTCGATTCTGTTTCGACATATTCTGAATTAAACTATGAAACGTTGACGAAACTCCTAGAACTATCTATTAACGATAATTATTTTAACTTAATAATAATAAGTCTATACTAAGAGAATAACGGAGTTCCTATGTGTTCTTCTCTAGAACCAACACTCGCCAACATTTTCATGAACTATATTGAAACTTTACTATTTGAATCTTGCCCCCAATCATTTCCAGCCTTGTTACTACCGTAGGTAGTATATAGATGACACTTTTGCTTTATTCACTATCCGGGAAAAAGCCGACTCCCTCCAAAATTTTATTAATAGTTTACATCCAAATATTTTATTAACTGGTGAATATGAAAATAATAATGGTTCTTTACCATTCTTGGATATACTCGTACTAATCACGAGAGAAAATGACCACTTTTCTTCTAACGTACACAGAAAAAGTACTTTTACAGGACTGGGTATGAATTCTTATAGCTTTTGCCAGTTAGTATTTAAAATGAATTCAGTACGGACTCTAGTATACCGCGCTTATTCAGAAAATAAATTTTCTGAATTTTTATTTTAATACATTTTAATAAAAAAGGATTCCCTAAGGATTTATTGGATTTAATTAATTGTCTGTAAAACTTTCAATTCAGTTTATTGTCCAAAACTTATTATTATTATCACTAAAGAAAAAATGTATTTAGCGATGCTCCACACTGAAACTTTAATGCGTTTTTGAAAACTTTAACCGAGTTCTTTCCTTTGAAGGATCTTTTTTTGTTTCATAAATCCTTTAACTGTAGGCTCTTTCTTTAAATTCAAGGATCCAATTCTACTTTTTATAAAGTCTGGACTAATTTATGAACTTCTTGTCTTTCTTGTAGAGATGGAACATACTGTACCTCGGTTGTACGTTCAGCCTTCTTAAAGTAAGAATTGCTTTACATAGAGGAGTTAGCTATAGGATAGGTACACCTCTTACTAAATTAGAATCATCGGCGCCACGTAGCCACATTAAGAGATGTAATTATAAATTGAAATATAAAGCTTTTAAAATGTTTTTCTCAGTTAATAATAAACAAACCCTTTTGAACGTACAATCAATGATTCTGAAGAAAAAGCAACCAAACTTAAAAACTTAAATCTTGATAAAACTTCTATTCCTTTACAGTATATATTATTTGAAATTACAAAAATTTTATGAACTAAATATTAGAAAATAAATGTTTTCTTAACTTTTAAAGCTTCACAATTTTATATACTTTTTATCTGTTTTTAATACAAATTGTGAACTCAATTTATAAAATGAATTTAGTCTTGAAGATTGGTCAAGATCAGAAATCCATCCATCTATCCATCGTGTTCTGCCTATCAGGCAGGTCCAACTCATGTGTCCCACCAAAGTGTTCTGTTCTGAGCTATCCTTTTCATCTCATGGTAGCTCCTGCCTGCCTTCAAATCATCCAACATTGTTTACCTTTTCCTTCCCCTCGGCCTTCTACCTTCATATCTACCCTCTATCACCTCCTTCAACAGTCCTTCTTCTCTCAACACATGTCCGATCCATTTCTTCTGTCTTTTTCTTATCACCTTAATGAGTCTTCTTTCCTCCCTCACCTGTTGCAGTACTTCTCATTACTTTGGTGTTCCCTCCAGCTTATCTTTAGCATTCTTCTCCAAATCCACATTTCAAAACTTTCCAGGAGTTTCTTTTCAGTTGTTTTCAGTGTCCATGTTTCTGCTCCATACAGTACCACACTCCGTATCAAGCTTTTTACTAACCTTTTCTTCAGCTTCAAGTTGAGTTTACCTGTAAGTAGTCTTTTCTATCTCTCAAAAGCTACCTTACCCATACCAATTCTAGATCTTACTTCCTTATTGCAATCTCCATTGTTGGTTAATAAACTTCCCAGATATTTAAACTGCTCAGCTTCTTCTAAGGTCCGATTTCCTATCGTTAGGTTCATTTGTGTTCCTTTCCTTCTTGCAATTTTCATTACCTTTGTCTTGGTCTCATTAATTATTAACTATTAAAAAAATATTTTCAGATGAAATAATGCAAGATTTATAGATTATCTTCTTTTTATTTAAAGGTAAATTGAAGTGCATTAGGAAAGACCCAATTAACAGCTTATATACAGTGTATATATATATATATATATATATATATATATATATATATATATATATATATATATATATATATATATATATATATATATATATATATATATATATATATATATATATATATAAGAAAATCTACAAATCTTCCTATATTGCGAGTTTACTTTCTCGAGTTAGCGCGTCGGAAAGGTTTGCAGTCATGTTTTATTTCAGTTGGAAATCGCCCATATCCTATGCCTCAATGTCGCGTCTGTTCTTACATAAGTCTGTGATACTGTATGAGTGGTGGGACGAAACAAATTTCGATGTAAAATATGGAAACAATAAAACCTAAAATAAAATTCCAGCAGGCTAACCAGTTCCATATAATTAATGATAATAATAACAATAATAATATTAGGGATGATAAGCTTTATTGGCAGGATATAAATCCCATAAAATAGTACAATATTCTTAAAGGTAATAAACAGTAAGATAAATCAAACAATAATAAATTTTAAAAACCCTAAAATTATGACTAAAAGAAAATTAAAAATAAGACGTACTGAAATAATTAATAATAAAAACTAGCCACAGTTAATACTACAAAAATAAAAAATGAAAATAAAAATAAATAGTACACGTTGTGACACCAACATATATATATATATATATATACACAAATTCAGAATGGTTCCCTGAGACAATTATATGTTAAACACAGACCGTGCATGGAACAAGGAACTCTTCTGGGAAAATTAAATCCACTATAGTCCGAATAAGTAATGGTAAATGACAAATACCATAGTTTTTCTTTTTCATGATTTTAGCCCGACGTGGGCCGTTGCCCACGTCGGGCTAAAATCATGAAAAAGAAAAACTATGGTATTTGTCATTTACCATTACTTATTCGGACTATAGTGGATTTAATTTTCCCAGAAGAGTTCCTTGTTCCATGCACGGTCTGTGTTTAACATATATATATATATATATATATATATATATATAGTAATGATAATGATGATAATGATAATAATATTGCTTATTGGCAGGAGACAGATCCCATAAAATAAAAAGGTACAGTATCCATCAAGGTAATGATGGATACAACTAATTAAACAATAAATTTTAAAAACAAAAAACAAAAAAGGACAAAGGTAGTAAAGAAATAACAATAATACACGTAAAGAAATGAGAAATAATAAAATTAGTAATAACAGCTTTATAAAAATAAAAAAGGACATGTAATGGAATGGCTAATGCAGGAGCTAAGTGGAGCTATAAACAAATACTTTCATTTCAAGAGTTCCACATTAAAATTATGTATAAAGCTCTGAAGATGTTCAAAGTATATGAACGAAACGCGTCAGCAGAAGCGAAAATGAAGACAGTATTCTTAGCATACTGCAAATTCTTATCTAGAATTATTATTAAGAAACTCAGTACTGAAAATAAAAAACTATTCAGAATATTGGAAATTAAATATAAATCCTGTATTATTATTATTATTATTATTATTATTTAATAGATGTTCTATTAGTAAGAGTAAGCGTTAAATTATTAGGAGTGTGTGTGCTAGGTTAGATATTAGGATCAAAGTTAATTTTCGTTCGAAAGTTATCAGTCATTACCGGATTTGATTGGTATCTTTATTCGGGACTGAGAGCTTTTGATATACTCCCATATATGTTTCCTTTACGAGCAAAACACTTCGAGACTATACAGGGTAAATCTTTCCTGAAGCCTGTTATCTTTCTGAAGGAGTTCCTTTACTAGTTGGTCAGGTATTCATTGATGAGTATTCTTAGTTTAACCCGGATGCACGCGCCACTGAATTCTCTCTTTATATTATCATTTGGGCTGACTATTCTGTGGGATCTTACACCGTTGTGTTTTCCTTCGACTGACCGAGTCTGGAGGTCTCGACAATCTCCGTTGGTTTAACATTAATTTGAAGGTTCTTTCGCAGGACTTCGACTGTTTTTTTTATTTAGAGCATTATTCTTACTTTCGATAGATGTCTCAAGTCTACTGATTATCATTACACTCTTGTAGTGCAGGCTTGTTGAAGATGCTCTATTCGTCTTTCTATTTTTTATTTTTTTGCACTGTATCCGCTCTCTCTTCGTGTTAGTTACTTTTTTTATAAACTTTAGAAATCCTACTTGTTCCCTAAGTATCCCCGTAACTCTACGGAACTCCTCGATGACGACACTCTTAAGGAGCTCGAAAAAGTTGTTGATTGTCCTTACTTAAGTCTTTTATCGTTGCTGTTGTTCTTGGATTGTAGAATAGGGGCGCTGTGCTACAGCATTAACCCCTGTAGGAATAGATGAAGGAGGAAGAAATTTAGCACCACCGCTTGGGGTCCAGCAGTTAGGTATAGCGCTCTGAGTTGGGGTAGGGGCATGCGACTTTTGTTTTCTTTACCTGTTTTAATTTTCCTCTACTTCACTGTAAAAAAAAAAAATTATTACGTTCTTGGCCACAAATTATGTTGTTTTTTTTATTTTTTTGTATAGATCACTTGATGTTGTTAAAACAGTGTTTATTATCAAAAAATGAGCGTTAAAACAGTGTTTATTATTAAAAAATGAGCGATGGGAATATTAACTGATGTTGATTTTTATGTTCATACAAGTGCAATGTTCAGAGTTGAAACTATTGAAGATCAAAGATGATGGGAAAATATTTTCATAAACCAATACTGATTTGGTTTTGTAAAATGGTATGATTTAATGTAGAAGCCATCGCCTGTACTTCAGTGGGTAATAGAAGCCATCGCCCGTACTTCAGTGGGTAATCCCGTTTCTCCGGAAGCGAAATGAAGACAATGAGGTTCGAGGGTTCCACTACCGATAGTGCTGGTAATAATAATAATAATAATAATAACAATAATAATAAATAATTCAGAAGTTACCGCAATGGGCCGCATTCGTCTGGCCTGAACGCTGTGACAGTTTTTGTCCCTCCTCACTGATTGTTATTATTATTATTATTTAATGTATACTCCATTACTAGTTTCATTTCTCACCATTTCCTTTTAATTCTTTGTATCTTCTAAATCAATTAATATTTTATTCTTAGGATATTTCAAGTATTACTCATTGATGTGTGTGAACTCTGTATACAAAATGATATCAGTTACCTTTTAATTAATCTGATAGAATAGTAAAGCCAAAAGCTAAAAACCCAAATTATTGCAATAATAAATATCAATACACTTAAATTTGAAATATGTTCTACACGACAAAAATGTCGTTTGATTGTTTGCATTGTACTAAAGGACTGTCATCTACTGATAGTTTTTCCTTCATTATCATTGTCATGTAGATTTTGAAGTACTATCAAACAACAATCTAAAACCTTACTAGATATTTCAAAGGAGAGGAATTTCAAAATACGTTGCTTTCATGAGAGCAACTTTGAAAACAACACTGTTCCAAATCTACAAAATTTGGGGCGTTTCTTTGAGGCAATAAAGAGCTAAAGACAATATATTGAAGAGCATGTAAAACTTAACTTTTTAATTCATTATAATATTGTTTCACTAAATTACTAATTATGCTTCTGTCATTTATACCACACCGTGTTTGCCTACGATTGTTCTTTAATAGATATTCCTCACGGTCTTTACAAATTAAAATAGTTACCCACAGATAAACAAGTGTAGAGTACAAAAGTAACAAAAATATAATTTAATTACTTGATGTAATATCGTAATTTGTATGTACAGTACTGTACAATAATTTGGAATTGTGTTTTAAAATTAATAAGACGTAGAAAGCATTTACTCTTTCGTCTTTTGAGAAAATGTCATCATTTTTACCGTTCGCTTCTCTCGGCACTTTATTTTAAGAATTTCTTGGTCTCCTGGTGAGGTTGGTATGCCTCGGAGTTCGGATTCCCGAACCTACAGAAAGAGTTTGCGCGCACCTGATTGACTGAGTAGTATAGTAGAAAAAACGTAGACGGAAGATTTTGGCAGGATAAAGTCACAAGGTCCTCATGCCCTTTTATGAGGTGTATTTCAGGGGGGAAATGGGCAGATTAGGTTAACCTAACCTAACCTTAGACTAGGATAAGCGGAGACTGAAAGCAACTTCATGAACTTTTATGAGTTATATTTAAGGGTAGCGTAGCCTCTCGGGGGAAGCCATAGCCACGCAGGGGTCCCAAGAGCGATACTAGGAACCCAGATACAACACTCCCACGCGCACCCACTACACGCCCACGACGTGCCAGCCGCACACCCACACCGTAGCCCTCATCTTAACAGCGTCCTGAAAAGAGCCTGTCTGTTCACGAGCCAGTTTTGTTCATTCATTTTACGAAACCTTAAAAATAATAATAATAATAATAATAATAAAAGCACTTGTAAAACAAACGTAGGTCTCTCTATCTCTCTCCACCTATCTATCTAATTATCTATTCAGCGTCTTAAATAGCCCCACAAAAAGATATGCAATGTTCTGAAAAGAACAACAGGTAACGGATCCGTCACCACCCTCTCGCAAAACTGAAGAAGTCTTTCTGCTCCTACGAGGTATGCTGTCATCTTTGTCTTTCCGTAATGATCAAATAAAATAGAAGAAAAAGGAACAGGCAGGAAGAGAAAAGTCAAGAGATGGAAAGAACGAAGATTGAAAGGACACCAGGTGGACCAGAGATCTTCGTTTTAGAATTATCTTTTTGTAGGTTTGGGGATTCAAACCCTGAAGCCCACTCATCCCCTAAAGGGCATCAACAGGCTCGCTAGAAAAGCGACAACAGATACCAATGGTTAAACCATCAACACCTTCTCAAAAGATGAAAGAAAAAAGATCTCTACCTCAAGCAAGGTGAAAAGGTGAATCAACACACTTTCTCATGTTTTTGTCTTTGTGTATTAATTAACTTTACTGCAATAAAAGCATGAAACATGATGATGTTAATAATTAACACAAAATTAACTTTTTAATAAACATTTTCATTAAGAAAAATTAAAAAACTTATCAAATTACTTTTAGTCCAAATAATTTTTCTTTATCAGGGATTTATTTTCACCCAGTGATTTATTTTCACCCAAATCAAGGTCAAGTACACGAAATTTTCAGGCATTCATAATATGTTTATTAATATACTCTATGTTTTAAATCTTCAAACGGTTTTATTACCTTTTTACTGGAGCTATGCTATTATTATTATTATTATTATTATTATTATTATCATTATTACTACTATAATTATTATCATTATTACTACTATAATTATTATTATTATTGTAGCACATTACATATTTTGGGGCCTAACTGTGTCCTAACCATGAACAGACACAGTGTAGATAATTACAGCAAATACAGCGTTTGGGCTGCACAAGAAAAATTAATCTGGAAATTAAAAACTTACACCTTGAAGGAAACATAGTAACATTTATTACAAAGAAATATAATTTAATACGATAAAACACTTTCTGTCTTATAGGCTTGTAGTTTATAGTGTTTTGCTGAATAATATCATACTGTACGTTAAAAACCCATGCGTGGTATTTGAGGAATAAAACGTATTAATGTTTTGTATACAGTCTCTGTGAAACCAGAGAGGCCAATTAAATACACGATTTTCATCTTAATTCATGGAAATATATAAGCAAAATAAACAAACTGTACTTAACGGGTGTTAAATAAAATCATTATAATTGTAAAAATTATACCAGTAACCAATATGTGGAGCATTAAAAACTTTTAAAGCATAATATTATTACCATTCAAAAAATTAATTTCCTTTAAATACCTTGGAAACAGCGCATGGAAAACATTATTTTAAAAATGTATTAATTGTTGTACAATAACGTAATTATTATCAAGTGTCATGGAGGAAGAAAAATAACGTAAATATGTAAGCACGTTACATGCTTAAAAGTAAATGAATAAATATATAACATGGATTATGACTGCATGAAGGTTCATAAGTGTATTAGTTCGAAGTGGTTGAATATAATTTAGTCTTCCCTTGACAAAGAAATTTAATAATTTCTCATTTTATTTTTAATTAAAAAATGTTTATAAAAAAATTTAGAAATGTCTGTAATACATGTATGAATGGTTTTAGCGGCGATGGATGTCATGATCTTTCATTATAAACATTTGTATGAGCCTAGGCATCATAACTAAAGAACTTTAGGTCAGAGTAACGGAGATTATTTGCTATAAAACTGTTGCACTTTATTAGATTCATCAGGGTAAAATCTTTAACTTCCTCGAATAATGTATAATAATTAAGAGCGAACTATGTGAAATCAGATTAGAGAAGTGCTATTTAAAGTAACGTAAATAAATGCGAGCTCTGACTGCGTGCAGTATGTTACCTTGAAAAAACCTCAACTTGCCTATATATACACACACATATATATATATATATATATATATATATTATATATATTGTTTTAAATCTATAAATAAAAATGTTATATCTACAAAATCTATATTGAATTTTCTTCAGTAAGAGGACGTTTTAGTACAGATTTGTTTATTGATGATTTTGTTCATTTTATTATTTATAATAATGAATGAGAGAGATAAATAAACATATTATGAATGCCTGAAAATTTCCTTGTAGCATGAAGGCTGGCCTTTCATCCTCAACCCAACCGCCCACGGAGGGCATGTTTGAAAAAAAGAAAAGAAGAAAACACTCAACAATTTGAAAGGAAAATAAATTACCGAGAAATTTTACAGAGCAAATGATGACTGAATATATATATATATATATATATATATATATATATATATATATATATATATATATAGACACGGACGTCATTTACGCAGTTGAACGTCATTTTAGTCGAGATCATCTAATACTAGATCAAATTTGGTTTTAATCGTATTAATGGAGGAACTGGAAACGACTTCAGGAGGGAGGAGGAATAACATCTTTACTTCGGTGCAAGAAATGCCCTTTAATGTAACTTACCATCTTATTGCCTTTTCTTCCTAATATCGATGCAGTGTTTGGTAAACCTGAGATCGATAGAGGGAAGAATAAAATACTTTTTATGATCGCACATTTTAATCGGCTACAATAAAGCAGATAATTAAATAAGTACATATTTAAAAGCAGATAAACATATATTATGAATGCCTGAAAATTTTGTGTACTTTAGTTTGATTTCGGTTAAAATAAATCAGTCTCCCTGATAAAGAAAAAATTATTTTAACTAAAAGTAATTTGATAAGTTTTTCTTTGTTTTTAAATAAAAATGTTTATGAAAAGTTTGTATTGAATTATTATTATCATGTTGAGTGTTGACTCGGTTCTTCACTTCGCTTGTGATACAGATCTTTTCTCTTTCATTTTTCGAGAAAGTGTTGATGGTTTAACCATTGGCATCTGTTGTCATTTCTTTAGAAGATCTGTTGGTCTCCTTATGGGATGAACGGACCTCGGAGTTCAGATCCCCAAATCTACAAAAGGAGATTGCCTCTGAAACGGAGATCTCTGGTTTACCCATTGTCCTTTCACTCTTCTTAGTTCTTTTCTTCTCTTGACTTTTCCTGTTTATTCCTTTTTCTTCTCTCTTATTTGATTGTTAATGAAAGAAAAAGATGACAGCATAACCTCATAAGAGTAGTAAAGAATTCCTGTTCAGTTTTGCGAGAGGGTGGTGGCGGATCCGTTGCCTGTTCTTTTTAGAGCAGTGCACATCTTTTTTTAAAACTGAATAGATCATTAGACAGAGAGATAGATAGATACGAAAGGGACCTAGGTTTGTTAAACATGTGCTCTTATTATTATTTTTTCTGAGGTTTCGTAATATGAACAAACAAACTTTGGCTTGTGAATGGACGGGGGGGCTCTTCGGGACGCTGTTAAGATGCGGGTGTGGGCGTGCGGTGGGTGCGTGTGGTTGTGCGGCAGGTGCGCGTGGGATTGTTCTATCGGGGTTCCTGATATAGCCCTTGGGACCCCTGCGGGGCTAAGGCTTCCCCCGATAGGCTACGCTACCCGAGCATCTATCCTCTTCTGTCAATTCACCCCTCTTTTTATCTTCCTTTCTTTCTCCTTGATTCCCGCTTCTCTTTTGTTCACATCGACCAATGATTAGATAGAAACTTTTCTCTGAGGTTGTCTCTCATTGTAAATCACTCGTTTTCCCAAGTTCTTATAACTTGTAAGTGTTGTCGATTGAAGTAATGTAATGCAATTTTTTTTTTAAATAACGAACACTTTGTTAGTGTAATGAACGAACTATAAATTGCCCATTAATTATAAGTTAAAAGTAAAATAAAATCGACTGAATTTGCCGCCTGGTCAAAGAACACTTTCCTCTTTCCTCTTTCGTGTACTTTTAAAAGAAAGTTTTTGCCCCTCGAAGGACAACTTGTTAACTTTTCGTTTGAAATTTCAGAGGATTCTCACAGGACTTTTTTTTTTAGAGTGTATATTAATATTATTGTAATATTTATTTTATCAATACGTTTCTTTTCCTAAATCATTAAAAAATAAGGATATAAATGATGACCACATGAAATTTTACGTGAAATGTGTAATTATAAATTATACAGTTGAAACTGTAATTAGAGTATAGAGAAGCTCCGTGCACAGATGCTTATCTGTATTTTTCACGGAATACAAAAATATCAGTTAAGTTGTGAGAATGTTTACATCAACATTGTTTGTGAGTAGTGAAATCATACGCTAATCACAATGTGTATGTGTACAATTGCCGAAAAAAGTTCGCCTACAAATATGAAATTCCTATAAAATTTTCAATCATTTATGATTGGATTTTTGTTTTCGAAAATTTTGTGTTTTCTAAAAGAATAAAATATCGAAAGAAAAGTACGATATTACTAATTAGTAATTTTTTATATTTTTTATAATTTTTATGATTCTAGGCGAACTTTTTTTCCCCCAACTGTAAGTTTACACTAAGAAAACTAGTTAATAGTTATAACACCCAAACACCTCATTAACTATTTACTAATCAATACAATTTACATGGTTGAAGTAACCGCGGTTATTTTTATGGTGACAATTTCCAGTGGTTACAAGAATCATGGCATGTTCTGATTAACCGTTTGAATTCGTTGCCCAATCCCACGCATTTAGATGTAATAATAATACTACTACTACTACTACTACTACTAATAATAATAATAATAATACGATTAAGGTTTTCTTAATGTTCCTATTTTTACAGTGTTTCTCATGGTGACTGCTATATATGCAGTGTATATACACATATATATGTTAGCAGTAATAAGAGAAATCCGGCATTAAGCTTAATGCCTAGGCAATAAGCTGAAAGCTAAGAATGCACGTAATCAAGTATAATGCCTATTTAATAAATATAACCTAATCTAACCTAACATAACATAACCTAAACAGTGAGAGTGACCATTGTAACTAAAGCTATATGCATTCTTAGCTTTCAGTTTATTACTAGGCATTATGTAAATGCCTGATTTCACTTATTCACCTCCTAATCAACAGCCCATTGTCTTAACCAATATATATATATACTGTATATATAACATCATCCGTTGAAGCTAAAGTTGAACAGATTGAAATTTAACAAAGTTAACATAAATAATTTATGATTATAGATTCATAAATTTGTATAGATACGTATATGCATAAGATGCACATGGATATGTATTCGTATACATACGTCGTTTAAATATTTAAGATTCATATCGAACCTGACGACGGATCTTGCGTTTATACAAAATTGTACAAAAAAACTAATACAATTAAAATGTGAAATAATAATAATAATAATATTAATTTATTTATATTAATTATTAATTATTATTATTATTTCTTTAATGTAATTAATATGATAGTTAATATTTGTAAAAATTAGGCAGATATTTTAGGTAAAAACAAAAAAAGTTCAATAAAACAAAACAGTTTATGTACATTGGAAAATCAAAGATAACTGAAAGACCCCCAAAATGGGGGAGACGGGGGAGTCTAAGGGGTAAAAGCTATGGGGGAATACGTAAAGCGGAAGAGAAGGAGAAATGGGGGAATAAATGGGGAAGAGATGGAGCATCCGATGAACGATCAGAACAGATGCAAATGAAGGAGTCGTATATATATATATATATGAGAGAGAGAGAGAGAGAGAGAGAGAGAGAGAGAGAGAGAGCGAGGAGAGAGAGAGAGAGAGAGATATGCGTTACCAGGGGGCGTAACGGGTAGGTAGAGGATGCCAGGTATCTAAGGGGCGGACTCGGAGGGCGCAGGGAGCCAGGTAGGCACTAGTGCTTCGGGTGAAGGTGTCGAGGGTCGTACGGCATCTAAACAAACCAATCAACAAGATGTCACCATGGCAACCTTTTGTTGTGAGGAGGAGCAGTCCTCTCTGATCAATATAAAGAATGAGCATTACATTCTGTCTACTAGTCATCACCTATCCTTCCGTCTGTTCCCATCTCTCACCTGCACCATCTGCTACCACCTGTAGAGCCCACACCACCTGTCGCATTTCGCCGACCCTTCTCAGTTCACTTGATTAGTGTTGTTCTTTTCGAACTGTGCCAATATCCACGCCGTGCCGAACCGCTCACCACCGTCACCATAGTTCACCACCGAGATTCTCGTGAGACGACGTCAACAACGATCAAGACATCGTCCTCGATGCGCAGTGAAGGACACAGCATTGACGAAAACGGCCCGACGATGACTCGTAATTAACGTCGCAAACAGTCAGATTAATTTTAGTCCTGTTAAACTTTTATGCTTTACCTTAATTCACACACGACACACACACACACGATACACACACGACACATTTATTCAATAAAATTATTGTTATTAATATTTAGCACTATTCGCAATACCACTTCAGTTAATAATAGAGAATGAAGCAGTTGAAAAGTGGAGATTTCTCCTTATCAAAACACTTTATACCTGACCATAATAATAATAATAATAATAATAATAATAATAATTACTCGCACCCCAAAAATACAACCAATTGCTTAAAATACTCAACACATCTAATACAACCCATCAACAACATAACGTCACCATCACATCAACAATATAACAACACAGCACAGCAGTCACCACAAATCACAAAATTGTAATTTAATTTGAGCTTCACTATTAATTTGCAGCTTATATATATATATATATATGTATATATATATACTGTATATATATATATATATAATATATATATATTATAATATATATATATACACAAGGTAATTCAAATAATTCAATTTTACGAATTTCTGCCGGTAATTTTAATTAATTAAGTTATAATAATAATAATTATAATAATAATAATAATAATAATATTAATAATTAATTGTCCGTCCATTTTGTAGAGCCAAAAAATTTTCGCTAATTTTACTTATCATTATTATTATTTTGAAATAGAATTATCGCTTTCCGTCCAAAATAAAAGTTACAAAATTTAAAAAAAAAAAAAAATTATTTCTTTTATTTAATATTTTCTTTTGGGTTTTTTGTTTATTACAAATCCGCCCTTTCATAATCCATCCTGTTATGTAGTAGTAATAGTACTATTTTTATTACTATTATTATTAGTTATTATTTGCGCTGATGATGAAAATATTGCTTAAAAATAGTAGGTAATTGATAGTATGAATAATAATAGAAAATGTAACATCCTAGACGTGGGGGTGAATAGGACCCAAGAGTCACCTGAGTAAAAGCGGAGTAAATGCCTAACTCAACTCCACCCGATGTCAGTGGGGCGAACCAGCTCCACACCGCTTGGAGTTTGTGACGGTAACCACTGAGCTACCGGCGGCTCACGAATACTAATAATACTACTAATAATAATAATATATATATAATTTATAATTTGGGGGTATTTTTATAATCCTCTTTAATGGATTTATAAATTACCCTTGAAGAGGGGAATTTAGCTGACGCAATATACTGTGTATATATAATATGTTTCTTCAATGTTTGTGGTGTAACAGAGGAGTGATGTAATGAAGTGGTGTAACAGAGGAGTTTTTTCTTGTTTTTATTTTTGACACAAGCGATCCTCGATACCTGACAAATCGGAGCACCACTTAGCTACCGTGACATTTTTCATGTTGCCCATTTTTCGATGTTCAGTGTCTCAGCCTTCAACAGTTTTTCATAGTTTTGGGTTGTACTTCCACTTTATAGAATAAATTGTGTGTGTGTGTGTGTGTGTGTGCGCGCTTCAGTTTTTGTGGTACGATTAATTTCTTTCGTGTATTCCACCTATATTTGTTCTCCAAACATCGTACCCTTAACTCACCTGTTGCTTGTTCTTTTCATTTTGACGATGGTGCGTATTGGAATGTGTTAAATTTGTTTGGCACACGAAAACTCGTATTTTTCGCCAAGTCAAACGTGAAGTGAAGCTTATTTGAAGTTAGGACTTCATTCCATGCTATCACTGATTTCGTTAATTGATACTTCTGTTTTTACGCTTATACATAAATTTTAATATCATGTTAAATTACTAATCATAATTACACGATTGACGATACCTTTCGTATAAGTGTGCGTATAATTACCGCTCTACCGCTACTTATATAATTTGTAATAAGTTCAAATAATTATAGGGCTAAAAATAATAATAAAATAGCAATATAGATATCTTCGGGGTTTGAAAAGGTAATAGCCAGGAAACTCGTTTCTCCATAATATGGGAGTGAGTGTGCTCCGAGGAGCCAGCAGGTGGGAACGAACCAGAGCCTCACCGCTCATAGTCCGTCACCATATAACCACTGAGCTACATGGCGAAGATTATAAATAACAATATAAAACTCTTCGGCATTTATAATAATAATAAATAATAATAAATAATAATAATAATAATAATATATAAATATTGTTAGGACACCACTGTTCCGTTAGTAGATTAAGTTAATGTTAGTTTGTTAGATTAACATTATGCTTTCTTTAATTAATTGTTAACTGCGGTATTTTCTACCAAAGATGAATTACAGTATTTCCGAACAATATCCACCTCTGTTTCACTTAAAATAAGCGAGACCCATCCATCAATTAGTCCTTATAATCTCTCTCTCTCTCTCTCTCTCTCTCTCTCTCTCTCTCTCTCTCTCTCATATATATATATATATATATATATATATATATATATATAATATATATATACAAGTGTGTGTGTGTGTATATATATATAAGTATATAAATCAAGGTTGGCATAACAGTATAGGTATAGGTATAGTAACGGCATAGAAATTTTTTTTTAGGAAGATATGGGTATACATATGGGTGTAGAAATGCAGTATATATATATATATAAATGAATAAATATTAAATGTTGGCCGATTCATCTGCCTCATTTGTACAGATAAAAATTAAAAAATTAGCGCCGACCGCATTATCTTAAACATTTTTGGAAAAAATTATATGGTGTTTGTTTGTAATTTGAATAATGTGTGACAAATTTTGTAATCTTTCAGGATCACTAAAAGGGTAATTTTTACAACAAAAAAAAAACCAAGAAAGATTATTTACGCTCTCATAAATATGAAACTGAGCGAACCTGACACTATTCTAGCTTTAGAATGAGTCACGTTCCCTATCTCTCTCTTAGCCCTTCATATATAAAGAAAATTTAAAGATAAAATCAATTAAAATACAAGAAATTGATACGAATGTAAAAAATAGAAAAATTATACAAGTAAAGTTTTAATACATATCAAGTACTTGACCTATAATAATATTAAAAAATATTAAATGAAACACGTATGAATAATACAATACGTATCTTTTTTATTAGTTATTAATATTACTGCTAATATATTATTATTATTATTATTATTATTATTATTATAGTTTATATATTTTATGTTTATATTAATGTCATTACTCATTATACATTCATCATTATTCGATACAAGTGCGTTTATTTTCCACTGTTATTATTATCATTATAAAATATAAAAAAGTGTATCTACACCCGAGCATCTACCTACGTAGGAGCCTCATAATTCTTTTTTAACATGAACTAATGTAGCTCTTAAGCCGTTAAAGGTTCCCGATCCTTGTTAGAGGCCAAAAGCTTGTTGGGCTTCTAATAAATTCATTTCTCATTTGGGTCTTTGTGTGTGAAACTGTTGTTAACTACAAAAATAATAAATTTAATAATTATTTAGGGAATTTTGTGAGAACCTCTTTTTGCAAATGTTATTATTACTTTTAATTTATATCTTATTCAGATCTCATTTCTATTATTACTATTATTATTATTATTATTATTATTATTATTATTATTATTAATAAATATACTCGTATGTACATGGAAAATCATGTTTTTTCCTTCTGAAATTTAGCCATTTTATATTTACGTCAGTTTCACATTCAATCCTCGATATATATATATATACATACATTCAACTGCAAAGAACACGCAGTATAAATAACGTAAAGAACGACGCTTGTATAGGAGATATTCCGCGCAAGACGAGAGAGAGAGAACGAAACAAATGAAAAAAAAATGAGGTAACCACCAGGGAATCGAACCCGGGATCTTCCGATTGCCGCATCTGACCGGCAATCGGAAGATCCCGGGTTCGATTCCCGGGTGGTTACCTCATTTTTTCATTTGTTTCGTTCTCTCTCTCTCGTCTTGCGCGGAATATCTCCTATACAAGCGTCGTTCTTTACGTTATTTATACTGCGTGTTCTTTGCAGTTGAATGTATATAATGTTACGGCATGCGGGAGGTGCCCCCTTGGGGCATTGGTCTCTGCGAGTATGTAGAAGAATTACGGCATTTGGAAGAGTGAGGCCCATGGTGTAATGGTATCGCATCTGACCGGCAATCGGAAGATCCCGGGTTCGATTCCCGGGTGGTTACCTCATTTTTTCATTTGTTTCGTTCTCTCTCTCTCGTCTTGCGCGGAATATCTCCTATACAAGCGTCGTTATTTACGATAATATATATATATATATATATATATATATATATATATATATATATATATATATATATATTCATTTAAAAGTTTGTTCTTAAATCGCAGTTTAAGGCTGAACGGGAAAACCCAAATATTTGTCAGGTTTGTTTATTAAGAGGCAAACGTTTCGGCAATGATTTTTTGTCATCAATGACTATGAAATTATAAAACATTGAAACCGTAATTTATTGGAATAAATATTGGAATAAAACCACAGTTATGCAATGAAATTAACAATAAAAAATGGAATTAATAATGAAAATTACCTTAGGAATTCATGAGTATATTTTTAATAATAATTATGAATATTGGCACATAAAACCATAGTTTAATAAAACATTAAAAATTTTAAAAGGTTTAAAAAATTAAAAAAAATCAATGTTACACTGTGATGGTGAGGTCAAACGCAGAACTATAATCCTATAAACCCTCAGAATCCCCTATAGGAGATCATTGCTTCGCTACAGATCGCTTCCATTGATCCTTCCTCTCCAAATCATAAACGCTACCAACAACCAACTTACCGACCCTCGCATTTTAGAATCTTTGCACATCCGAAAAGCCAGACTCGCCCTTAACCCTTAACTGCCTGAATTATTTTCTCAATAGGAAAAAATGGTAATGCTAATCATGCAATGCTAATAATTTCAAATCACAGTGAGAAAATTGCTATCTGGCAACCAAAACTGAGTTGGCTGAAAAAAGCTACCTCGGCATAAGTAAAGATTTTATGTGCCAAAATTCATAATTATTATTACAAATATAATGATGAATTCCTAAAGTAATTTTCATTATTAATTCCATTTTTATTGTTAATTTCATTGCATAACTGTGGCTTTATTCCAATATTTATTCCAATAAATTACTGTTTCAATGTTTTATAATTTCACAGTCATTGATGATAAAAAATCATTTCCGAAACGTTTACCTCTCAAACAAAACTGATAAATATTTGGGTTTTCTTGTTCAGCCTTATATATATATATATATATATACACAGGGTAGTTGCGAAGTTCTTGTGCAACTTTAAACTTTAATAACTTTTGATGTACAGTGCTTACAAGAAGTCTTGCGCCTCTGTCTCGTCCCAAGCTAGTCTGTTAGGTATAAAATGGGCGGTCCTTATGGCAGCGGAGGTGTGTTCGGATTGGTGCACATAATTGCTCTAACCCCATCAATGACGTCCACATTATCATTGTGTTGATCACTATTTATATATATATATATATATAATATATATATATATATATATATATATATATTAGTATGCAGGGGATAACGTGTCTCAATCCCAGCTATGGTAGTTGTCTTACAATTAAGTCCCAAGTGCAAGTTACGTTAACACCTCCACATAAACTACCCTGGACTAAAATAACATACGTGAAGCCCTTACCCACAAACCATTTAAAAGGTGTGATTTAAAAGCGCGCGCGCTCTCTCTCTCTGATCACACCGCATGGCAATGTATCCATATAATGTTAATAATAACCGAAACTCGAGAAAATATACTCTGCCTTCCGCTCTACTCCAAATCCTTTTCTCTTAGATTAGTTTGTATTAAGAGGTCACTATCATATTTTGCGACTTTTTAACTCTGGTAGGATTCAATTCCATTCCTATAGTGTAAGAGATACTTAAATTGATGTGTGTATTATGCCATATGATGTGCGTAATAAATAATAATTTTTAAGTAGTTGGAGCGTTCAAGGTCATCTGTAATAATTAATCTATAGACTACCCCTCAAGCCCACTCTCAACACTGATTCCCCCAAGACGCGCGCGTCTTCAAGTAACATGAATGCGTAGAGATCTAAGGTGTTAGATTCCATATTATATAATTTATGTGCTAGGTTTAAGAACGCTGGCATTGAAGGATGGAAGGAAGGGACAGTAAAAGTGATAATAGGTTTAATGAAGGAAGTGGAATGAGGATGGAGGTAAGCGTTGCTATGTCGAAGGAAACGAGGTTGAGTGGGGAATTACGGAGGAAGGAGGAAAGGCTAAACACAAACAAATATTTATTTTAATGCCCTAGACCTAGAAAGACAGGGCAAAATACCTTAAACTAACAATGAATTGACAAACAGAAGAGTCTGGTCTTAGACGCACTGATAGGTTTAACGTATGTGGCTAGAGGCCGCCACTCAGAATTACCACTACTACCTAAGTCATAATAAGGTTATTTACGATGACAGTAGTCATGAGTAGTTATGGAAATAAAATATGATTATACTGTTGATGGCTGACTATATTCAGTTGGGATATAAACTATTGCTGACTTTGGATCCTTGGCTTTTAAGACGAATTTTTTATGCATATGTTCAACAAAATAGGAAATTGGCTGATTATTATTACCATTCGAAGGGTTGGTACCCTTCACAACCGAAATCAATTTCAGAAGGGGTGCATAATATCCAGTGGTGGGCACGCGCAACAATTTTTGTAGCGCCGCAACCGCAACTCTGCTGAAATAGTTGCGCCGCACGCGCAAGCGCAACCCTTTCCAAAAAGTTGCGCCGCAAGCGCAAGCGCAACCAAAAATGTTGCGCCGCAACTTTTTGCGGCGCAACTGCCCACCTTTGCATTTAACGTATATCTGCAGTGGTGGGCACGCGCAACAATTTTTGTAGCACCGCAACCGCAACTCTGCTGAAATAGTTGCGCCGCACGCGCAAGCGCAAGCGCAACCAAAAATGTTGCGCCGCAAGTTGCGCCGCAACTTTTTGCGGCGCAACTGCCCACCTTTGATAATATCCTCATTTCCTTTATTGTCCCAGCACGCTTCACATAAGCCATTTACACACAGATGGAAAGGCCGTCTGTGCACCACGAGACGACCCAGGCAATGCGGGGAACAATGGTGACATTGCCTGAATATGGTGTCATTAAGATAAATATCAAGACTAGACTTTCATCGAAGCACTGTGGAACGGTGGATTCATCGGTATGAAGCAGAAAACTCAATCGCTATCTGGTCCTCCGCGTTCAACATCTCAAGAGGAAGGTGCTGCGATTGTTAATCATGCCAGAGAGCATCCGTTTGTTCCAGCGACGCATATTTACACCTGAACCTTCGTTGTAGCGCAAATACAGTGAACAACAGACTTCACGAGGCAGGGTATTTTTCTCGCCGTCCAGCTATAAAACCTGCATTGACGATTGAGCATAGAGAGGCGCGGATGGGATTTGCCTTGCAATACTTGCCGCAGGAGGAAGAATTCTGGAGAAAAGTTGTGTACTGTGACGAAAAAACATTTTCAACAGATAGTCATGGTTCCCTGCATTGTTGGAGGCATCGCGGAAAACGCTATGAAGAAGGAAATGTTTTCCCGACTAAACGTAGTGGTCACATCAATCTCGGTGTGTGGGGCTGGATGTCTGGCTATGGTGTCGGAGAATTGACTCAAGTAGATGGACGCTTTACTGGACAGCAATATTGCCAGATACTGGAAGAGGTGCTGCTACCCAGTGTTCGTGCGTATCTGGTTCCAGCACCGGAACCATTTTACTTAATGGAAGATAACAGTCCCATTCATAGGAGTAACGTTGCGAGAGCGTGGTACGAAGATCACCCAGAGATTATTAATCTAATTCTGCCACCACGTTCTCCTGATTTGAATTCGATTGAAAACCTTTAGGCAATAATAATTAACGAATGGGAGCAACGCAATGAAAGAACATTTGAAGCACTTTTAGCTCACACGAGGAATAGTTGGGAGAGCTTACGCCGAACACCAAACATTCCCTACAATCTGGCCTCTTCTATGCCGCAACGATTGCAAGAAATTATTGATGCTGGAGGAAGCTATACGAAATACTGATGTTAAAGCCATGACGTAAATGTGTATCGAATATATATTTGTTAATATAGAATTTTATTATATTTTTGTTTGACATCTATAAAGGTATATATTGTGACCATGAAAGAACTTTACTTATCCTTAGTTAGAATCTTTTCTTGCAATGTCTACGCTCGTGGAGATATATGCATTGTTGAAACAAACTATGAGAAGGTAATAGTTTCAGGAAAAAAAAATACTGGCAACATCGAGGTCATCACGTGTTTATGGGAATTGTCATATGATGCTACTAATAAACTCTTATATACTATATTACGTAATAATTACGATGAACAAATCAAATGCAAATTTCTCCGATTCACGGCCCACCAGTCTTGCTTTAGACTAATGACTTTCATAAGATGGAATAGGTTTAACATAGTTTATCCATTGTTTTAAGTGGTAACCTATTAAACGAACTATCTATTAGTGAGACGACCGTGACTTCCTCGAAATGCGAGCGCGTGAGAGGTTCACTGAGGAATTTGGTCATTAGATTCTTCACGTAGGATATGTATCACAAAACAATATTGACAATAATTCCCAACAATTACTTAATATCAATAATTGCATTTGAGCAAATAATTTAGATCTGCGTCAAAATAACTTAGGTATCATGCCATGATTTGGGATATTTGCCGAATTAGTCGTTCTCTATAGTCTACACTCTACAGTATATATTAAGACGGTATAATGTAATGCCCAGCTAATATGATGACTAGGATTGCTTCATAACCATCCCAACATCCCGAAACTTGCTCCCTTCGGCTTCTTAATCATTTGTATTTTAAACACTTAAATGTAGCAGAAGTGACGTAATAATGGACGTCATTGATTGTGTTAGAGCAGTTGTGTGCACCAATCCGAACACCACCGCTGCCATAAGGACCGCCCATTTTATACCTAACAGACTAGCTTGGGACGAGACAGAAGCGTGAGATTTCTTGTAAGCACTGTACATGCATTCAAAGCATAGTGGCGGCGGAGAACACAGTCTTGCTAAAAGAAGGTGTTACCTGAAAGATTCAATCGAATCGTCGTCCTCATTTGTTCAGGTAAAAATTCCCATTGAGCTATGTTTAAAGGGTCCGTTGAAAGTTTTATATGCCCATCAAAACCACATTCTTTGGCTGAACTTAGGGGCAGGATCACAAATGCAATTCATAAAATTACTCGGCAGTAACTGTTTTCGAACAGTTGCAAAATCGGATTGAATGATGTGTCGTGAAAGATAATGGTGATGTTGAGGCAGAAAAATTTGTAAATTAGGGTGTTAAAAACTTTAATAATTATGCTTTTATATGCTGTTTACTTTTTTCTATCATATGTATACCGAAACTTATTAGGTTAAAGTTGCATAACAATTTGTAACCACCCTGTATATATATATTATATACGAGTGTATTTAAATATATATATACTGTGTATATATATTACTTACTTTATGTTACTTTATGAGGGTTTGAACGACGGTTCAGGATCGACCTGCGGTCGATCCCTCTGCAGCATCCTACCTCATTTACGGGATTTGGTGAAGGAGGAAATTTTGTTCTGATCTCCTCCTGTCGTCGTAGCCAGCCACGCATGGCTGGTCAGGGATTTTACACAGGACTCCGTCCAGCTATCTTGAATTCATTCAGGTCGGCGTGTTGGAGATTCTTCACTTCTTTTGGCAGGGCATTAAAAAGCTTTGGGCTTCGTATTCTGAGGGTATTTTCCATCCTCGTTTTCATGGCCCCATGTTCACCGCAGCTGGAACAGTACAAAATCTGCCTCTTCTCTCATTCCAGCTTGTTTCTATTTCATTTTTAACGTTCGGGACAAAACCCTCGAATATTTTAAATATGTACATATATTATTGTGTACCACTCGCGTCTTCTTTCCAGAGAATAGAGTTTCACGGTTTGTAGTCTGGACCAGTAGTCTTAACCTTTCGTTTCCTCTATCTAAGATGTAAAAGTCCTTTGTATACCTTCAATGTTCGCAATGTCTCGTTTTCTGTATGGGCTTGTGAGTAATGAGCAATAGGGCCTACTCAATTATCGGTAGGACTAGACTTACATAATTTGAGCATGATGTTTGCTTTTCTGCTGCGGAAGCTCCTCCAGATGATTCCCATTATTTTTCTAACTGTTGTAATTTTGATATTATAGTGCTCTCTGAATTCTGCATCCGACGACATTATTACTCCAAGATCTCTGACTTGTGGATCTGGTGTTATCTGTTCGGCTTGCGGCGTTTTGTACCCTTTATTCTGTAGCTCCTTGTTATTACCATATCTTAGAAGTTGGAATTTTTCTTCGTTGAACTTCATATTGTTGTCTTTTGCCCACTGGAATAATGTTTCAATGTCGTTTTGTAATTTTTCTACGTAACCTTCATTCAATATTTCCTCGCATATCTTTGTGTTATCTGCGAAACATGATACAATACTGTCATTAATATCTGCACCACTATCTGCAATCATTATTATGAACAGCAAGGGAGCTAATACTGTACCTTGTAGGACAGAGCTCACGACTTCTGAGACTTCCGATTTAACTCCATTTACTACCACTCTTTGTGTTCTTTGAGTTAGAAAATTAAATATCCATCTTCCTAGCATTCCAGTAATTCCTGTATTCTTAACTTTGTGTGCTATAATTCCATGGTTACATTTATCAAAGGCTTTAGCAAAGTCAGTATATATTACATCTATGTTTTGTCCTCGACACAATGTTTCCAATATTTTCTCCTGGTAGTCTAATAGTTGTGATAGACATAATCTTCCAGCCCTGAAGCCATGTTGATTTGGGTTGTACAAGTTCTTTTCTTGTAGGTAGTAAGTAGTTTTGCCTCTACTTATACTTTCAAAGCAATTTATAAGGTGGGAGGTGAGAGCTACCGGCCGATAATTCTTGGGCATTGCTCTGTTACCACCTTTAAATAAGGGGGGGGGCAATGTTCGCTTCTTGAGTGGAAGTGGAATTTATGTCGAGTAATTTCCTCCATAGTAAGTACAGCGGCTTGGCAATACTCTCTCTACATTTCTTCAGAAACGTGGCACTCCGTGTGTCTGGCCCTGGTGCCGAATTGTTTCGCATCTGTGATAGAGCCTTAATTACATCTCCTTCCGCGAACTCTAAGTCTATTAGTAGGTTTGTGCCGGATTTTGTTCTTGGCTGATTTGTATCAGTGTCGAAAAATTCATCTGGGTTTTTACTTTCATCTCGGACTTTGGGTTGCTAAAGACATAGTTAAATTGTTCCTTTAGCAGTTCGCTAATTTTTTCTGGGTCATTTGCGTATTCGACCTCCCGTCTATCAATGGACCAATAATCTCTTCACATTGCATTTTTCTTTTCGCAAGCAAGTAGAGGTATTTCGGGTCATTTTTTGTTTTCTGCTACCTTGTTTTCCTCCTCGTTTGTCCTGTGTATGAATGCTTGTTTTAGATCCATTTCTGTTTCGCAACATTTTCCCTCTTGTTTGAGTCGCCTTGCATCAGTTCTGCATCTGTGGAGATGTTTTACGGTTTGTTTCCGTTGTCTAAATAGTGTCCTGACTTTTCTCTCGAGCTTGCTACGTTTTCTTTTTTGTCTCTCTGGAACATGTTTCAGTAATATAGGTTTAGCTTCAGTTTCTATTATACAGAGTGTTTCTTCTAGAGTCTTCTCGTGAAGTAGCAATCCCCAATTTACTTTCTTTAAATCTTTATTTACACTTTCTCAATTTACTTTCTTTGAATTTATTTTTAAACTTTCAAAATATTCCTTCTGACTCTCTGGGATCTGGGATGGTCACCTTCCAGAACCTGAGATTATAATACATTTGCAGGCAACTGGTGTGACAGAATTGGCAACAATTATCACATATTCGTTCTGCCTATAAAGAATGCAGGAAGGTATTTGGTTTGGGTCAAAAAAGTCAATTCCTTAAGATGACAGTAAGCTCCAGTGAGGCATAAAATTAGCGCAACAAAATTTATATTACTATTTTATTGAGTATCATCATTGGAGGCAATTAAAGAAAAATATATATTAAATGGCTCACTTTTGAACATCAGTGTGCCCCTATATACGCTCTTTTGCCCAGTATACCCCCATACCTCAGTGCATGCATCCCTACTTACACAATATCAATATGAAATTAAAACTATGTATTCATGTACACATTTTGTTCAGCAGCTGTGCCCTAAATATATACAAGTGTTACAAGTTACAAGAGACATGGCCAAGTACCAAACTTAACATAAAAATTCTGATCTGCTTATCTTTCACGTCTGAGCCTTGGCCAGTTTTTTCCCAGCTACCAACAGTGTGGTGGCGAGCGGTATCAACAAATTGAGTCCACTATTCTATACGCAGTGTGCACGTTCAGAGAGACCGTTCCTTTATATATTACACCTACTAAAATTGTCCAAAGGAAAGCAACAGCAATTATTTTTAAGGATGCTTCACTCTAATTTTGTATTGTCTCTTCTTTATGTTTCCGATCTCCTTCTTTCTTTCACTTTCTTTACTTTTAAGGTTTAGAGACCTTATGGCTTTGGGGAGCGATCGCCCCTCTCGGTCCCCCTAAATCCGCCCTTGTCTGGGATGCGTTTTCGGACCTCTGGGTGCTAACTTCAAATGTATATCGATTAGGTTATGTTTCAAGTAATTTTGATCCGTTTTCTATTTCATTTGTAGCGAATTGGAATTAACTTTTTCTGGTGTTTGGTGGTCTATAGACGTTCATAATGGTTAGGTTCAGTTGTTTTACTTCCAAAATAATAATTTAGACCGTGCTCTTTGATTTGCTTGTCTTCACCTCACATGTACAGTATATGTGTTTTTCACGTAAACACAACATTCTTCCCCTAGTTTAGCAACTCCATCTGCTCTGTATATGTTGCAGTCCAGCATTGCTATTTCAGTATTCTCGATGCAGTTTTCACAGCCTTTTTCGCATTTATGTAAGTGTGATTCCGTTCGGCATATGATATCTATGCTGGTTCCCATGGCCACATTTTGCAAGTATTGTAATTTGCAGTCTGCGTGGTCAGTATAGAGGCCTTGTATGTTTGTGTATAATACATTTACAGAATTTCTAAGCTTCGTGTTCGGTTTTCCTAGATAATGGTCGTTTCCTGGTTGATGGCAGTTCCTGTTTGGTGTTATTGGTTGGGCTGCTGCATTTGGGAGTATTGGGGTTGTGGCCTTTGATACCATTGTGGCTGTTGTATTATCGGTGGGTGGTGTTGAATGGGAGGGTGATGTATGTGATGATGTGGGGTATGTATCTACGAAGTTCTATCTTTTCTTGTTAGAAGGACTAGTTGAACTTTTATCATTCTCATTTTCTCTAAAAAATATGCTTCATTGCTCTTATTATTACCTCTATTTCGGATGTGATCCATTCTTTTTCGTTCTCTTCTTTGAGTCTCCTTAATGTGAAAATAGGGCGCTCCATATTTAGGCATTTTTTTTCTCTAATTGAATATCTGCACATAGGAGGGTGGCAGAAGAAGCAGTTTGTTCTGTACTTGCATCTTTCATTCCTCATAATGTAGAAACATTTTGTGGCGTGATTGTTCATGCAGTTTGAGTCGTATTTGCAGGAACCTGTTTTATAATATTCGTATATGGTCCTTCGTTTAAATTCCTTACGAATCCTATGTGATTCAATTTCTTTCTTCTGTTTCGCCATCACTTTTTCCCTACTCAGTGTTTTTTTGTGTTCTGTGTGTTTTCATCTGTGTTCCTGGTGTCTCTCTCTCGTGCAGGGGGGTATTTCTTCGTCTAAGGCTGCTTCTGCACCTCCCTGTAGCGTGTTTTCCTCGGTGTCCTGAATCTCACTTTCGCTTGTGTCGGTGTTTTCTGACGCTTCCTGATTTTCTGTCGGTAAATCTTTTGCAAATGATATATATATATATATATATATATATATATATATATATATATATGAGGGTGGGCTGAAAAGTAATGCCTCCACTCAAATAAATTTTAAACGGGTTGAAGGATTTTATCGAAATAAAAGCAGATATTTACCTTAGAGTTTATTCTTCAAAACGATACATTTACTTTTCTATAAAATCACCCTCTACCTCGACACATTTATGCCAACGATAAATGAGTTTTTGAAATCCATCTGGGTAAAATTTGGAGCTTTGACTACGAAACCAAAATTTCACAGCGGCCTTAACTTCTTCGTCAGACTCGTAGCGATTTCCACGGAGATGTTCTTAAGTTTAGGAAAGAGGTGAAAATCGCGTGGTGCTAAGTCGGGGCTATATGGTGGATGCGGCAAGACGGTGAATTGCAGATCCTCAATTGCTTCTCGCGTTTGAACACTGGTGTGAGGCTGTGCGTTGTCATGGTGAACAATGACTGCGTTTTTGTGGGTGCGAACCCTCCTCATCCGTTTTTTCAACTTCTTCAGGGTTTCAATATAACGTGCGGAGTTGATTGCTGTCCCTCTTTCCGTAAAGAGTGACAGCCGATTTTTTAACTTTGATTTTTTTGGTTGCGGTAAATTTTTGTGCCGATATTACATACATTGACGTTTATTTTCACGGTCATAATGGTGGACACACGTCTCGTCTCCTGTCATTGCTCTACAGAAATTCATCTTCATTTTCGAAGCGCTGCAGATTTTCTTGGCAAATGCGTAGTCTCTCAGTTTTCATCTCCCAGTGAGCATGCGAGGCACCAATCTGGCGCAGACCTTTCGGTAACCGAGAATACTGATAATGTGTTCCACTCGCTCTTTGGAGATATCGAGCATTGCAGCAATTTCATTTTGTTTAATGCGACGATTTCTACGAATCACTTCGTCAACGTAGTTCTAATGAGACTCGTCGGTTGCCGTTACAGGCCTTCCACTTCGCGGTTTGTCTTGCAAATCTTCTTGCCCTGCTTGTCCTTCTTTACACTGCCTCGCCCAACGTTGAACGGTACTCACATCAACACACTGTTTGCCGTACACAGCTTGTATTTGCCGATGAATGTTTATGGGAGCAACACTTACCGCGGTCAAAAATTCAATTACGGCACGTTGCTTGAAGCGAACGTCTTTACTTCTTTCCATTGTAATCAATACTGAATCAACTTGTGGAAAATGAGTGTAGGCCATATTAGGCTATAACACAAAACCGGTTTTATCTGGTTACCTCTATACAATCCAGAATTATTCAATTGGAGGCGTTACTTTTCAGCCCACCCTTTTGTTTGTATAATATATATATATATATATATATATATATATAATATATATAATATATATATATATATATATATATATATTATTAGGGTGGCCCTTATTTTTCAAAATTGCAAATTTCACCGTCTCACCCCCTCAATATATTCCATTTGACAAAAAAACAAATTGTGCAAAATCTCAAGTAATTATAAATATTCTTATTGGTCCCGCACAAGGACTCAAATTTAGTTAATTATTGAAACATAAATACACGAATTTTTCAGTAGCGTTCCATTATAAGGGCAAATAACAGCAGTTAAAGAACAGCATAAACTAAAATAGACATTGACTTCTGATTAAGTAGAAACTGAATTGAACTAAACATTTTAGGACTGAAAGCATAGTAAATCTTGCCTAGTAGGGATGATTGCTTATGAGGCCTCCCTAAATATTAATTGATTTTAATAAAACTTCTTTGGTACACGTTTTATATTAATAGGAAAAAAATGCGGGGGTGAGACCCCCAAATTTTGGTTGATTGTGTGGTTCTTGTATGTATAAGAACCACCCAATCAAAAAACTGAAACTGAATTGAACTAAACATTTTATGTTTAGGGTTCCACCCAATTAACCAAAATTTCGGGGTCTCACCCCCGCATTTTTTTCCTATTAATATAAAACGTGTACCAAAGAAGTTTTATTAAAATCAATTAATATTTAGGAGGGCCTCATAAGCAACCATCCCTACTAGGCCAAATTTACTATGCTTTCACTCCTAAAATGTTTAGTTCAATTCAGTTTCTACTTAATCAGTAGTCAATGTCTATTTTAGTTTATGCTGTTCTTTAACTGCTGTTATTTGCCCTTATAATGGAACGCTAATGAAAAATTCGTGTATTTATGTTTCAATAATTAACTAAATTTGAGTCCTTGTGCGGTACCAATAAGAATATTTATAATTACTTGAGATTTTGCACATTTTGTTTTTTTGTCAAATGGAATATATTGAGGGGGTGAGACGGTGAAATTTACAATTTCGAAAAATAAGGGCCACCCTAATATATATATATATATATATATATATATTTCCCTAAACACTTCCAAAATATGTACCAGTTCGCAAAAATATCGTGAAGAATGTTGCCGGATTCGTATCTATTTCTGCTGTCGCACTGGGATGATAACAATAATGTGATTATTACACGGTGCATCAAATATTTGACTGAAACAAAATATTATTTGATCAAATTAATAAATGTGTGTTTGATCAAATCGCTCCTTTATTTCATTATCTTGATATTGTTGGTGGTTGGTGCGTCGCTAAACAATAAAAAATATATGATGTTAAAGCTAAATAATTAAGCGAACCAAGGGTTCTTAGCGGATCTGGTCTGGTGTCTCCGGGTGCCTCTGGATGTGACTACACTTCACTCAACACAAAAGGTCCGGTGCTAGTGTCTCCGAGCAACTGATACAATGAGCAAACCAACCAACCAAGAAACTGCAGAACGTGCTCTGACCCTGTAATCTGATTCACTCAATCCCTTAAACCCTAAACCCGCCTCAAGTGTTAATAAGGACCTGACCCAGTGAAAGAAACAAGCCTAAACGACGTATTTATGCTAGTTATATTAAATATAAAATATGCATATAAAATAATATGCAAATTTGTACACTGAAAATACAGCGCGTTCGAAAAGTCTCTCCGCAGTGCTATGTTAAACGCATAGGAAATTGAAAAGCTACAATGTTTTCATTTAGCCATGATTTAGTGATTTTATTACATAACTTTTTGTAGCAGTGCTATGTTAAACGCATACGAAATTGAAAAACTACAATGTTTTCATTAAACCATGATTTAATGATTTTATTACATAACCTTTTGTAGCACGTCGACTGGGGAGAGACTTTTCGAACGCACTATACTAATACACTAATGGGCCACATATAAAACCCAACCTATCGTTAATTAAGCAAGGTCACTACTCAGCTTTCGGAGAGGATGTAACAAATATGTCTAAGTCTTGTCTGAACCCTTCGTTGTGTGAGGTACACGTCCTATCACAAGTGTGTCGGTCTCCCGCGATCCGAAGCTGCAATTATAGGATAAATAACTTAGTTTATGCCGATGATATGGTGTTAATAAGTACCTCTGTTAAAGGTCTAGATCGGCTACTAAAATTCTGCGAAGTGTATGCGCAGAAACATGATATTGTTTTTAATGTTACAAAAACTAAGGTTATACAGTTTCATTCTAAAAGCTGTATTCAGCCAGCTGATATTAGGTTTAAAATGAAAGGTGAAGTAATTGAGGAAGTACAAGAGTTTAAGTATCTGGGTCAAACTATCACCAGCTCCTTGAGTGATGACTCAGATATAAGAAAACAATCTCGAAGCCTTTGTGCTAAAGCAAATATGACTATAAGGAACTTTCGGTTCTGTACAAGTGAAGCTAAAGACACTCTCTTTCGTACTTTCTGCAGTAATATATACGGACAGCAACTCTGGGTGTATTATAAAACAGGTTCTGGCAGAACCCTAAATTTGCTGTACAACAGGTCTTTTAGACTCTTACATAAATTACCACCGAGATGCTCAGCTTCGCAAATGTTTGTTACCCGCAATGAGCTTCCCGGAGATAACAAGACAATACAGTCTAATGCAAGGAATCAACCAACCCGATTATCCACGCTATCCATGAGTCCTGCCGTTTATCCTCTAAGCTATGGAATTCTTGGTACGAAAACGTCTCTGTAGCTCCACTTAATTTCGACATTACTGTATTATTTCTAATCAACTGTATGTATTTCTATCCTTAGTATGTGAACTGTCATTGTATTAATAATATTTGTCATATGGACTATAGTCTGCCAATGAACCTTTTCATTTTCATTAAAACTTATCCTCAGAATTTAACTACCATTTACACACAAAAAAAAGCCAATACTTATGATACACAAAATTGAATTTAAATTTATATTACAATCGTTAATACATTATAATACATATAATAATTCTCTTGCCCGTATTATCGGGCTTCAATACGTAAATTAATCCAATCAGGTGCTGACACTCATGTTGAAAGCCTCTCTCTCTATATATATATATATATATATTATATATATATATATTATATATATATTATATATATATTATATATATATATATATATATATATATATACACACCAATAAATATTTACATTCATTAATAATGTAGACCAGTTTTAACATATTTGTAATTACTATTAATGTAAGTTTACAAAAATTACCTTACATTCGACAGCTTTTGTAGTACAGGTTTCCTCTAACGTTCTTACAGTCCAGAGAATCAAAATATTAAGATGTTATCAAAACGTTCACTTTATAAATACTGCGAAAACTGTTCACTTTATAACGATATCCGTACGAATGAGTTGCAAAAATCTCTTGGCCATCGCGCTACGCTCAAACAATTTTAAACAACCAACTACTACTATAATTCATCTACCTACCTACCTACTGAATGACCCTATCACTACCATCATTTTATAAATTTAGTAATATAGGTACAACACATTTGGTACATATTATACACTACTACAATATACTTTTATTTGATCGATCCAACCATAAGGTCATCTTGATATACTCCACGTAGTTAATCCAACCCTATATTTGGTCGTCTTGATTTGCTATATCTGGTTGATCCAACCAAATATAGTATGTCACGTTAATGAAGTACAAGATACATGTGACACATTTGCTACATTTGATATATTTGGTACAATATATAATAATAAAGTTTTTATTATTCCAATAAATTTGTTTGACAATTTAAACAAAAATTTTCTCTGTAGCAGTTTTACTGCTAACTGGATCCAGCTAGTCTAGCAGTTTCGTACTAGCACAGATACTACCGTCTTAGCTGAATATGCAGTTGGGAAGCATGGCATCTTTCCGGGCTTTGGTATTAATTCCAATATTTACAATAGAAAATAAGAAAACAAATTGGCAAATTGGAAAATAAAATAAAATTGCATTTAATTAATTTCTGTCCTTACAAATAAAAATTTCCCTGAGATAATCTTAGAAACAGTAGAAAAATAAAATATTATATAAATGCTGATTATAATACCAATAATAGATTAATTTCTATTGTTACAAATGAAAACATTTGGGATACAGTATTTTAATAAGAATTAATAAAGTGTTGCTTCAGTGATTTTCGAAACGAAATTAATGACAGTGCCAGTCTGACATTTGTAGGTATGGCGTTCCATATCTCTGTTCCTTTACATGAGAGGCCATTTCCTAAATTTATCTATATTTCTATATATCAAAATGAAAAAACAAATATAAATGGTAAGATAAAACTAAATATGTGCACGATCAAGGTATTTGAGGTTAAGATACTGAGTTAGCAAGGTAACTAATATTCAATGTTTAAGTATTTAATATTTAATCGTATTTTAGCTTCTAATATTCCAATAAATACTATGGTATGATCTTAGCTGAATACCTATATGTAATTGTGTAGTTATGGGAACGTGTAATCTTAGCTGAATATCAATACTGCCATACTGTATGTGTTTATGAACATATGTTTGTAGGTCACTACAGATATAGGAGGAGATTGTAGACACCAATCGGCCAGGGAAGTACTCCGGGGGAGGACGTTAGGCAGGAGACGGGTGCTGGAACTCCCGTTTCTCTTGCCAGTGTCCCGCTTAGCTGAAATTTTCCGTGTCTCATCTAAATTGTGAACAGTCCAGCATGCTCTCAAACACACACTTCTCCTTCTGTTCCTCACTACACATACATGCATCTTACACATTACACATGTGGTGCAACTCCTTTTTCGATTGCACTTATTGCGCGCGCGCGTTCTTTTATTTCAGGATGACTCTGCCTATCCACTCGGATGGCCTTTCAATTTTATACGCGTAGTTTCTCTCGGCTTACTTGAAGCCCACTTTGAATTTCAAACTTTCAATATTTTACCCTCAGCTTACAAGTGAGGTCTATCGCAAGGTAGCATAAAACAACACCCTCCCTCATATAAAGTTTATTTTATTTCACTCAAAATAGGACATAAATTTCAAAGAAATGTACGGATGTGCGATTACAAATTTTGTTTAAAAAAAATCAAATTCTCAATTTAAAGAAAATGTTCGCAAGTATTTAAGTCTCAAAAAGCATTTATACAGAGGGTTTTTTTTATTTGCGTGTAACTCTAGAAATAACACTAAATTCAAATACCGAAATCTAAGAATACGTGTACAGAAGTTTACGGACAAAAAATTTAAGAAATTTACTTACAAAAGTCCTGCGCAAATTCCGCAGGTTTTCTCAGAAAAAAGTTCGTCAATTAGCTCAAATAAATTTTCACAAAGGCTTTAAATGGTCATGCACTAACTTCATAGGTTTCCTCCGAAACGAGATCACCACAAGAGATTTACTCTCCCCCGAGAAAACATAATATTTCGCAAATTTACAAGTTTAACATTTAATGTGAACAAAAATTAAATTAGAGGAATCTCACAAAATTCTTTTTTCTGTCGGCTAATATTAAGCGCTTCCAACTAAGTTCGCGTAAAAGAAAGACATTTCAGATTTATGTACAACGTGAATCAGTTTTTAACTCAACTTAGAAATTTTCAATCATGCCACAGAGTTTAAAGTTTTATTTGTTTACAAGCCACTTTAACTTTTGAGGACGGAACTGCAACTAACTTAGAAATCTAAGTTACATCTTAAAATTACAAGGACTCCGCCTTACAGTACTCAAATTATACCTATCAAAACCATTTTCATTTCATAAGGTCATCCCTACGAAAGCTTCCATCCATACATAAGGGGAAGAAGGAGTTTCCCTTTTTCCTCACTGGGTGTTACAAGAATCACTGTCCTTTGATTGAACATTGACATTCCCTTCAAAGGAAAGCTCCCCCTTTTCCTTAAAAATCAACTTAAAATAAAGTCCTTTCTTCGAAGCCACTTAGTTTCTCAAATTTATGACGAACGTCATGGTCCAATTTAACAAGTGTGTTCGAAGTCAGTTTCCAAAAGTTTAATCACGACCAAAAGAAAACAAACCCTCTTACAAGAAACCAGGCCAATTTGTTTTCCCTTCTTACGAACTGAGAGGCTCCATTCTCGTGACCCTACCATAAACCTTTACCTCAAGGCTGACCTGGGTGATACAATTACTGTGAGAAGACAAAAATTAAAATCGAACGAATTTTAAACAATTCGAAACATTTTTATTTTTTAACCCTGTAGTTAAGAAACTTATTCATATTCGTCCGTAACAATAATCTAAACTACTGTGATTTAGAGATTTAAACAACAAAATCTTAAAACTAAAATTTCTGTCCCTATTCTAGTAAGAGATTTCGGCACACAAATTTGACATCACAACACACAATCTTTTTAAAATTAAAAAAATATCGTTTTAAAGAGCTTCGGAGACTTTGATTTCGAGTGTCTCTTTTTCCTACTCTTGGGAAAGGGGAGACATTTTTTCGGGCGTTCGCCTTTGGGCCCTCCTTCCTGCATAAAAAAAAAATGCCTATGTGATTTTTCTCTCTTCCTCTATACTGTATATTTAAAACTAGTGTACATAACTTCACTACTCTGCATTATCAAATAATATTTACCAAATAACTATTCTCCCAATAAAGCATAAAATTTGCTTGTTAATCACAGTTCTATGCTATGTAACTATATGAAAGCATTACCGTCCCATTTATTTGAATGAAGGTATATTGGGCATGTATGTAGGCTATGTATACGGGTGCGTATTTATGGGTATTGTGCACGTATATATATGTATGGATGTATGGATATATGTATGCCTATGTGTTTATGTGTATATATATATATATATATATTATATATATATATATATATGGCACATGTACGTGTAGATATGTATACTTCCTGCAGCAGCTGCTGAGCATCATGAACACGTATAAATACAATAATAAACTGTAATATTATTATTATTATTGTTGTTATGGTTGTTACTGTTGTTTTCGTGTTTTAAGAATGCATTAGCTGTCGCACTATCATATATATATATGTTATTTTCTGTACACCTGTTTTATGCCTTATGTACCAAAGAACAATAAAAATTATTATGATTATTATTATTAATAATTATTATTATTATTATCATTATTATTATTATTATCATTATTATTATTATTATTATTATTATTATTATTATTATTATTTCCAGCAATTTTTACTGAATAATTTGATTTATGTATGAAATCAATGGGAAATCTTGTATTATGATTATGTCTGGTCTGATGAGAAGTAATAATGGCCGTGTTAATGGGCGAAATATAGTTTCTATTATTAGCAAACTTTGTGCATATTGATATCGACAGTTAGTTTACATAAATCATTTTGTTTTAAAATATTCAAATCTCTGAACACTAGAAAAGTATGAGCTTGTCTGTTATTATTGTTTGAAAGAATCCCAAAACTTTTTTTCTTACGCATTACTTCTAACGCATATTTTATATAATTCTTTGTACTACTCCATGTTGTAATACCGTATTGTAAGTGTGAAGAATATATGAGAAATGCAAAATAAAAGAGTATTTTGAGGGATTTTTTTGGGTGGGGTGGGTGGTGGTGGGTAATATGAATATTATATTGAGAAATCTAAGTATTTTTTATGATATATTGAAGGTGGTTTTTGCAATTTAATGCCAAGCGTTTTCACTTCATTTACTTGTATTTTTTCAATTATTGATGGAGTGTGCACTATTACAGGTTTTTTAGTTACAATCATTGAAGATAATTTTGTCAAGTTCAGTAAAAGCTTGTCTGCTTACACTACATCCATTTATAGACACGTTCTAATTGCGCGTTCATTTCATTTCCTGGAGAGTTGATATTGTGATGTGTAGAAGTGAGTACCGTATTGTCAGCAAATTAAATGCACTTTAATGCTGTTAACCGATATAAAAGACATGAATTAATTAAAGTAAGGGTCCTCCCTTTCCAACATAGCATAGTCTGTGGGGGGTGGGCGCTTTTCCGGGCATTCGCTTCTGGCCCTTCCTTCCTGCATAAAAAAAATATTCTGATGAAATGCCTTTTACTTTAACTTACTAGTGACGATTAGAGAGAGACATCCACCTATTCTGCATCGCTGATTATTCTGCTGATTTTCGTATCGTCTGCAAAGGATATTACTATACTGTTGTTGGTACTTCACTGTCGATGTCTGTTAGCTTGATAATGAATAGGAGTGGGACCAATACTGTTCCTTGTGGTACTGAGCAGTATATTTCTGAGTCTGATGATGATATACCTTGGATTTTTGCTATTTGCTGACGTTCTCTGAGGGAGTTATAGATCCATTTTCCCACTTGGCCTGTTATTCCCATATGTTTTATTTTATTTGCTATTCATACCATAAACACTCTTTTCGAACGCTTTAGCAAAATCTGTGGATATGACATCGTAGTTTTCATTGGCTTCCAGTGCTTCTAGGATATTGTTACAGTGCTCTAAAAGTTGTGATAGGCAAGATCTTCCTGATCGGAAACCGTAATGGTTCTCATTGAAACTTTTATGTGTCTCCAAAAAGTCATATATTTTCTCTCTGACTATTCTTTAAAATATTTAATGAGATGGGATGTCATTGAACTATAGCTATAGTTCTTTGCTTGAGACCTATCCCCCTCATTTATATACAGGGACAATGTTCGCTCGTTTTAGGATGCTCAGTATTTCCCCTGTGTCTAAGAATCTTCTTCATATCCAATATAGGGGTGTAACTATTTGTAGTATTTACTTTCTTTAAGGGCCCATTCCTTCATTATTATACTTCATTATTTTCTTTACTTTTTATTCCATTTTCTCTTTGTCCTTCTTCATTCTCTTTACACTCGCTTCGCTATACTTTATAAATACGGGTAGCATGACCGAGTGGAAAGCCGTTATCATTCAAACAATGCAAGGGAGACCGGGGAGGTTAATTATACGCTTATTAACATTTTACTAACTTTATTTATACCGAAAACACTTTTAGTTAAACGGGATAATGCGAGGGGGAAATTAGCGTTAACATTTGAGTCAGAGAGAGACAAAAGAATATTCTAAATTTACAATTACATCTTAACACACAAAAACACCTTACTAAGCCCAAGGGCGTCCGATGACTCGCGGGCATTTCTACCCAGCCTCTAGCCTATGTTCAGGCGTTGCCAACTCGTATTTCTATATTTTTTTAATACAACCATTTTTAATTTCTTATTTAACAAAACTTAATTGAGCATTTGAACATTATTAAATTCTTATAAACAAACATTTAATTCTTAATTTGACATTACTACATATTTCATTCTTACAATATTTAATTAACAAGGCGTTCCATTTGTCCGGACCTGCAGCTGAATGTGATTTTATATGTCTTAGAGCTCGCGCTATATACTATATCCTCTGGGATAAAATCAAAGTCAGTTATACACTCTTAATAATAATAATAATAATAATAATAACAATAATAATCTTTATTCAGAGAGAACGCATTACATAAGATATACATCACAGCAATATAGGGTTACACAATGTTGGCAAAAACGTTTAATTTTCTATTTTTAGTGACAAGTAGTTTAATTACAGTATTCTTCTCCCAATATGCCGTTGGGAAGCAGGACACCTTTTTAGGCAATAGAATAAACAGAACAGATAGGGTAAACAGAACATGTTGAAATACCGATAATAATTAATTTCTAATATTACAAAATAGAAATGATGATGCAATCTTAAAGTTATAAAAATACAGATAAATGAGCCACATTATAATTATGGCGTAATATAATAGAAATTTTTAACATATGATTTATATAGCTTGTGTTTGCACCCAATTTAAGATTGTGAAATTTCCATTTATAATAGGTGATTTTCTTTGTTAGTAATATTTACGAGTTGCAGTTTGTATACAGTATATATACATACATACGTTAATAGGAATTAATGAAGTGTTTCTTTGGTGAGTTGCGAAACGAAATTAACGATGATGTTTGTCTGATATTTATCAATGTAACGTTCCATATATCTTCGTCTTTGGATGAGAGAGCATTTCTTGCATTTTGCATTGAATAATTTGGTTTGTGTATGAAATCATTGGGGAGCTTTATATTATGATTATGAGATTATGAGATTGCCTGTTATCATTGTTTGAGAGTTCATAAGCATTTTTTATGGATTACTTCTAGCGGATATCGTATATAATTATTCGTACTACCTCATGCTGTGATTCCATATTGTAAGTGTGGATGAATAAATAAGTAATACAGTATGCGTAGGGCATTTTGGGAATTTTTTTTAGTTTGAATATTATGTAGAGAAATCTAAATATTTTCGATTTGATATGTTGTGTGTGGCTTTTAAAATTTAATTTATCATCCAACTTGATGCCAAGAACCTTAACTTCATTTACTTTTGCAAGATGAGTGTTTCTAATTATTAATGGAGTGTGCGCGATTACAGGTTTTTTAGTTACAATCATATATATTTGCACGCATCCATTTAGACATGATCTAATTGCCTGTTCACTTCATTCATTAGGTAGTTGATATTGTGTTGTGTAGAAGGGAGTGTTGTATCGTCTGCATACTGAGTACGGTTTAATGTTGTTGATTGATAAAAATCATTTGCATGCATTAAGAAAAGTAATGGTCCAAGGATAGATCCTTGCGGAATACCACTTTCTAATATAGTATCCTCCGATGAAATGTCATTTATTTTAACATATTCATGATGATTAGAGAGATTTGGCTTAAACCAATTTAGCATATTTCTCCTTATGCCATATGTGTTCATTTTATCTGGTAAGATATAATGTTGGAGCGTATCAAAGACTTTCGACAGGTAGAAGAAGACTAAGATTGTGTGTTTTTTATAGTTTGGGTTTTTATCGATATTTTCTAATAACACGTTGATAGCATCTTCTGTGGTGTAGCCTTCTTTAAATCGAAATTGCTTTTTTGCTAAAATGTTGTATTTAGCTAAGAATTTTATTAGTCTATTTTATGATTCTTTTAAATACTTTACTTAAAATTGGCAATACGGAGATTGGCAGGAAATTGAATGAAAGATCAGAGCTGCCTGATTTGAATA
The DNA here is from genome assembly GCA_023014485.1 of Bathynomus jamesi. Lineage (NCBI taxonomy): Eukaryota > Metazoa > Arthropoda > Malacostraca > Isopoda > Cirolanidae > Bathynomus > Bathynomus jamesi. The sequence goes on from JAJOZX010000125.1 coordinate 1,122,349, forward strand.
CTGGACGAACCCTTATCTTCAAGTAATCAGGGAATACACCTTGTACTATTGACTCATTCATAAGTCTTGTAAGTGGGGTTGCTATATCATCTGACATTAGTCTGTATATTTTCACTGGAATTGAACTGATATCAGCGCTTTTATTTTTTAAGTTTTTTAATGTAGCTGATGTTTTGTTTGTCAGAGTTGGTTCAAAGAAGAAAGTATTTGGTGTGGGTTGTGGCATATATTGTTGTAGTGACTGTCTGATTCTGGAATGGCAGCTACCGTATTGCTTCCTATTTTCGAAAAGAAATTGTTTAATAAATTGGCCATGTCTTTGGGGTCACTGTAGGAAATTTCATCCTCTGTTAACGCAGTTACAGGATTTGTCTTTTCTTTTTTGGCGTTAACTAGAACCTTCAAAGTATTCAATAATTCTTTTGGATTGGATTTTTGTTTGTAATTTTAGAAAATTTGGGTTTTTTATGAGCGAATTTAGTCTGTTTCAACAATTTTTATACGTTTGTTCATTGATAATTCAAAAATTCAAAATTCAGAAATTTCATTCAAAAAAGAATACAAGTAACAGTTTTATAATTTTTAGATAGTTGTCATGAAAATATATTCACACACTCATCCGAATATGCCCTTGGAAGGATGGAGACTTTACTCTTTAGACAAAATTAATGGCATTTAGCTTATTCATTACATAAAAAATAGCGAAAGTGGCAAGTAATAATAATAGAAACAACAACAAAAATAAAATAAAAATAATAATAATAATAATAATAATAATAATAATAGCAATAATATTAATAATAAATACAACATAAAGTTTTCAAAATGTTACATAATTTTAAATTAAATGATTTAGTGTATATTTAGCAGAAAATATTACATAAAACAGTGAAAGTGGCAAGTAATAGTAACAGTGACAAGAACAATAATAACAATAATAATAATAATAATAGCAACAATAAGAATAGTAAATACTGAATAGTGAACAACCTCTATTGATAAAATAGTAGTAATTTTACAATTTACAATGACATAAATAATTGTGAAACTGAATTATTTATTTTATTCAAAGTTTACAAAGTGTTACATAATTTTAAATTAAGTGATTTATTGTATATTGAGTAGAAAATAAATGCCTTTTTAGTGATTTGCAAAATACATTTAGTGATGAAGCCTGCCTGATATGCATGAGAATTGTATTCCGTACATCTACTCCTTTGAAAGAGAGTGCATTTCATGCAGTTTCTATTGTATAGTAGATTTGTGTAAAATCCCTGGGCAGGCTAGTGTTTTAACGATGGTGTATTTGATGTGGGGGTGATTGCTCTCTGAATGAGTGATGTATGTCGATTTTTGTTGATAACTTTGAACATATTGACAGTAACACATTGAATTTGTAAAAGTTATTTAGTTTTTAAATATTTAGCTCTTTAAACATTGGGGAAGCGTGACTTTGTCTGTTGTGATTATTCGAGAGAGTTTGCAGACACTTTTTATGAATTACTTCCAAAGGATGTTTTATATATTTCCTGGAGCTACCTAAGACTGTAATGCAGTAAAATAAATGTGGATGGATGGAGGAATAATATAGGATAAAGAATGCGGTTTGAAGAAGTGTAGTTTTTAGTTTAAATAATATGAAGAGAAATGTTGATATTTTGGATTTGATATGTTGTACATGATTTTTTAAATTTAGTTTTTCATCTAAATTAATGTCAAATACTTTAACTTCATTCTCCTTTGCAAGAGTAGTATTCCCAAATTTTATGAGACAGTTTGTATTAATACGTTTTGTGGTGATAATCATATAAGATGACTTTGTCAGGTTTAGTAAAAATTTATAACCACATATCCATTTATACACATTTTCTAATTGTCCGTTCGTTTCATTAATTAGAAGATCTGCCTTATGCTGCGGAGAAGTAAGTGTGGTATTATCTGCGGACAGAACGCAATTTAATGTGGTTGAGAGATGACAATCGTGGGCGTGAATTAGAAATAGTAATGGGTCAAGAATCGATCCTTGTAGGACTCTACTAGTTAGTATCGCCTTGTTAGATAAACTGTCTTTTAATCTGATGTACTGATGGCGATTTGACAGATATGATTTAAACTAATCGAGGATATTTCCTCTTATTTCGTATATATGAAGTTTATTCAATAAGATTTCATGCGAAAGTGTATCAAATGCTTTTGACAAATCAAGGAAGATCAAAGAAGTGTTTTTTGCCGTTTAAGTTCTAATACACATTTTCTAATAGCATGTTTATGGCATCTTCCGTTGTATGTTCACCTCTAAACCCAAATTGTGTTTTTGTTAAAATATCGTACTTGATTAGGAATTTAGTAAGATTATTTTACACGATTCTTTCAAATACTTTACTTAATGTTGGCAATACGGAAATAGGGTCATAAGTGCATGGAGTATCTTGGTTTCCCGCCTAAAGTACAGGGCATATTCTGCTTCCTTTAGACTGTCAGGGAATATACCGAGTGTTACTGATTCATTCATTAGTTTACTGAGTGTGACTGCAATTCCATCGGATACTAATTTGTATATTTCTACCGGGATCGTATTGATGTCAGAATCTTTAATTTTTTAATTTTTCATTGCTAGAGAGAGTGAGGGTTTGGTAGGATTGGATAAAAAAAAAAATGAGATTAATTGTTTATTGTCGGTAGTGAATGTCTGTAATTGAGATCAAGGCTGCAGTATTGGAGCCGATATTTGCAAAGAAGTTGTTTAATAAATTGACTACGTGTTTGGGTCACTGTAAGAACTTCCGCCTTGTGTGACGGAGGACAAGGGATTTGCTTTAACCTTCTTTGTATTATTTAATTCTTTTATAGTGTTCCATAGCTTTTTTGGATTGGATTTTTGTTCATCAATTTTTAAACACACTCTAATAGACAGAGTTTATTTCCACAACAGTTTCGATGCCCACTGGCATCCACTGGTATCCACCCGAAGAGGATGCCAGTGGGCATCGAAACTGTTGTGGAAATAAACTCTGTCAGTTTTTAAACCGTAATGACCTGATCTTGCTTTTTTATTGACTGCATGTAGGGGGATATTATAGACACCAATCGACCAGGGAAGTACTCCATAGGGGGAAGGGGGACATTAGGCAGGAGACAAGGAGTTCTGGAACTCTCGTTTCTCTTCTCACCGTCCCCTTTAGCTGACCTTTCTCTGTGTCTCTCTCGTCTACCCTGTGAACAGTCCAGCATACTCTCAAACACATATTTCTCCCTCTATTCTTCACTACACATATATGCATCTTACACACTACACAATCTTTTCAAAATTTATAAAGAAAAAGTAGCATCATTGAAACTTGGAGACCTTGTTTTTAGTTCTCTCCTTTTTCTATGGAAGGGTCACTTTTGCGGGCGCTCGCCTTGGCCCCCTCCTTCCTCGACTGAAAGAAATGTCTGTTACAGTAATTTTTGTACGTCTGTTCGGTAATAATGTCAGTTTTCCATTGTTTAAAGAGTATATGCTTGCACAATAAGTGCTGGTGAGATCTATTGGTTGTTGTATTTAGTTTTAGGTATTACGTTTGATTTAAGAGGAAAGTTTATGTTGAATATATCCATTAGTGTGTCCGAGAATGCTTGAAATTTTGTTCCAATGTCATGGTTGCTTTCAGTTATTCTTTTCCAGTTGAAAGCTGTTATTTCTTTCAGGAACTTTAATTTGTTATTATAGCTGTGAGATCTATAGTCAACTTTTATGGTCTCCTTTGCAGAGAAATGGGTGATTAGCAATGGTGTACGTACGCCAGTGATCTGCAAATTCTAACATAATTATATCCGAGATGCACTCAATATCATTCAATGTCATTCTCCCATAGTTTATGGTGAGAATGTTTACGGTTTATGGTTACAGTGAAGGCTGGAGTGATCCACTGGCTATTATAATTATTTTTTGACCAAATTTTGTCTTGATAGGAAAATTAGCATTAAAAATATCCATTAGTGTGTTTGAGAATGTTTAAAATTCTATTTCTATTTTACAGTTACTTTCAGTTAATCTCGATAAGTCAAAACTTGATACTTCTCTGATAAATTTCAATTTATTATGATAGCTCTAGGGTCTGTAGTCAATTTTTATTTTCTCCTTTATTTGTAAATGGTTAATTAGCATTGGGTTTGTGGGCAGATGGCCCGTAATATGTAACAGGAGTATATCTGACGTACAGTCAAGGGAAGGTCGCACCGAGATTTGGTCTGATGAAGTGAGGTTTTCTATGGTACTATGTAGTCTTGTTGGCTTAGTTATAGTTAAATTAAAGCCATTTGCAGTGACGAGATTGTAGAAGTTAGCATTAATTATTAGTTTATTTTAGCAAGATCGATATTTAAATCTCTCGCAATGATGCAGTTATTGTTGGTGCTATTAGAAGTTAAAGTCGTATCTATGCTTGCAATAAACGTTGACACGTTCCATTTGGTGGTCGGTAGATGCCTAATATTGAATAGGAAATGTTATTTATATACACTTCAACTGCTAGAGTTTCAGATTGATCATTTATGCCTGTTAATTGGTCAATACGTTCACTTTTATGATTAATGTCTAGAAAAATGCTTACTCCGCCGCCTGTTATTATTTCTACATATATGGTGGCCCCCGTAGCCCGGTATATTAAAAAGTTACTTATTTTCATTTAACCCTTTCATGCCGTATGGGCGCAAATGAGATCATCAAATTTCATGAGATTTTAGTCATTCTGGAGATATAACACAAGTGTTTTTTTGTGGCATGAAAAGTAAACGAAAATCAGGTATGAAAGGGTGAACCATATCCTAGTTAATATAATACACGTAAATTTATATTGTAACAATTTTAGATTGGCCATCAACTCGTCAAAGTGATTTGGAAGGCTTCTAATTTTTAAGTTCAAAATAGATGTTTCCGTTACTGTGGTGGTCGTTCAATAAGGTATATATTGGCACATAGTTGCTATTCATTGTCTTTTAAGACGTAATGGTTTCAGTCACAGGTCTAATCACAGATTTAATGTTAATCACGGAAGAAATTACAAAAAAAAAAAACTAGGAGTCAGTAATGATACTTATGCTAATCTAAAAAATAAAAAATAAAGGAAGTTAAAAATTAAGAGGAAGAATGAATAACAGCGAAATAATATTGAATACAAGGATAAGGAATGGAAACTAATAAACAATGAAATATATAATAATGAAGTGAAAATGAAAATGAAAAGGTTTATTAGGAGACCATAGTCCATATGACAGATATTAATAATACGAACTGACAATAGAATACAATGACAATTCAAATACTAAGGATAGAAATACAATTAATGAGAAATAATACAGTAATTTCGAAGTTAAGTGGAGCTACAGACAGACGTTTTTATACCATGAATTCTATAGCTCAAAAGGCATACTCGTACGGCAGGACTGACGAATAGCGTGGATAATCGGGTTGGTTGATTTTTTAATTTTTTGATTAGACTGTATTGAGCAAGTCTTGTTACCTCCGAGAAGATTGAGACATTGCGAGTAGCAAACATTTGCGAAGCTGAGCATCTCAGGGGTAATTTATATAGGAATCAAAAAGATCTGTTGTATAGCAAATTTAGGGTTCTGTCAGAACCTTTTTTATAATTCACCCAGGGTTCCTGTCCGTATATATTACTGCAGGAGGTACGAAAGAATGTGTTTTTAGCTTCACTTGTACAGAACTAGAAGTTTCTTGTAGTCATATTCATTTTAACACAGAGGCTTTGATATTGTTTTCTTATATGAGTCATCATTCAAACAACTGGTGATAATTTGACCCAAATACTTAAATTCTTTTACTTCCTCTATTGTTTCACCTCTCATTTTCAAACTAATATTAGTTGGCTGTTTAGAGCTTTTAGGATGGAATTGCATAACCTTAGTTTTTGTAACATTAAAAAGAATATCATGTTTCTGCGAATATGATTCGCAGACTTTCTTTATGCAGACAATCCAGACCTTTAACAGGACTTATTAACACCATATCATTGACATAGACTAAATTATTTACCTTTGTTTTATCCTTTTTAATGTTAAGCTACTTTTAATTTCAGCATTCCACCATTTAGGTTTAACAGACTTCGCCAGTCTCGTTTTACATAATGGGATATTACTTTAGTAAACGTTTACAGAAGGAGAAGTAGTCTCCTACAGAGATAGTATTATCAATTAAGTCTAGGGCTGGACTTAAAACTAAATTTTGAATATTGCGTTCTTTAGTGGGTTCCTTGACCATTTGAAAAAGTGAACTTTCGAGCAGACCCTCGTACAGTCGACGACCAGAATTAAGCTGTAAAGGACCACCCAAATCCCTGCAAAGTAAATTAAGATCTTCCATAATTATCGCATCATGTTCCCTACTTGCATAAAAAATTAGTTCCTGAAGTCTATTGGCATTATTGACAGTCTGAGAGGGAGGCCTATATATCATACAATACCTATAACTAATTTCTTTCGTGAGTTGTCTTTAATTTCAACAAACGTCGCATTTATATTATCAATTTCTGTAATGCTTTTAATTATGGGTTTTAAGTGTGACCGAACGTATAGTACTGTACCACAACCCCTTCTTTCTATTAAAATAAATCCACAAATCGACGAATTCAACATTTTCTTATCGGCAAAGGGACTTAAGAATATTATTCATGTAAGTAGCTCTGCTGAAAAAGTTGTCAGATCCTGCTATTCTTGGGGTAATTCCTGAAAAATTAATTTATTAGTCCTATCGTTTAGACTCTAAAGGAGAGGACTAATGAATTAATTTTCAGACCATAAACCCTGTAAACCTGTATATAGAGATGCGTGAAGGCGGGAAACGATTCTGATTGACTGTCGCAATTTGAAAAGTTTGTAGCTTCTTTGATTCAGACTTACTCGGTAATATTTTGGATAATTAATTAACTAAGATCTCTGTATTTGTATTTTAACTCATCCTTGCACTCACCAACATTCGTCTACGCATAGAAACACTTGTTAATGAAAAACAGGCTTACACATCACATTGACCAGTTTACAGTAAGTAGTAACTAAACTATAAAATTCATGATATACTTTTGTATTTTGCATAGATTTGAGATGGAGTATATAACAATAATTGTCTACGAAATTAATTTATAATGTTTCAAGGGGTACGCCAATGAAAATATTTGAATATCACTGCGTTAGAGTCTGCATCAGCCGCTTGTATTTCTGTATTAGCTCCTCTGACATGGAAATCTTAACATCGGTAGGCCCAACATGCACCATAAATATTGTTCTATCATCAGCATCTTTACCTAACTCGCCTATGGAGTCAATGATGTCATAAACACGGGCTCCACGATAGCAGTACCTCCTTTTCTTAGTTGGATTCCTGCAGCAGAACTCCTGTAATTTCCCTCGAATAAGGAATCGCCAACCAGCCTAATTTCCTTTGTATCATTCTGCTCTGGCTCTTAGACAGAAAATCTATTTGTTGTAACTACTCTTAAGCAAGGTTTATGCTTACTAGGTCAGGCCCCATTTCGAACTGGCTCAAACGATCTATCCCCCGAAGATGAAAGGGGAGTGGGAATGACGACTGGTTGGAGATTCGTCGTAGTCTTCGCGCCATCTCCGTTCTGTGTGAGAACAAAATCCTGCAGCGAGTTGAACCTTGTCGCCAAAGCACTAAATTCCTTTCTCAACACATTCGCCTCCCTCCTACTCCTTCGAAGTTCGTCTCCCGCCGAAACCACCTCGTTTCGTAGTTCTTGTCGGTTTATGCAAAATGTGCACACAAAAGGGTTAGAAGAGAGATTGGTAAAAGAGGACTGAGAAAATTTTCCGCTGTAGTGGAACACTCGCGTAGGTTAGGGGCTATATCTAGAAAAATGTTTTCAGGAATAATTAAAATTAATTTCCCAATCTAACAGGTAGACAGAAGTGTGGAAAGAATTATGGATTAGTGACCTGAAAACAAGAAACAAATACTAAAAGAAGGAATTTCTACACACACACACACACACACACACACACCACACACACACAATTTTTTTTATTTTTAGTAAGTAATAAGTAGTAAATAATTGAGAGAACTGAGAGGTCTAGAGTCTCTGTGGGATTAGCGATGACAAACAACAACCACGTAGTGGATGTATTAAAATGAAAATAAAAAACTTTCTTGTGATATAATTATTAATCATTATTATTATTAAATATGCAAATAAAACAGGAATACTAATAATAAATAATAACAAAATATTCTAAATTTCTTGAGTAATAATTAAATGTATATTAATAGAACAGAAATACTAATAATAATAAACGGTGACAATTTGTGCACTCACATGCAACGACAAACGATGAACTCTACACTAAATATTTCAGTAATTAAAATATTAATATAAAATAATTTAAATCACTAATGAGGAAAATGTTGGCAAAATGAAAAATTACACAATCAGACATTGCAATCAATCAGATACACACACACAAAACGATAGACTTTAATCGCTTTTCATGAGCTTTGTAACGCGTCCGATCTCAGCAACAGCTGAAAGAATAATTATAAAATAATCATAAGCATAAACACTCATAAACGTCAGCAAGAATTTTAATATCTACCTGTCAATGATGTCACTGATGATTATGACACGAAAATCTAACTCACGCTTAAATACGCTTTTAGTATTTTTGTCAAGAAAACACTATATTTCAATAGGAGTATCAAATTCTTTTGGTCTTTTAATTTCCACTCTGGTTTGCAACATATATAGCAGATATGAATAAATTAAATGAATGTTTTGTTAGGGTTCCGACATATACTGTTCAGAAACAAAGGAAACGTAAGTGTAAGTATCAAAGTGTCAAACTATATTCGGCAACTAAATTTCCAACCAACAACTAAACTTAATTTTTTTTCCAACTAGAAATTGTTTAAAAGAATTAGAGTTAGTTGGAAAACAACTAAATTGGAACAACTAAATGTTCAACACACATATACACTACAGTACTTAATATATGGTGAAATGACATCTTACGTCTGGCTCCAGTAAGGTTGTAAATTGAGATCCAGAATTTGTTCTTTCCAAGCTTAACTTTTGGTACAGAAAGGTTTTAATTTTGTCTCTTATTGTAATGGAATGTTGTATGTGAAATTTACAACTCAGATGCTGTGGCGCGCAATTTCAACTTATGAAAGTAGTCATAATGTTTGTGGAAATATTTCCTACATATACTGACACATTCACAAACACAAAAATAAACCGGAACAAAAAGAATGAAAAACGCAAAATACGAAGTAAAATACCATATAAAATATGAGGAAAACACTACGCATATTTAGCGATTTTTTCACTGATTTAGCACCAGTGCTCATCTCCGCTAACAATAATTTTACTTGACGCTTTATAGCTTTGAACTTTATCATGAAATATTGTATAAATATAAGTGAACACTACAGCATTTTGCAATTTTTCCATAAATTTTGGGGCTTAAATTTCTAAATAAAATATTATAAAGTGCTCATCAGCACTGTTTTTGAAGTTGTTGGAACGCACTTTACAAAATCACGCGAGTACCAGGTTGGAAATGCTCTAAGACTGTTCTCTACTATATTTGGGCCATATCAGCTCTTTTTTGGATGAAAAAGATACTGTTTAAAGCGTTGTTAGCGGAGTTTTCCCAAACAAGGGTGCAGTACGTTATATAAAGAAGAACAAGAGGATGATAAAGAGTAAATGAAACCTGTTTAGGGACTACATTTCTAAGTTTAAACATTATAGGAATGCTCCTTGAAATCCTTTTCGCGATATAATTTACATGATCATTATGTTGTGGTCTGGGATAATAGTTGAGGTTATTTTTATAGCATCAATTAAGTTGTTGTTGTTTGTAAATTCCAGATCTAGGCAGTTATTTTTTCTGATGTTATCTGTTATCCCTTGTTAATATAAATTCATTATTAGAGCTATCAACATTTTTACTTTTTTTTGGTCTTCTCTTTTGCCCCCATTGTCCTGGTGTGTATATATATATATATATTATTATATATATATATATATATATATATAATATATATATATATATATATATATATATATATATATATATATATATATATATATATATACATATACTGATATATATATATATATATATATATATATATATATATATATATATATATATATATATATATTTCTTCCCACCCTTTTGTATTTTATTAATGGGAAGTTAAAATCTCCCCAGACTATGATATTGGGGGATGGGGAGTTTAAGGATTTTATTAGGTTTCTGATATCAGCGGATTTTCAATTTTTACTGCTAAAAGTTCCACGTAGGTGTTTCATTTACTCATTACCGTCTCTACCATATGACTCCCACGTATGTATATACCACAGCCACCTTTTCGTCTTACTGTCGTCGGTTCGTAGTAAATTGTAACCATCGTTTTGTATTTCTTTCTTAACTATATAGTATTCGCAGTTTTCACGTCTCCTTGGCAGTCTTTAAGGTGTATTTTTGTAAGGCACGCAATATCACCTCTTGTTTCATCCGTGAAATCTTTCAGGCATGAAACTTTTGATACATGATTTTTTTTCAAATACTTAACTTAATGTGGATAGTATAGAGATTGACAGGTAATTGGATGGAGAATCAGGACTGCCTGATTTGAATACTGGGCAAACTCTGACTACCTTCAGGTATTCAGAGTACTATTGACTCATTCATAAGTCTTAGGAATGGAGTTTTTATATTATCTGATATTATAGTTTATGTTTTTACTGGAATTAATTTGATAGCGGTTTTTTTAAGTGCTTCAATGCATCTTCTGTATAATTATATTAAAAACTGCAGATCACTGGCGTACGTACACCATGCTAATCACCCATTTCTCTGCAGAGGAACCCATAAAAGTTGACTATAGATCTCACGCTATGATAACAAATTAAAGTTCCTGAAAGAAATAACAGCTTTCGACTGGACAAGAATAACCGAAAGTAACCATGACATTGGAACAAAATTTCAAGCATTCTCGGACACACTAATGGATATATTCAACATAAACTTTCCTCTTAAATCAAAAGTAATACCTAAAACTAAATGCAACAACCAATGGATCACACCAGCACTCATTGTGAGTATCAAACGCAAGTATACACTCTTCAAACACTGGAAAACTAATATTATTACCGAACAGACGTACAAAAATTACTGTAACAGACATTTGTTTCTATCAAGGAAGCTGGGGCCAAGGAGAGCGCCCGCAAAAGTGACCCCACCATAGAAAAAGGAGAGCCGAAAACAAGATCTCCAAGACTCAATGATGCCACTTTTTTATAAATTTTGAAAAGATTGTATAGTGTGTAAGATGCATGTAAGTGTAATGAAGAATAGAGGGAGAAATATGTGTTTGAGAGTATGCTGGACTGCTCACAGGGTAGATGAGACACGGAAAAAGATCAGCTAAAAGGGACGGTGAGAAGAGGAACGAGAGTTCCAGAACTCCTTGTCTCCTGCCTAATGTTCCCCTTCCCCCCATGGAGTACTTCCCTGGTCGACTGGTGTCTATAATCTCCCCCTATATTCAGTCATTAAAAAATCAAGATCAGATCATTACTGTTTAAAAATTGATGAACAAAAATCCAATCCAAAAAAGCTATGGAACGCTATGAAAGAATTAAATAACCCAAAGGTTAGAACAAATCCCTTGTCCTCCCTCACACAAGGTGGGAGTTCTTACAGTGAACCCAAAGACATAGTCAATTTATTAAACTACTTCTTCGCAAATATAGGTTCCAATACTGCAGCCTCGATCTCAATTAGAAATTTACTACCAACAATAAACAATTAATCTCATTTTTCTTTGATCCAATCCTACCAAATGCTCTCTCTCTAGCAATAAAATAATTAAAAAATAAAGATTCTGACATCAATTGCAGTCACACTCAGTAAACTAATGAATGAATCAGTAACATTCGGTATATTCCCTGACAGTCTAAAGGAAGCAGAGTATGCCCTGTACTTAAAGCGGGAAACCCAAACACTCCATTCAGTTATCGCCCCCACGGTTCCTTTCTATATACTGTATTTTTATTTTGATGACGTGTGGAAAAAAAACATGATTAACGGGTATAGGGGGAGAGCGACCTAGTATTTATGATAACAGACGATGTCATACCTCTCCAATGTTCAGAAATTTAAATACTCTGAAACTAAATGACCTGTATAAACCAGTAGGTACAAAGTTGCTAATATTAGAAACTATACTTCGCCCATTAACAGTGCGATTTCCCCCACCCCCCGATAATACAAAGCCTCCCAATTATTTCATATATAAACCAAATTATTCAATGCAAATTGCAGGACATGCTCTCTCCTCCAAATAAGGAGAAATATGGAACGCTATACTGATAAATATCAGACAAACATCATCGTTAATTTCGTTTCGCAACTCACTAAAGAAACACTTTATTAACTCCTATTAATGTATGTGTGTGTGTGTGTATATGTGCATATATCTTGCAATTTGTAAATATTACTAAACAATGAAATTCACCTATTATATATGCAAAATTCACAATCTTAAATTGGCTGCAAACACAAGCTATATAAATCATATGTTAAAAGTTTCTATTATATTACGCCATAGTTATAATAGGCCTCATTTATCTGATTTTTGTAACTCTAAGATTGTATCATCATTTCTAATTTCTAATATTAGAAATTAATTATTATCGGTATTTCAACATGTTCTGTTTACCCTATTGTTTACCATTTCTTCTTTTCTATTTTTTCTATTATTATTATACCATATTGTTTACCACTTCTTTATTCCATTATTTCGAAGATTATCTCAATTTTCATTTGTAATGACAAAGTTAACTAAATGCAACTTTATTTTATGTTCCACTAATTCTATTTACATTTCTTAATTCCCTTTGTAAAAATATAAATAAATCTCAAAGATTTTTGCCTGAAAACGTGTCATGCTTCCCGACGACATATTGCGGCAAGAATACTGTAATTAAACTATAATACTTGCTACAAAAAATGCAAAATTAAACGTTAATGCCAACATTGTGTAACTTTATTTTGCTGTGATGTATATCTTATGTAATGTGTTCTCTCTGAATTATTATTATTATTATTATTATTATTATTATTATTATTATTATATTATTATTATTATTTATAAATAAGAATTTTTAATGAGAGAGCCACTACCTTTTAAATGAAATAATCACTTTAATTCTATATTCTGAATACAAATACAACCACTCGTCAAAAACCTAGTGAGAAACTGATAGTGTTGCCAGATGACCAACATAAATTTTCTGTAAACATTATCGTAACATTTCCGGAGAATGATGAAAAATTCTGAAGATAATAATTATTTTCAAGTCAAGACATTCGCTGTTTGACATTAACATTCTGTAGTAAAGTAGACCTTTTAACGTATTAGTGGAGAACAGTGATGTAGTCGAGACAACCATGGCCGAGACCGAGACCAAAACCTAAGCACCCGAGACCGAGACCAAGACCTAAGCACCCGAGACCGAGACCAAGACCTAAGCACCCGAGACCGATACCAAGAACTAAGCACCCGAGACCGAGACCAGAAAAAAGGTCTCGTGACCGAAACCGAGACCATATGCAATTTTTGCATGTATTCAATATTGCGTAATGCCTAATTCCTAAGCTCTGTATTTCACATTTAGGAATAAAGATTCTAAAGAGGTTATCAAGTGACAATTGCAAAATTTACTCATAATTTATTCACAAATTCATAGTTTGTGACATTTTTCAGCAGTTAACTGACTACTTAAAACAAGATAAATGTTCGTTGCATTTGAGGAACATCACAGTGATGTATTCGAGACTACCATGGCCAAGACCGAGACCGAGACCGAGACCGAGACCAAGACCTAAGCACTCGAGATCGAGACCGAGACCGAGACCTAAGCACTCGAGACAGACCGAAACCGAGACCAGCAAAGATGGTCTCGAGACCGATCTCAAGTCCTACATCTCTGGTGGAGAGTCGATTTCTAATTTTAGTTTTCACTTGGTTTATCGACGAAAACATGCGTTCAACCGTGGCACTTGAATGAGGCAGGCACATTAATGAAGGCACGAAGGACAAAAGGTTTGAGAAAAGAGGGGTTTCATCTTCCGTTCTCGTATTTGTCACTTTCACCCAAAACTGTACTGGGGTTGTATTTTTATCGATATTTAAGTCATTAAGGGTATTCCTGAAAGACCACCATTCGTTGTCAACATTCTGTAAGCGTCTTCCTTCAACTAAGGAAGGAAAAGATGACATACAGTAAATGGAGTCAAAGAAGGGGGTGCATTTAGCTTGATCGATTTATGGATCCAATGCTTCTAGCTGCTTGAATGTTTGGTCTGCGAAAGGAAATCGCTTGGATATCTGTTCAGCTGCTTCGATACAGAAGTCCAAACATCGCAGGCGGAAGTGATGAATCGCTTGTGATGACAGTAAGTGCTGCTGGGACAATGTCATTTCAACCGTAGCTCCCAAGTATATGATTGATAATTCCTTAAAATTGCCAGGATCTCGCACACGAATTCCTTCCAGGGGTGTTTTTGCTATGTAGTCGTCCTTTAAACAGCATTCAAGAATTCAATTAGCGTATGTGCAACCATACACAGATGTTTAATGCAACCTTTATCGGTTGATTCGTCAACTATTAGTAAAAACTTATTGGTCTGTAGAGTTTGAACAAGGTTTCGTTCAGTGTAATGCATTTTAATTTATACTGCAACAGTTTTAGGTTGGTTGTGAACTCATAAAAGTGATTTGGGAGGCTTCTAATATTTAAATTAAAAAAAGGTATGCTTTAGTTGCTAGGTCGTTCCTTTAAGAAAGTATCACACTTGCTCTTCATTGTATTTTAAGACTACACATATTAAGAGTATATGCGGTGTTAATTATAGAGGAACTTATAAAAGTTAATAAAACATAAACAGAAGTCAGTAATAATATTCTAGAACAGAAAGAAGTAAAAGGAAATTAAAAATTAAAAGGAGAAATGAATCATCGCGAAATAATATTGAAAATACTGATAGATAATGGAAAATTAATAAATAATAAGGATCACAAAGCAAGAACTAATATTACTTAAGTTCCTTAATAAAGTTGTAGCATTATAACATCATAATATTGAGGAGAGTTTTACCATGAGTTACAGTAAAAGGAAAGCTCAGCTATTTCTTTGTGTTGTCAGAAATTATCGTACAGTAGTTGGATTTGGTGCAGATAATGACTTTCTGTCCTACCACACTACTGCACGTCTAAATTTGTATAAACTTTTCTTTCTTAAGCTTTAGCTCTTTGTCCAAAACAAATTCTGTAATCATATACCGATTTCAGACTTCCAGTAAGGGTAAAAGCTTAAATTTAATTAGTCTTTTATCACTATCATTGCTGAAGCCATGTAAGAGAGAATTTGTTTGTCTTTTCTAATGAAAATTTTCACGCTTAAGTATTCCATTTCTGAGCCCTTCGACAAGTGTGTGTGTGTGTGTGTGGAAATTTTAAATTTTTAACTGTTTTTCTATAAATCTATTAATGAAAGTGATAAGAAACGTTTGTTAATGAATCCAGAGCGAAAAACGTCATACTTTTTCACTAAAGCCGGGGAATAAGGTAATTAATTATTATTAAGTAAAAATTAAGCATTTCAATTCCTTTTAAATAAATGAAACTACATAACAACTTCATACAGCGCCCTCACTTAAGCTGGTATTAGCTAATAGCATTACATGGCACCTTCATGAAAGCGTGACTATATGACAGCTTCTTATCACTATAATTACTGTACATACAGAAAGTCACTGAATTAATCTGTAGATTTAAATTATCTTATAAAAAATGAAAAAAGTAAGACTCTGTTACAGATATTGACTTTAAAGCCAAAATATATATACAGTGTGTATATATATATATATATATATATATATATATACTAGGTGAGGTACCCGGTGTTGCCAGGGTTACTTGAATGCCCGGTTAGGTCAACTGAATGCCCCCAAAACCCCTTCACCCCCCTTTATGCAACTTAGGAGCTAACCCCCTCCCCATTACCCCACCCCTGACCATTACCCCACCCCTCCCCCATTACCCCCACCCCTCTCCCCCACTTACCCCACCCCCACCCTTCCCCCATTACTGCCCGGGATAAATTTCACAAACAGACAGGCTAAGCTACAGAAAAGAACGCAGCCGTGAAAATTTTGAGCTTCACATTGTGTCAAGATTTCTGAATCTGATCAGATATCCCCCAAAACCCCCCTGACCAAATAATTGAACTCCCAATTACTGTCGGTTAAAACTATAGAAAAGAACACAGTCATGAAAATCTTGAACTTCACATTGTCGCCCGTAATACAAACAGACAAACAGATCCCATAAGAGGTTCCCATGCCAAATTTGGTAGCTCTAGGTCAAACGGTTTGCGCTTGTATAAAGGGCAAACAAACAAACAAACAGACACGCGAAAGACGGATGTAAATTCTACCACCCGGACATTTGCAGAACTTACGCAAAATATGGAACCTGCAAATTCGGGAATAAATGCTACTATCAACATCTCCTGACGGACTCAACGAACAAAGGAAAAAGTTTAAATGACACTAGGAATAAAAATAACAATAGGAACAACAATAGGAATACAATAAGCGAACAAGAAAATTTTTTCAACATCGCAGACACCTTACGAATGCTAAATGTCATCCACATGCAGTTGACACAGCTGGAAACCCCCGAGCCAAATCGCTACCGGGCAAGAAGCTATCAATACAAGTAGGAGGAAACGGATCTCTTTCGGAGGATCATAGAGCAACGAATCAAGCGATATCGAAGGAAAACGAACTTGAAATGCACAAGGGGCAACGAAAAACAGAGAACATAAAAATTGTCCTGGCTAATATTCAAGGAACAAGACCAAACCAATCACTCAATAAGGTTTCGTACCTGAAAGAATTTATGGACGAAACAAGGGCGGACATCGCATGCCTCACAGAAACCCATCTTAAAGATTGCTAAGGAAATTGTGAAAACTGCGAACATTGTATTGATAAGAAAGAGATAAATATATGAGGGCTTCAACTTACTAAGAGCGGATAGAACGACGAGACGGAAAGGTGGCTGTGCTATATATGTACAGGAAGGTCATATGACAGAGACGATAATAAGTAAATCAAACAGCTATGTGGAACTCCTAGCAATGAAAATAGAAAAACTAAACTTGATAGTAATAGTCATCTATAGACCTCCAAGCACCCCAACCGAAAAATTCTCGGAGGCCATTGATGACATTAGAAAGCTAATAAAGGCCATAAACCCTCCATCCCCCAATATAATGATCTGCGGAGACTTTAACTTCCCATTTATAAAATACAAAAAGGTGAATAGGAATATATATTCACCAGGACAAGGGGGGCACAAGAGAAGACCAGGAACAAGCAAAAATGTTGATGGCTCTCACAAATGAGTTTATGCTGACACAGGAGATAACAGAAAATACCAGAAAAAATAACTGCCTGGATCTGGTATTCACGAATAACACGAACTTGATTGCTGATATAAAAATAACCCCAACCATTATCTCAGACCACAACTTAATCGAGATATCAACAAATATGACGGCAGCATTAGAAGACAATACACATATTGTGGAAAGAAGTAAATTAGGAGCCTTTAACTTAAACTCGAAGACTATAAATTGGGAAGCAATCAGATCGCACATGGCCCAAATAGAATGGAGAACAATTTTCGAGAATAAAACAACTGAAGAAATGCTAACAACCTTCGAGGAAAAAACGCTGAGAATTTTAGAAAAATATGCTCCGAAATCACAGCCAAAAGGAAAGAGGAGCTGGCTAGAGAGGCAAAAGAGAAGACTATTCCGCAAAAGAAAGAGAGTGGAGGCAAAGTTAGGTAACTGCGGAGATAATGACAGGAAAGCAATAAAAGAAAAACTGGAGGGTATCGATAGGGAAATACAAGCCCTGATGAAGGACCATACAGAGAGGGAAGAGGAAAAGGCGGTAGAAGCAATAAAGGAAAATCCAAAATACTTCTATAGCTATGCAAAAAGGAAAACAAAAACGCGCGCCGCTATTGGGCCCTTAAGGACGGGAAATAATGAACTAACCGACGATCTAAAAGAAATATCTGATACATTGAGAGCTCAATATGAATCAGTTTTCAGTACCCCAAAAAGTGACAAAGCGATACCTGACATAAATGCATTCTTTGAAGAGGGATTGCAAGGAGAGTATATAACAGACTTTGATTTTACGCCAGAAGATGTAGCGAGAGCTATACAAGGAGTTACAAGGACAAGAGGAAGCCTCAAAGACCTTTTGGTCCACTCTGGGAGGTTCCTGTTATTAAAAGTTTATTTTTCTTTCAACTATCCTAGCAGTAGTAGAAAACTGGATAGAAAAGTAGAAGGCTCTCCCCCCCCCCCCTCCGCTCCCTCCCTGCCAAAGGCAAGTCTGGAAAAAGGTTGAAGAAAATACCTTGACCCTGGAAAAGTAGCCAAGGAAATTTTACAGGAAAGTGGAGAATATATAAATAGCTCTATATTTAGCTTGCTCACAGAGACACCGTGCAAGCGAACCCCTGCAGAGTTTTCTTATGTTTTAATCTTAAACTATGAGAGTATTCAGTACTTTGTCTAGCCTATTTTTAAACACATTTACACTTTGACTGGAAACAACCTCTGAGGGAAGTTGGTTCCAGATATTAACTATTTTATAGGAAAAGAAATTTCCGCACACAGAGGTCCTAAATGTCTTTAGTTCCAGTTTAAACCCATTATTTCTTGTCGGATTGGCATTAAGTGAGAATAAGTTTCTGTAATCTACCCTGTCTATTCCTTTGAGCATCTTGAAGACTTGAATAAGCTGACCCCGCAACCTCCTCGTCTCTAAGCTAAACAGATTTAGGCGCTCCAATCTCCGTTGGTAGCTTTGCATTCTCAGTGAAGGGATCAATTTTGTAGCCTTTGCTTGTACTCTTTCTAACCTTTCTATATCCTTCCTGAGGGATGGAGACCAAAACTGCGCACAGTATTCCAGTTGAGGTCTGACTAGAGAATTATAAAGAGACATTACAGTCTCCTTGTTCCGAAACTGGAACTGTCTTTTAATATAACCTAATAATTTTAAGGCCCTCTTTTCGACTTCTGCACAGTGCTTCGACGGTTTCAGATCGTTGCTGATATAGACTCCCAAGTCTTTCTCTAGATCGGTCTCAGTCAAGTTCCTTCCCAAGAGAGAGTAATCGGTCTTTGGATTTTTATAACCTATGTGCATTACCTTACATTTGTTCAAGTTGAATGGCATCTGCCAAGTAGTAGACCATTCGCCCAACCTGTCAAGATCATTCTGAAGCGTTCTTACGCCCTCCTCAGTACCTACACTACTTCCTAATTTCGTATCGTCTGCAAATTTGGAGATTGCACTTAGAAGCCCGACGTCTATATCGTTAATATAGATGATAAAAAGTAAAGGACCCAGAACGGAACCCTGTGGGACACCACTGGTGACGGGCGCCCACTCCGAAGCCACTCCATTTATTACCACTCTCTGCTTTCTATCTTTTAACCAATCCTCAATCCAGTTGGAAACGAGCCCGGTGATTCCTAGTCCTTTGACTTTAGCTATCAATCTAGCGTGAGGGACTTTGTCAAAGGCTTTTTGAAAGTCGAGATACACTATATCTATTGCCCTACTTGCATCGTCCGGACAATTGGAACGCATTATTGATTAAAAACTGTAAAAATGAAATAGCTACACCTTTATACTGGATATGGAGAAGATCGCTAGACACTGGGGAAATACCGAGCATCTTGAAAAGAGCAAACATTGTCCCTATATATAAAGGAGGGGACAGATCTCAAGCAAAGAACTATAGACCAGTGTCATTGACGTCCCACCTCACCAAAGTATTTGAAAGAATAGTTAGAGAGAAAATTTATGATTTCCTGGAGACACGGGAAAGATTCAACGAAAATCAGCATGGATTCCGATCAGGTAGATCATGCCTATCACAACTAATAGAGCACTACAACAATATCCTAGATGCATTGGAAGGCAATGACAACTACGATGTTATATACACAGATTTTGCTAAAGCTTTCGATAAATGTGACCACGGTATAATAGCACATAAAATTAAAGACATGGGAATAACAGGCAAAGTGGGAAAATGGATCTACAACTTCCTTAGTGATCGTCTGCACGTCGTCAAAATTCAAGGTATATCATCATCGGAATCGGAAGTACGCAGCTCAGTACCACAAGGGACAGTACTCGCACCACTCCTGTTCATTATCATGCTAACAGACATAGACAGCGGAGTAAACAGCAATAGTATAGTAACATTGCTTTGCAGACGATACAAAGATCAGCAGAAAAATCAGCGATGTACATGACGTGGAGGCCTTGCAGAGGGACACGAACAAAATATACAAATGGTCAGAAGACAACAACATGTCATTCAACGCCGAGAAATTTCAGCTCTTGAGATATGGTAGAAAAGAAGAACTTAAACAGACTGCATATTATGCTCCAGATAGACAGGAAATTCAGAGAAGCATGAAAGCGATTGATCTCGGGATAATAATGACAGATGATGCGAAATTCGAAACACAAAATCAGATAGCGATAAATGTTATAATGTTATAATGTTATAATGTTTCAGACCAACAAAGACCCTAGGATCCACTCATGGCTGGTCTACCTAACTATGTTCGTAATTGTGTATGTCCTCCGTGGTGGCGGAGGGGACCTACAATTTTACGTGGGTTCCGAACCACAAGAACAAGAAATTTATGTAACAACTTCCTGTACATTGGCAACGACCAATTTAGCAATAGAAGGGACAGGACAGTAATGATTCCCCTGCTAAAAACACTGATTATACCAAAACTTGAATACTGCTCAGTTTTGACGTGCCCATATAAAAAGGAAGAAACTAATAAACTAGAAGAAACGCAAAGGCATTTCACAGCCAAGATTGATGGCTGCAAAGAACTCAACTACTGGGAAAGACTACGTAAACTAAATCTCTACTCACTGGAAAGAAGAAGAGAGAGGTACATCATAATCTACACATGGAAAATGATCGAAAAACTGGTACCAAACCTAAAACTAAACCCAATTACCATTCAAACAACACTGGAAAATAGGAAAGGCAGAATGTGTAGTGTTCCCAAATTAAAGGCCCGACAAGGGACCTCCTCAACCCTGAAGGAAAATAGCTTGGTTGTCAGGGGGCCAAGACTTTTCAACCAGTTTCCTAAGGACCTCAGAAACGTAACGGGGGTCAAAGTTGAAGTCTTCAAGAAAAGACTGGATGCCTGGCTCAGGACAGTACCAGACGAGCCTGGCGTGCCTGGCTATGTACGGTGGAGAGCGCAAGAAAGCAACTCGCTCCTCCACCAGGCCAGACCTAGAGGCGGGGCCACCAGCTTGACCTCCGTGTGAAGAGAGACCAACGCACGAAACAACATAAGGTTCATAAGGTAAGGTATATATATATATATATATACACAGTATATGAAAATTATTTCACGAAAGTAACACGTGAAAAATATTTATGATGAATAAAACCACGAAGGAAAGGAAACACAGAATGGTGCTCAAGCGCTTTCGCTTTCGCTTTCAATATTCCGTTAGAACAGGACAGTTGTCCAGTGCTCTTTTTGTCCACTTGTCAGAGTTATCCCACTGTATTGATTGGAATAATGCTTCAGTTTTATTTCACTCTAACAACATTGTTAATAGAAATATTCTTGAGTCTGCCATTATCCAACTTTCAAATAACTTCAACATAAGCAAAGGTCTTTTTCAACTCGATCCTGTTGTTTTGAATTCCTTCAGAACAGATTTAGATAAGAAAGGTAGAACGTTAAATCTTTGGTAAACTTGTATGCCACCCTAATAAATTTTATTTTTCAATTTTTATATACAAAAAAGGGTAGAGTGCTAAAACCCGGGCAGATTTCCAGTATAAATTTATAAAAAAAAATTATTTTTTTTTTAAATCTATAACATTGGTTTGAAACAATTCATTTAATCTTGTGCTAAAAATCGATAGTTTTTCCTTATAAATTTGTGTGCCCCTCCCACAATCCTTTAAATTTGTTTCTCCGTTTATTGTATATATATATATATATATATATGTGTGTGTGTGTGTATATATATATATTTTTTTTTTTCTGTAACCTATATATAGGCTGTAACTCTTTATGTACTTCAGTGTTCCTGAGGATGTCATTAGACGAAAGCGCTTGAGCACCATTCTGTTTCTTTTCCTTCGTGGTTTTATTCATCATATACAGTATATACGTATATATATATATATATATATATATATATATATATATATTATATATATATGTATATATATATATATAGAGAGAGAGAGAGAGAGAGAGAGAGAGAGAGAGAGAGAGAGAGACCGAGAGAGAGAGAGAGAGAGAGAGAGTTACAAGGACAAGAGGAAGCCTGAAAGACCTTTCTGCACACTCGGACACTCGGGGAGGTTCCTGTTATTAAACTGCACATTTTTATAACTATTCCAGCAATAGTAGAAAACTGGCTAGAAAAGCATAAGACTCTCTCCCCACCCTCCGCTCCCTTCCCGCCTCGGTACAGAAAAAGGTTCAAGAAATACGTTGACCTTGAAAAAATACTTAAGGAAATTTTACAGGAAAGAAGAAAATATATAAACTAGCTCGACAAGTACGCTATGCACACAGAAATCGTACAGTACAGTAGATAGGGAGGAGATTGTAGACACCAATCGACCAGGGAAGAACTCCCGGAGTGGACATTAGGCAGGAGACAGGGAGTGCTGGAACTCCCATTTCTCCTGTCGCTGTCCTCCTTAGCTGATCTTTTTCCGTGTCTCATCTACTCTGTAAGCAGTCCAGCATGCTCTTAAACACACACTTCCCCCTCTATTCCCCCTCTTACACACTACACAATCTTTTCAAAATTTATATAAAAAAGGCATCATTCAGCCTCGGAGACCTCGATTTCGGCTCTCTCCTTCTATGGAGTCGGCAATTTTGCACTTTGACCCCTCCCTCCTACAGGGTGTCCATAAAGTCACGCATCATAGTAACATAAGCAAGATAGCACTGCTGTATAAACTAACCACTAATGTATTTGTGCCGATCACCCTCAACAACTTGGTATCGCCACAGAAACCTCGAACATATGGAAACAAGAATTAAGAATTGAAATCAGATTTTCCCCCCATGCTCTAACCCGTCACGCGCAGAAATGCAACTCTCCCTCACCTAATCCATGCCATACATATTTCTTTTCTTTTTCTTAAATTATGTTTCAACAGAATATTTTTCTACTCTATTCTTAGACATATTAACAAGTCATGCAGGTGTGTGAACGTGTTTTCTGTAATTGGATGTCTGTTCTCTGTATGTGTTTGCCAACTCTTTGAATGTCGCTGAGTTTCAACTTGTGTTTCCCACCGTTGAAAAGTGTTTATGCAACAAGTGATATACTGAGTCGTTCATACTTCGCAATGTCGTGCCACCACGAGAGTAGATAAAATCTCTTTTCTGAAAGGAATATCAGTGGGAGGTCCCTGTATCGATCCCCGTGTACTTGTCTCTTATTGAAGAATGAAAATGTTTCGTGGGCTGTTGCTAAGGCGAATTTAAGTCTCCCACTTAAGGGTATTTATGAGGCAAGTGATAAAAAAAATTAGTTGCTCAATAGTTTCATGTTATGTGTGGCACAATCAAACAGAAACGTCTCTCTAAAATTTTATTTATACAGGAAGGAGGGGCCAAGGGTGAATGCCCGCAAAGCGCCCCTTCCCCCGTGGAAGAAGAAGAGAGCTAAATTCAAGGTCCACGGTTTTGAAGACGCCTAGACACTCTGTGTTTGAAAGATTGGAGGTCATAAACAGGGGGAAAGATGGATTGAGGAAGACTGTTCCAGAGTTGACCAGTTGAGTAGATGAAAGATTGAAAATAACGATTAACCATTGCGTTAAAGAATTGGACAGAGAAGGAATAAGAATGTGTTGAAAGTCTGCGTGCCCTCCTAAAAGGAGGAGGCATGCAGTTAGAGTTCAGAAGAGCAGTGTTCGTTATACAGTAATAGTGATAGTAAAGAGAGATTGAGGCAACATTGCGGAGAAACGAAAGGGATTGAAGACAGTCAGTAAGAGGCGAAGAATTGATGAGACGGAAAGCCTTTGATTCCACCTGGTCAAGTAGTGCTGTGTGGGTTGAACCACCCCATACATGAGAAGCATACTCCATGCAGGGATGGACAAGACCCCTGTACAGAGAGAGCAACTGAGTGGGGGTGAAGCAAAGTTCTTAAGAACAACAGGTGGAATACCATCAGGACCGTACGCCTTCCTAGAGTTGAGCCCAGAGAGGGCAGAAAGAACATCTTTAGAAGAGATTCTAATTCCAGACATAATAAGGTCAGAGGAGGGAGAAGATAGAGAAACAGAAACAACATCGAAATCGTACATGGTTGAGTTGAAGGCGAAAGTTTAAGCGAAGAGTTTAGTTTTGTCAGGAGAAGAGACGGCAACTGAGCCGTCGGAATGAAAAAGAGGAGGGAAAGAAGAGGAAGTAAAGTTGTTGGAGAGGTTCTTAGCTAGATGCCAGACAGAGCGAGAAGAATTAGAATTGGATAAGTTTTTACATTTTTGTCTGATGAAGGAATTTTTGGCGAGTCGAAGAACAGATTTTGCATGATTCTGGATAGAAATATAAGCTGAGTGAGAGTCAGGAGTTGGATAGCGACGGTATCTTTTGAAAGACTCCTCTCTGTTGCGGATAGCATTAGAACAAGCAAAGTTAAACTGAGGATTTTTTGCATTAGAAGTAGAGTAGAATATGGAATGTACGTCTCCATGCTTGAGAGAATCGCGCTCAGCACACTCGGAAGGGCCCCGGCCACGGAAGCAGTAATTATTCCATGGGAAATCACAGAAGTACTGCCCAAAGGCCTCCCAATCAGCGGCGCGAAAGTGCCAAAGGCGTCTCTTCTTGGGAGGATCCAAAGGTCGAATTAGAGGGATAGGACAGGAAACAGATATAAGATTGTGGTCGAATGAGCCCAACGAAGAAAAACGTTTGACAGAGTAAGAAGAAGGATGAATGGTAAGAAATACATTCGGAATGTTGGGCCTATCCCCAAGGCGATCGGGGATACGAGTGGGTTGCTGTACAATCTGCTCTAGCTCATTTAGAATAGAAAAGTTGTACGTAAGCTAGTTCACCAGGGATGTTACATGCGAGGACAGTCTTAAACATGTGTGCACTTTGGCTTGAAACAACTTCCGTGGGAAGTTGGTTCCAGATATTAACTATTTTACAGAAGAAATTACCACAGATGTAATTAATGTTTTAACTTCCAATTAGAACTATTATTTCTTATCGAGTTGGTATTAAATGAGAATAATTTCCTGTAGTCTGCCCTGTCTATTTTATTGAACATCTTTAAAACTTGAATAAGCTGACCGCGCAACCTCCTAATCTTTAAGGTAAGCAGATTTAAGCACTCTAATCTTCGATGATAGTTTTGCAGTTTCATTGAAGGGATCAATTTTGTGGCCCATGCTTGTACCCTTTCCCCATCTTTCTATATCCTTCCTAAGGGACGGAGACCAAAACCGCACACAATACTCGAGTTGAGGTTTAACCAGTGCATCAGAAAAGACATTACACTCTCGTTTCTAAATTGGAACTGTCTTTTAATATGACAGTCTTTTTAAGGCCAAGCTTTCGACTTCTGCACAGTGCTTTGACGGCTTGAGATCATTATTACTCATGTAAACTCCTAATTCTTTCTCTAGATCAGTCTCTGTCAAGTTCCTCCCCAAGAGAGGGTAATCGATCTTCGGATTCTTTCAACCTATGTGCATTACCTTACATTTGTCCAAGTTGAATAGCATCTGCCAAGTAGCAAACCATTTGCCCAACCTGTCAAGATTGAGATTTGAAGCGTTGAGGAAGGTTGTTCCATAGTTGACCGGTTGAGTAGATGAAAGATTGAGATGCGAATACCCATTAATCCTTGCATTAGATGATTAGAGATTTGGACAGAAAAGGAATGAAAATGCATCGAAAGTCTGGTCCTGCATGCTCCCCTTAAAGTAGGAGGCATGCATTTAGTTTAGAAGAGCAGTGTCCATTATAATAGCGTCACTAAAGAGAGAGTGAGGCAACATTGCGGGGAAAATAGAGAGATTAAAGATTTAAAGATAGTCAGTAAGAGGGGGGGAATTGATGAGACGAAAAGCTTTTGATTTCAACCGGTCAACTAGAGCTGTGTAGATTGAGCCACCCCACACATGAGAAGCGTACGCCATAAAGGGGGTAGACAAGACCCCTGTACAGAGACAGCAACTGACTGAGTCGGGGTAAAGAAACTGTGGAAGCGGTACAGCACACCTAACTTCCTAGAAGATGTTTTAAAAAGAGCTGGGTATTTTTGCAGATAAGGGATAGTCGTCGGAAAGATTGTGACAAGTAAGAGGAGACTGTAGACACCAATCGACCAGGAAAGTACTCCGGTAGGGGAACCTTAAACAGAAGCCAGAGAGTGCCGGAACTCCCATTTCTCCTGCTATTGTCCTGCTTAGCTAATCTTTTTCCGTCTCATCTATCCTGAGCAGTCCAGCATGCTCCCAAACATACACTTCTCCCTCTATTCCTCACTACACATACATGCATCTTACACATTACACAATCTTTTCAAATTTAAAAAAAATGGCATAGTCTTTAAGAGTTCGCCCTTGGCCCTTCCTTCCTGCATAAAAAAAAGAGAGAAAAGAACTGGGTTTTTGAGGCATTAAAATCCACAAGGCTTTCTCTGGCCCAGTTAGAGATATTAGACAGATCAGAGGTCCGATGCGCCATATCCGTCTCACGCAGAGTATGGAGAGACTGTTGAGAGGGACGCTTTGTGAAGCGGGTGAAGTGAAGAGTGGAAGCATTGGCATAGGAGTGGATAGGACAAGAAGTGTGACTTGAAAGATCATTCATAAACAAAAGGAAGAGAGTGGTATGACAGGACAGAATCTTGAGGAACGCCACGATGACTAATTTTAGAAGAACAGTGGCCATCTATAAACGCAGCTATAGATCGGCCAGAAAGAAAATTAGATGTGAAGGCACAAATAGAAAGATAGAAGCCAAAGGATGGCAGTTTGATATATTGAGCGTAATAGCAAAGGTTTCACCGAAATCGCGAAAGTAGGATAACGAAGAGTCAGAAAGATATGAAAAGAGATCGACAGTGGAGCGCACCTTGCGGAACCTGTGCTGACGACACGAAAGAAGATTGTGAGTAAAGAGGTGTTTAAGAATCTTCCTATTAAGGATAGACTCAAAAACTTTAAAATAGCAAGAAATCAAAGTAGTTGGACGATAGTTGGAGGGTTTAGAGCAGTCACCCTTCTTTGGGACAGTCAGAATGAAAGCAAACTTCCAGCAGGAAGGAAAAGTACCAAATGAAAGACAAAGATGAAAGCGTTTGCCTAGGCAGGATGTCAGCACAGAAGCGCAATCCTTAAGAACAAAAGGAGGGAACCATTAGAACTGTACGCCGTCCTAGAGTTAAGCCCATATAGGGCAGAAAAAACATCTTGGGAAGAGATTATAATTTCAGACATAATTAAGTCAGGGTGGTTAGGAGGTGGAGGAACAGTATCGAAATCGTCTATGGTTGAGTTGGAGGCGAAAGTTTGAGCGAAAAGTTCAGCTTATTGGGAGAAGAGACGGCAGCTGAGATATCAGAATGGAAAAGATGGAAAGAAGTAAATTTGTTAGAGAAATTTTTGGCTAGGTGCCATAAAGAGCTAGAAGAATTAGAATTAGATAGGTTTCCACATTTTTGTCTGACGAAGGAATTTTTGGCGAGTCGAAGAACAGATTTTGTAAGACACGATTGTATTATCTACAAACATCATGAAATTAAGTAGAGTTGAAGAGTGTGAAAGGTCATTCATGTACAGTACAAATAAAATTGGACCCCATGACTACCCAATACCCATATAGGGAAGAGATTGTAAACACCAATCGATCAGGGGAGTACTCCAGGGGGGACATTAACCAGGAGACGGGGAGTGCTGGAACTCCCGTTTCTCCTGCCACTGTCCTTTTTAGCTGATCTTTTTCTGTGAGTAGTCCAAAATGTTCTCAAACACACACACTTCTCCCTTTATTCTTCACTATACATACATGCATTTTACACACTACACAATCTTTCCAAAATTTATAAAAAATTAAATAAAATGTCATCATAAATAAATAAACAAAATGGGCCTCAGAGACCTTGATTTTTTTAGGGGGGTGTTTTTGTGGGCCCTCGTCCTTGCCCCCTCCTTCCTACATAAAAACAAAATTAACCCAGCGTTATTGCCCATAAATATTAGTGCAAAACGTACGAAAAAAAAGTGTCTTTAGCTTCGTATGTACAGAATGTGAAATTCCTTATAATCATGTTTGCTTTAGCACAGTAACTTCGATATTATTTCCTTATGTCTGAGTCGTCACTCAAGGAGCTGGTGATAATTTGACCCAGATACTTAAATT
Organism: Bathynomus jamesi; assembly: GCA_023014485.1. Classification (NCBI taxonomy): domain Eukaryota; kingdom Metazoa; phylum Arthropoda; class Malacostraca; order Isopoda; family Cirolanidae; genus Bathynomus; species Bathynomus jamesi. The sequence goes on from JAJOZX010000125.1 coordinate 1,150,977, forward strand.
CTTGTACCTGCTCTATTGGTTCGTCTCTCATTTTGAAAATAATATTAGATGTTTGGTTTGAGCTTTTAGGATGGAATTCCATAACCTTAGCTTTAGTAACATTAAAATTAATGCCATGGTTCTGTGAATATGATTCGCAAATTTTTACAAGATGATGCAGACCTTTAACCGAAGGGCTTATTAACACCATATCATTGGCATAAGCCAAGGTATTTATTCTCATATTATCTATACAATCTATCTGCACAACCTAGAAAAATAAGTATGTTATCTTTTAATAATTTCTATCTAATAATTATACTCCAGTATCAATACTTTATTCAGTATTGAAACTGGAGAGCTGTATGGTAAGAAAGTAGTTTCTTGTTGAGAATCAGATCCTGTTGTTTTAACCCTAGAATGCATAACCCGGATAAATATAACACCCGGCCGGCCTCAGAGGCCCGGATTAATGCATTCTAGGGTTAATGGTGGTAATTCCCCAGATATAAACTCCATACAAAAATTTATTGGGAATAAAAAAAGGCAATTAAATGAGAAAGCAAAACCGGATAAAATGGAATTGATTTCGTGCTTAACTCGAGTCTTGCATCATAACAATGTATATATGTTACAGGGAATCTATGTAACTAGGGATTTCATGAAAAGTTAAGTTGTGATATTTTTGTTAAACCTACGGGAAAATTATTGAATGCCCGGTTAGGTTAATTGAGTGCCCGGTTAGGTCAACTGTACGCCCTTGACTATTGGTTTAAGTCGTGATATTTTCGTTAAAACTAACGAAAATATCACGACTTAACCTTATATGAAATCCCTGAACATTTTAGGGATTTCATGAAATCCGTAGTTGCACAGATTCCCTGTAACATATTGTAATGTAATGACGTTGTTTATTCCTTTATATTTATGTATTTATGGTATTAATTATCCCTTTATTTTAGCCTGTTTTCATTTTAACCACATCATACATTTTTAACCCAAGGTTATATATATATATATCACTGATTATATATATTCTTATTTCTCTGTCAATTCGTGTAGGGGGGGGGGTAATCATAAATCTTTTCCAGAAATAATATATTCGTCACAGATCTTATTAAACCAATTACAATACAACAATAAAATTGTGGACAGTAAAGAGATTTTGTTGAAGAATAAAGATTTGATATTGAGACAATTTAATAAAATGCACAAACACTTTAAATTTGACTGATAGAAATTTTAATCTACAATGTGTAGTTATTTAACTGAATACAGCCGTATTGTAATATGTCAGATCATTTAAAATGAATAAACGTATACATACTACAATTTAATTGACTTATCTTTTAGGGCAGCGGTTGGTTCTCTACCCGGCCTTTTGACCGTATTTTCTACATAATACAATTTTATAGAATTATTTGAATCCTGTCTGGTTATTTGACCATTTCAATTATATGCACTTTGACATCAATTACTTCCTTTAAAGAAGAGATATTTGAGACAATTAACCTTTGTCTTAAGAATTCTGAGATTCAATATTAATAGAAGACAATTAAATGAAAGGGTAAGGTAAGGTAAGAGAATAAAAAATTAATGTATAATTTCAATAATTACAAATTGTCAGCTACTTATCTTATAGACGTAAACCCCCCCTCTGGATGGGGTAATTTCTTGTAATTACGTTTGTATCCACCTTCTTACTCTCTATATCAGGGGTGGCCAAAACTTCGATCGCGAGCTGCCAGTAGATTTCATCTCAGTAAAGTCTGGCCACCCCTGCCTATATATTTAACGCGTAAGAACAAGGGTTTAAATTTTGAGTCTATCGCGTTTTCTACCTCCGGAATAGGATAGACTCTTTTGGGAGTCTTTTAAACAGACGCCAATTTTTTGTTTCACTTTAGCTCGGTGAATATTTTACTCAATTTTAGAAGAATGATTTCGCTTTTAAGTGCCCACACGATTTGAATTGGTCGTTGCGGCACAATAGATATATATTTATATACTTGAGCAAACTTCCATTAAGAATTAGTTTTTGTTCTTAAAAGGAGAAATAAATCTCATGTTCTTATTTAATTTCAACACAGGTTTGCGAGAGTGGACCTTTATTTATCATGTTCTGAAATGCACTGGAGCTAAGCGTTTCCCTTTGTATAATACCCTCTTTGTTGGCCTATGGTTCGGCGCGGCTGCCAGGCACAAGAGCTATATACCCAACTAAGATTCTCTTTTGATTAATCTCATTTGTAAGAATTATTAGCCCTTTAGAAGGTGTAATTTTACATGCCATTAAACTTGTTAATAATATTAAAATATAATTTTAGCGGAGTTTACCCATTTTATACATAAATGAACGTTCAATTTTATAACGCATTCTTTCTTTCTTTTGAGTGAAACGCGGAAACCACGTGAAGGAATGACTACGTTTCGTTTAAAAATGTAATATTTACATTCGATATTTTCTTAGTTTCTGGGTAACCTTTATATGGTATTTTTACCCGAACTTATTCAGAATTAAATAGACAATTGAATTCATGTCTTTTTCCCTAAATTACACGAGTATTTAACATGCATATGTTTTAAATTCCATGTACTTAAGAATTTCCAAATTGCTTCGTTTACACCCGAAACTACAAAAATGCCCGCCATTTTGACGAACAAAAGAATTCTTTATTTGAGCTTCGCTTAGCTTTCCGTTGGTATTTATACATACAATTCATTCTGTTTGCATGATCAATTTATTTGTGGGTTAATTTATGAACCGTAATTAATTAACCTTATTCCATTATTCCCATACATAACAATATACACTGACATCAATGCTTTAGGTGTATCAAAAGTAAGCCTCTATAAATTGAAATTAAAGGAGAAACAACAATGTATTGAAACTGGGATTTATAAATGTTAGGTAAAAATTTTTGAAAAGGAACTGATTCGTTTCTTAATTAAAGAAAAAATGATTGATCCTAAAATTAAAAAAAGAGTTATTTCTTTGATGGGATTCCTTTCTCTCCTTCGCAACATCTAAGGTCATACAGGGAATCCGAACCACGGATCGCTACATAATCTGTACGCAAAGACGGTTTCTCATCGAACTAATCTCAAAACCCAGTGACGCTTAATTTCGCTGATTGACGGAGTAAGCGGTGTTAGGCCACTAGCCACGATATAGGTTAAATTAAAAATTATCAATTGCCTGGTGATTATAATAGTTCGGGCAGGATCTGTATTTAAATTATAGCACTAAAATGCAGTTCCCATTATAGAATTGACATATATATATATATATATATATATATATATATATATATATATATATATATATATTATATATATATATATATACACACACTGTGTGAGTATATATATATATACACACCAATATATATAGACAATACATATAGACACCAATCGAGCAGGGAAGTACTCAGGGGGGGACATTTGGCAGGATTCAAGGAGTACTGGAACTCCCGTTTCTCTTGTCACTGTCCCCTTTAGCTGATCATTTTCTGTCTCATCTACCCTGTGAGCAGTCCGGCATACTCTCAAACATATACTTCTCTGTCTATACCTCACTACACAATCTTTTCAAAATTTATAAAGAAAAAAGTGTCATCGTTGAGCCTCGGAGACTTTGTTTTCAGCTCTCGCCTTCTTCTCTGGAGGTTTACTTTTGGGGGCGCTTGCCCTTGACCCCCTCCTTCCTCCATATATATATATATATATATATGTCGCGCGTGTACGGGCCATTTCCCGCTCGCGACTTTTATAATATGCACTTTAGACGATCCAATGAAAGTGGTCCTTTTGGTTAAGCTCGGCCTTAGCAGTAGGGCATCTGAGTAACAAGAATTGAAAATGGTTTTTCTACCAATTTTTTTGAAGGAGTGAATGGAAACACTTCACTTCTCAATTGGAGTCTTCTTTCACCCAAATGATTTTATTGGACGAAATTTATACAGAAAGAGGCACTGATGGAGGGAGATGAATTTACAACCTCTTACGATTACCGCTGATGGTCTGGAATTACATGAGGTCTTAATCGAATGAAGGTACAGGCAGGCATTTACAGCGGGGGAGAGGTTCGACCTCTTGCAACAACAGCTTAAGCAGGAATGAAATGATTTTATAATAGGAAAAATAAATTAGCTCAATTTTTGGGGAATGCAACTTTGAAGAAGTCTCCCTTTAACTGGAGCTCCACCGAATATTGATGCTAAGAACAATTTAAGCATACAACGAAATTTTAAAAGGTAAAAAAATAACAGTAATAATAATAATTAACAGAAGATACTAATTTTGCAAAGTATACATTTTCGGATGGCAACACAATGTCGGAGTTGTACATCGAGCACATTCCGTGCACATCGTTAAGTATATTGCAATTCTGATACACTATAATTACGATTACAGTTATCAACCAAGTTACCTTCAGTTATTACAGCTAATTATAATTTTATAGTGTTTTATATTTATAGACAATAATGGTGGCTATTATACTAGGATTTAATTCGTAGTCAGGGACGTATTGGGAAAGATGGATTAGGAGTATAACACATAAAGAACATGGGGATATCCATATAACATAGCACGTATAATGTTTTGAATTACGAGCAAGCGAGAGAAGAGGTTTCGGACTCAGAAGCTCGCTTTTGGCGACGTCATCGGAATTCGAATACTCGTGTCAGCACCAACGAGTATCTTGCGAGAGGTTAAATAATTAAAAGAAATAGTAAAATTATTGAATAAGTGACTGCATACGCATCGACGTGTAGGGTAGTTACGTACGTAATCATGATCAGCGGCATGTACGAATGCATAACGTACACATACGTCACACAATAGGTTATACGCGTAATATAGACGGACACGAGTAAACATGGACTGATATGTTGATAGGGCATAGGTAGACAATAGGTAAATGAATAAATAAATAAATTCGAAAATAATTAAAGATAAAATTAATAAAAGATAGCGGTCAAGAAAGGACATGAAGGTATGAATAAACATGGCCTACTATATTTTATACTATATCACATTAGATAAGACATAACGTATACATAATCACTTATATAGTATACATTCTGGGGAAGTTATCATACATTGAATACTAAGACCCAGTATTCAAGGTATGACAAATGCGAGAGGAATCAATTTACTTTACTATGTCATAGTCCACGCATTATACAATATACGTTAATTTATACTTAATACGCCATAGATTGAGTTAAAATGAAATGTTCACGGGGTCACCAATTTGGACTTTCGACCAAATAAACAATATTTAATAAAGGAGACAGAAATGGCTTTGTAGTTTTCGTTTAATTTGAAAAATAAATGAATTAATTGTTTAGTGATTAACAATTATTTTATACGGAAATTGTGCAATATTACAATGAATGATTATTGACAATAAGGATTGATTTTTATACAGGATAAGAGTTAAATGATACAGTGGTGTTAAAGGCAATAATTGAGGTAATGAAAATACGGTAAGCCTACTTGCGGTCGTAATGGTAAGTTCGATTCTATGGTATGAAAACACTTCAGAGAGCCTATTCGGTTAGGTGGAGAGTATGTTAAGTTTGTAGGCTATGCAAAGTAGTTTAGCATGACGAACTAAAACGCTGTAGGCCAAATGAGCTGGTGGCCTATGTGAGATTTACAGACCTGGATTTTGATGATGAAGATAAGCTATAAAAACGGGAGTAGTCCAGGCAATTTGTAGTTAGACCTGGGCAAAATTGCTTCAGAAGCTTTCTAAACTGTTTCCAGCTCAGGAACCATTGCCGAATAACATATCCAAAATCAGACAAAACTGGACCCCGGGAACACCCCCAAAAATGAAATTCAAAATGGCGGACTGGATGTTTCCTACGAAAAAAAAAATATATATAATTTACGCTTTTATTTATAGAGATACATTTGATGCTTTTTCTTTCAGTTGTAATGTTTTAAATAATTCAACAATATACAACACAACCAGTTATTACGCAAATATAATGTTTATAGCTTTTTACAGATTTTTATAATCAATAATACAACAATTATTTTTTTCCCAGTTTCAAGTTATGTTCATTACAGAAGAAGTGATACCTGGTCACAAACATACAGAAATTAATCCTCTTCATCACTATCATCGGATAGATTACCGGTACTTGGGTTGTTATCGCAACCACTGATTTGGCACTCGCCACAAGCGGCTGAACAGGGCATTCCATTACGCTTGCATCCACATCTTGAAGTAGCACATTTCGTCTTGCAGGAGCAGCGGATCATGTTGAGTAGATAATTTGGAGCTGGTGGCTTGTCGCAGGCTGTAGGGTAGTAGGAATTATTCTTTACATACCAACCCCACTGTTCTGCATCGATCTTCTCTTCTGTAGACTTCCAGATTAGTATTTGAAAGTATGTGCGAAAGCTGTGGTACTTTGTGGACGCATCGGTAGGTGGCAAACGTTCGGGTGTAACAAAAGATTTAGCTGTAGCTACCTTTTCAACTAACATTCGATGACGTAGTGCGTTAGTGGATTCAAGTGTTTTGCAGCCATACAACAGAAGCATTGCCTTTCTTCCAGCGGCTTCAATGTCAGAGTGTTGGCAACAATCAGAACAGAATGTATTTGCAACTGAACGGAGTTCAGCCACCTTCATCAGTGTGTCGAATGCTTTGGCTTTACCGATCGAAAAAATTCTGGATGTGCTATCACAGCCCGTGAAAGCATGCACAAACAGGAGATACTTGCAGATGTCATTGCCTAACAATGATTGAATGCTGAGAATATCATACACAGGATTAGGAGATGGTCCCCGTCTTATATCGCTGCGATAGTACAACTTGAAACCACTGTCCTTGGCATGGTACAGAAGGAGAATCAGCAAGTCGGTGTCTTCCCCTATTACTGTTGTAATTGCATTTTCTGATGAGGAAACTGCTGCACGAACGATGTCCACATCAGCATCCCCATCTGCGTTGTGAACAGTACACCCGTGCTTCTTCAACATCTCACCTACGAGGGAAATAAATGCTTGCTTGTTGTTTTCATTAGCCAAGAAGTGTTCCTTCTGGCCAACAAACTTCATGCTTGGACTGAGATTCACATTTCTGCTTGTCTTGGTGCTGCGTCTTCTGTGGGTCATGTCCTTGATCGTAGGAGAGCTGCTGTAGCCATCAAAAACAATGATTGCTTTTCCATATGTTTTCAGAGTGAAATCGGCATATGAGTTGGCGATGCTGTCATATGTTTCATCTTGACGCCAGGAAACACGATGTAGTAGAGATCCACCATCCAATACGTACTGGTCTGTGCACTGAATTTATTGAACTTCTTCCATGCGTAAAGTGTCAGTGTATTTGATTATTGCATGAGCTAGCTGAGACTTATCGGGTTTCCTCAAGATACTTCGTGATTCGAACAATGCAGGAGGATATGCACACAGTTCGTAACACATGACATCTTCAAGATTCATGTCTCCGCCAGTGGCAACAGTCATCATTCTCTGAAACAGTAGTGCAGGATCTATTTCTATATCTGAAGCATCAGTGATCACAACGGCAGAAGCAGATCCTAGTGTTTTCACTTTGTCAGATCTTTTGGCAGAATATGTAAAGGCTTGTTTCCCAATCATTTTTACGACAATGTTCGTACCGATTGAATGCAATTGATGAACGTTAACTCCAGGATCAGCAGTTAGCCCTGTTACAATGTTGCAGAGACCCGAGGTAGAATGGAATGGGGATAAGGATTCCAGACGTTCAAGTACTTTCTTCATGTCATTACTGTCCCTGATTTGTCTACTTCCCTTCATTTCCTTGTGCTGTTCACTACTTTCCAACAAAACTCTGGTGTATTCCTGCATTGCTAAGTTATAAGTGGAACACAGAGGCATAGAAAAGAGCCACGTTGTCCTTTGGATGTCTGTAAATCCACTTCCGCGTGTCAGTCCGCCTCTGCTTTTCAGGGAACGCATTAGTACTTGTTCTATCACCAGGTCTGTGCCGAGTCCGGCCCATAATCTGTCGCTTCTTCTTACCACAAACTTACCTTCCTGGAACATTTTGTTAACGGCTGGATTTTCAGAAGGCAAACTTAACATTTTCTGCAGGTACAGGTATATCGATTTCAGGTAATTGTGATGTGATGTCCGGCTGCTGCAATTATGGGGATGGTCTCCAGCATAGCTTGCAAGTGCAAATCCCACGAGCCGGTTCTGTCTGCTGTTATCAAGGAACGTGCAATGTTGATCATTCGCTGATATTCCAACCAGAGTTGACTTGTTTGCTAAGTAGATTGTAGGTCAGTTTTCTTCGCATCCAAAGTGGTAGCAATCTGAGACAATGCATTCGAAGATTCCACATCCTCAACTGATTGTTTGGCGGTCATATCATCGTCGAGCAGGTCACAAGCTTCCTTATGGAGGTCATGAGGAGTTCCATCTTCATTACGAGGGAAAACGTCTGCGACTAGTAAGGTACTAAGAGCTGCATCTACTATCATATGACCACGTATCGCTCTTGAAACAGCTTTTCCAGACATCATGTGTTGCACGGCATTTGGTCCGTATATTTCTTGAAGTACTTCAGACAATCCTGAACCATTCATAAGAGTACCGACTGCTCCCAAAAGATTTATCAGAGTGTGAAATGATCCCAGCATTAAAACAATGTCCTGCAGGTCTCTCTGTTCATTGATGATTTGGGAAGCTTTCCAGAACAAAGGCTGATCAAAGGTAATGCATGGGACTTTTTGATCGCGTGCTATCTTGCTCAAATATAGTAATGTCGAAAATATGCAGGTCATGTCAGTTGGCGACATATCTATGATGGGAAGGAACGTGATCGACGCCACACCTGGATGTGAGACACTTGATCCACCGTGAATTGCCTGCATTGTTCCGGACCAACTTGGACCTGATCTTTCTGCTGAAGATATCTGCCAGAGAAGACTAAGTCGACTTATGGTGGCAGTGGGTACTGGAAGTTCGCGGAATGAGATGTCCCTCAACATGCTTCTCGCGTGTCTATATTCCCTAATGTCAACGGTTGCAATCTTCTTAATGTCATTGTCACCAACATTACGCCTGTGAATAGAAGGGTGGATCTTGATCTTCGGAGTTATTGCGGCAATCATACCCATTCCATGAAAGGTATTCTTCCCATCCAAAGTGCAGACATCATGATCGACGTTATCTGCTGCTAGAAGGACTGCAGTGTTTTCATCAACAGTAAAAGAGCCAGACCCACTTGCCAGCGCCGCGTTTCTTTCGAATCTTGTTACTTCTGCATACGACGAACAGTAACCCAGCTGATGGAGAACGTCAATAAGGTACCTTGACCTAAAGTTGTGGTGTAGCTGAACCGACAAACCGATCTGTAGTGGACATAGTAATCCTCTAGGACGGGTTGCTTGCATAATGCTCTGCCCAATTGCACCTATTTTTCTTGAAGCATCCTGTCCCGCAAATACTTTTGATAATAGCAATTTCAGACTGTTGGGAATGTAATCAAGAGCACTTTCTGCAGTGATGTCATTTGGAGATGGATACACATCTTTTCTAGGCGAGTCGACAGACTTGATATCACTTCTGATTATTTTTGCAGCAGCTTCTACTAGGGAAATCTTCTGTAGCTCTATATCTATATCACATTCTTTCGACTTTTTGTGATAATCTATAAGAATTTCCTTAGCTGTCTCTCGTAGTGTTACTACATCTGCCTTCCCACTTTCACCTGATATTATGATCTTGTCTCCGTAACGTTCTAAAAGCTTTCTCTTCATGTGCCTGCATTCGTAGACAGAGCTCTGACTTCCTTGAAGATATTCCTCCATTTTGGAAATTAGGTCTCCAATCAACAGTTGTTCATCATCATTCTCTTCCAGGTAAGCACAGGTCTGAAGGAATGCTTGGTGTTGCTCTTCATTAGTTGGTCTCCCTTTCTTCGAATCATGATCGTCGGAGGAGTATGCGCGAGGAATGTTTTTTCCACTTCGAAAATTTACGCTGCAGGTGTGATGGTAGACACAATCTGCAGCAGGAAGATCACGAAGATAATACTCCAGACGGCCTTTTACATTAAACGACCATTCATCGCAGCGGCTTTCACAGCACCTTTTTATGGTTTCGGAGAACTCTGTAGTTCTTATTTTGACATGCTCTGATTTTGGTTTGTGTTTGGAAAAAAAGTCCACAAAGGTATCACAAAACAAACAGTGAGTAGCACTGGAAAATGCGTATTCATGAAAACGAGCACCTTTCCTTGGTATTGCCTCGGCTGCGGTCTGTCGCTTCTTTATTTCAATGGTCTTTTTATCCGTAAACCTTTTCCTACATACAACGTGAACACTTATTCCAGCTGTTGCAACAACATCGCTTCCACGGCTGCGGCTGGATGCATTTATACCATCTGCTCCTTTTTGCGAGATGTGAACCACTTCCTGTCCGCTGTCCAATTTCTCCTTACAAATCACGCACAATTCTTCAGGGGTCTGCATTCTTGAAGGCGGACGCACACCGAGTCAGTCTGAAACAGAAAACACAAATTAATAAACTGTGTTGCAGTATTTAAAAGGAGTACATAATAACAGTTTTAAAGAAAATGACAAGCACAAATACGCAGATTTGATAGTGGGTAGTAGGAATTAAAGAGTTGTATATAATATAAGTTTATAAAGATGTAGCAATGTCCATTCTCACATACACTCCATACAGTATATTTTATTTATATTACGTGACGTCATAGTTTAATACTAGCCGCCTAATACAATTTTTAGTGTCATATAGGTTAATTTAGAAACGAAAATGTGTTTTAAAACATTTTACTGATCAAGAAAAACGTCATAACTCTCTCTACAAAGCGAAATTAAAATTTATTGTATTTCGTAGGAAACTGCCAGTCCGCCATTTTGAATTTCATTTTTGGGGGTGTTCCCGGGGTCCAATTTTGTCGGATTTTGGATATGTTATTGCAATGGTTCCTGAGATAGAAACAGTTTAGAAAGCTTCTGAAGCAATTTTGCCCAGGTTGAAGCTATTTTTGCTCTAGATTGCCTGGACTAGAGAGCTTATGAGGCGGAATGAATGATGAAATTCTTGTTAAATGAAAGCGAAGATTCGAAGGTCGAATGGATGGATGTTGAGAGAAGCAGAAGCCGGACGAATGACGCCGGTTGAGTTTTGTAGGAGTGACTGTGATGGTGCTTCCGGTGGGGAGGGGCTGAAATAGGCGTAGGCCTCAACGGAGATCATCTTCGTGTGGGATCAAGCTGAATTTCTTGGTCGGCGGGCCGGCTGAGATCGAATGGAGTTACGTGACCCAGGTCGGAGAGCGGGATGTAAAGTGAAGAGCGAGAAATGAGCTATGAGAGCGACTTCAAGTGGACTCCCACTTTTATAGGCTCTGGTATGTGGTTGTTTGGCGCGAAACTTAGCGGGAGAAAAAGTAATATCTGCATTTCTCTGTGGGCTTGTTCCTGCCCACGTTTTTTGGTTTTACTACTTTGTTTACATCTTCAAGCCATGAGAAAGAGGCGAGGAAAAGGAATTTCCGTTATACCTCTATATATACAGTATATGTAGTGACGGATACACCTTCATATACTTTCACGATTTGGGCTACTGTACTTATATTATAGCAGCAACTTCTACTTCACAATGGAACCCATTGCTCTATCGACACACCCTCGACCAAGGTGATATCACATCGCGGGATTCACTCAAGGTATTCTCTCCGTGAACGTTACACCTTGCGCATCCTGCCCTGAACAAAACTCAAGTGGCACGTTAGATTAGATCTCATCATGTAACAACGTTGTAACAGGCCGCATTGGCCTGGTGTCACTTACCTAACTTTATATGAAGACTAATTTCTTCGCGTGCGGTACTATAATAGTGAAGCCATCATTCAAGTGCACATTTATACATTTGTACATTTGTACATTTACGCTGAACTTGTATTAATTCTGTTAACTTGTGTTTAAACAACTGCAACGTTTATTTGTCTTACTTATATACAGTATCATTTATTTCGTTTAATAAAGGAAGAAAAGTCACTCTGTTAATTTCCTGTTAATTTCCTAATTATTATTATTATTATTATTATTATTATTATTATTATTATTGTACTGCCAACGTGGCAACCACAAATTGGCTCTATAAATTGATCACAATAACCTGGGTGACTATATATATATAGGAAGAAGCAGAAAGACCCCTGATTAACTCTTCCACCTGTCATACTAAGATTATTCTTGGAATAATTTTATTGCCTCTCTGAAGAGGGAATCTAAAGACGCCTATAGCGATTAAGACCGGTTGACATGAATATGTGTAGAAGCAGAGGTCAGTATAAAGCAGCCATAAGGCGATGTAAACAAGAAGAAGATTCTATTCGAGCACCAAAAGCCTGTGAGGCTAACTTAAATAATGATAATAACAAATTTTGGAAATTGATTAAGAATGAAACGGGTATCAAAAATGCCCTCCCTCCAACAATCGATGGGGTGTCGGGGGAAGATGAAATTGCAAGACTATAGAAAAACCACTACTCAAATATTCTTAATAGTATGAGTAGGCAGGAGCGTACACAGGATTTCCTAAAGGGTGGGCACAAAGGTGATTCGATCAGAGGATGAGTAAAAAATAGCAGCTGTTAGGAACTGATGCATAATCATGATAATGATGTGTGTGAGGAAAACATGCAGCAGGAATGAAATGCTTTATTAAATACTGTATTACTCGTAAGCTGTCATTGTCAATGAAGGTTTGGATGACATAAACAATCTCAATCGTGCCTTATACCAACTTAAAGAAGAGACAGCCTTCTGTTCTTTTGAGAGAACAGCTTAAGAACGCTTGCTGGGTTTATTGGCAAGTCATAATGTATATGGGTCAGTGCTATACCGTTCAAACGATTTTCTAGCATTATGTTCCGGCTGTAATTCTTTATTCTCTGCAGAGCAGAAAAAGACCTTTTAGCTGAACAGCTTGTCACCGACAGAGTGGCACGCAGTTTGAGTAGAGCATGTACGTTTGGGAGCTGTGTCGGACAAGCACGGATGGCATCGACTGCAATTGATGGTTTTTCTGTTTCGTCACTCCACTTTGCCCTCCATATAAAGAGTTCGCCTCGAAGTGCAGTGACAGATTGCAAATCATCTTTATACTGAATAGCAACCGCTATTATTTTATCCACGTCCAGCTGATCCAGCCGACACGGAATTATCGCATGTAGTGGAAGAGCCGGGTGATCTGGTGGAAAGCGTCGCCTAATCTCTCTTTGCAAGGTGTCTACGAGAGGAAGGCACACCTTGACTCTGAAGTGGTCCTCTGTTGTCTCTGCAGTGATAGTGGAGCGATGCTGTTGCTGACCGGTGGTGCAAGGTTTTCGGACATCCACTCCCAGCTCCTTAGCGATCTCGCAGGCCTATTTGTACACATCAGCAACGTGATGTTTGAGAGCATCCTGCAGGGCAGCTGTCGCTGAACTCACTAGGTGGAAGGCCTCAAACAGATCCAGACCCACCTCCTGCAGCATCACAGATAATGGCAGCGTGATACCGAAGACAACAGTGAGAGCACACAAGGTATACAAAAATTCGAACCTCTCCAGGCTGAAGATCAGGTTCTGAGCTTTCGAAGCAGTCTCAGCGTCACTAGCTGATCGATGGATATTAAGATATTAAAAGTCATTGAAAGCCGTTTGGTTAGTTTGAGAATCATACAATAAACAAAGTAAGTGTGCTGGATGGCACAAAGACAAGATAGTTGCATTATCTTTTGGTAGAAGTATCTATGGTAAATAAAAAGGATCTATAGAACACTTTATTACCTACTTTCGGTATATTGTTATAATGTTATAATGTTTCAGACCAACAAAGCCCCTAGGATCCACTCATGGCTGGTCTACCTAACTGTGTTCGTAATCGTGTATTGTGTATGTCCTCCGTGGTGGCGGAGGGGACCTACAATTTTACGTGGGTTCCGAACCACAAGAACATAAGAAATTTGTGTAAAAACTGCCAGTAAATTGGCAACGACCAGTTTTTACGAAACTAAATAATTATCAATTTAAAACTAATTAATTATCGATTTAAAACTAAAGATAGAATCTCTGGATCCAGAGGATCAAGTCATAATAGACTACTATCCACAAATATGTTACACTCTATATCTATTTATAACGGACATGCAAATATATCAGATCCAAAGAATCCAGTCAATTTCATTACGGTATCCATCAAGTCACGGTCCATATCGATTGCGGACCAAGTCAAAATTTACAATCATGTATATTACAATATATACACTTACGAGAAAAAGTGTAGGTGTGGCTGTAAAGACTGTACAGTAATGTAGAAATGTGTGTGTGCACCCATTTTGGGTCTCCCATTTAAAGGTGTTTGTGGGGCAAGTGAAGATCATGATTTTTTCAATACCTCACAGTACTATGGGGGGCACCGCTCGGCAGAGGAATCTCTTTAAATGGGGTGTGTAAGGACAGAGAGTATCCCCTAACCCAAGACGCTGCCTCCCTATATCCCACAACACTTGTGTTGAGCTGTGGGATCTATCCCCAGAAAGCCTTAATTTTACTACCTTAAACTATACCCTTTCTCTCAACATATGCGTCTAATCGATTTTTAAACATGTTTATAGACGTGCTACTAATTACTTCTACCGGCAAACTATTCCAGCTATTTACTATTCTATGCGTAAAAAAGTTTTTCGCAACTGCTGTCTCGAACCTTCTACTTGTCAACTTACACCCGTTATTTCTAGTCCTATTATATTGAGATATTTCGAAAAAGCTATCTCTATCTACGTTATCGAACCCATTCATAATTTTGAAAACCTGGATTAGATCACCCCTTAACCTCCTAGTCTCGAGTGTTGTCAATTTTAACTCCTTAAGCCTATCCTCGTACGACTTTGACCTAAGCAACGGAATCATCTTAGTTGCTCGTCTTTGAACTCTTTCGATTTTGTCTATATCTTTGCGCATATGCGGATTCCAAAATTGGACCGCGTACTCCAAATGGGGTCTAACTAATGATTTATAAAGTGGAACTATAATATCGCGCGATTTGTACTCAAAATTTCGAGCTATAAAACCTAACACTTTGTTCGCCTTATTGACCGCTGCTGTACTTTGTTTCGCTACTTTTAAATCACCCGTGACTATAACTCCTAAATCTTTTTCCTGCTCTACGCTTGTTAAATCTTTCCCTGACATACTATACGCAAAATTACCGTTACGCGAACCTATATGCAAAATTTTGCACTTATCAACGTTAAATCTCATTTGCCATGTGACTGACCAATCAACGATTTTATTCAGATCTTCCTGAATTTTACCTCTATCTTCGTCATTAATCGCCCTACCACCCAGCTTCGTGTCATCCGCAAACTTTGAAACTGTACTGACTAGGCCGACATCTAAATCGTTAATATATATAAGAAAAAGCAAGGGGAACGCCACTCGCTACATTAGCCCAACACGACTCCGCTCCATCAACGACCACCCTCTGTTTCCTGCCTCGCAGCCACTCTTCTAGCCAATTTATTACTACACCCCTGATTCCATGAGCTTTAGTTTTTTCAATGAGTCTTTTGTGCGGCACGGTGTCAAACGCTTTTTGAAAATCTAAATACACTACATCAACCGCCCGATGTCTATCGTAAACGTCAACCACGCTTTGGAAAAATTCTAAAAGATTAGTTAAGCAAGATTTGTTTCGCCTAAATCCGTGCTGCGTATTTCTAACTAGCTTATGCACTTCTAAGTGTTCGACTATACGATCCCTAATTATTGATTCCAGTAGCTTACCTACAACAGACGTTAAACTGATTGGTCTATAATTTCCCGCCGCACCTTTATCGCCTTTCTTAAAGATAGGTGTTACGTTTGCTAACTTGAAATTATCTGGTACGCACCCCTCAGAAATAGACGCATTAAAAATCTTTGTTAGCGGCACAACAATGCTATCTTTTAATTCTTTTAGTTGTATGGGATATATGGAATCCGGCCCCGGTGATTTACGCGTTTTCATTTTATCAATATAGCGCGTTACCTCCCCTTCACTAACCACTATATTATCCAAAATATTACCATTATCAAACGGTATTATGTCCGTGACCGTAGGGATATTTGTTACATCTTCTATAGTAAAAACTGACGTAAAAAATTCGTTTAGCAAGGTAGCCATTTCCTTGTTTTCAGAAACTAGATCTCCGTTTAGATTTTTCAAAGGCCCCAATATGTATATCTATGTTTAAAAAACATGACACCCCCTCAAAGAAAAACAAAAAATGGCAAAACCTATATTTTTATTAATGTGTACGAGTATACAGATATGTGCGTATGTATATGTACATATGGGTATGTGTGTGTGTGTGTGTATTATATGTACTGTATATAGATGAATCATTCAGCTATATACATATAATACACACATACATATAAAAATTATATGTGTAAGCACTGAAAACTTACGCAGAAAATCTTTTGTAGTGTGAAAAGCAAAAATTAGGAGTATCTTGTTTTACAGATGGAAAACTTATGTGTAGAAAATAGTAGGTGGAAAAATCTTGCATTTTTTGACCCGAATTATACCCCGAAAAATACTCCAGCAAAATTTTAGGGTCCAGTGTCCGTAGTACGCGTGGCGCTGATATCACGTGCAAAACCGTAATAAGCATGGAAACCGAGCTAAAATGTTGTGCTAGGCTAGCTAGCCTAGCTCCTATCCTTATTTTACCTTAGTATTTTGTAAAAAAAAATGAAATTTTCAGAAACTGACATAAAATTATGTGCTCTCTTTCTACATATTAATTTTGAATACTATACAAAAATAATTATAAAACAAGGATAATATTTTCAATTATTTTTGTTATATCTTAATTATTGGTACAAATGTAGACTCATATAAAATTAATTAAAAAAAGAATAAGAATATAAGGCTTTTTATGTTCTTACCGTTGTATTTGTGGTTGTGCGGATTCAGTGTTTGACTTCCTAAAAAAGCGGTCCAAGGGATCACATGCTCCATGTTGCTTCATTCTGGTAAAAACCAAAACGATGGCTAGGTTTTTTGGGGGTAAAAAGTATAGGCCTACTTTCGCCGACCGTGTGTCACTGTGAATAACGTGCGAAATTCAAACGAAACCTGCCAGGTCGCATAGGCTATATTATCGTCAAAATTTATGGGTAATTGCCAAATATCAGTAATGCCTAATAATAACAAAAATGTCACAAAATTATCGCAACTCTTGCATTTTCCAAGTTCACATTTTTTAAATCTTTACAACATTTAACACTTGATTAAAAAATAAAAGCGTAAAGTGGGGGAGGGGCACGGGCCTTATGTACGCCACTGTGAATAGGGCTAATCTTAAGAAGCTAAGATAGACTGCAGCGAAACGCCCGTGGGAGGGCCCATGGAAAATACTTTGATATCAGTTCCTGAAGTTGAAAGGTTAATTAAAGAGTTAAAGACTGGTTCTGCGTCAGGGGTAGATGACTTGTCGAATGAACACTTAAAATATGCCAATGACGTGGTGTGTCTCCATATCTCATTGCTTTTCTCAGCCATGCTTGCTCATAGTTATGTCCCTACAGAGTTCATGAGCGTATACATCTTGCCCCTTGTCAAATATAAGTATGGGGACATTCTATCCAGCAATCATGCCTATTTTTGTCGCCTCCTGCTTCTCAAAATTACTAGAGAAACTCTTGTTACACCGATTAAATGATTACTTATGGCCATCTAATCAGTTTGGTTTTAAAAGGTCTCACTCAACTGATCTCTGAAATATGTATATTGGAGGAAATTATATTTAAATGCATTGACAGTAATTCAACTAATTATAGTTGTTTCCTAGATATAAGTAACACATTTGATAGAGTGAACCCCAATATTTTATTTAAAAAACTAGAAGACAGTAAAGTTCCATGTACGTATTAAATTTATTGAAATTTTGGTATTCTCACCAATCTTTTACAGTTAGGTCGGGCAATGTACTATCCTAATGTTTTGGTTCCTCTTTCGTGGTGAGGCAAGGCTCCTTGCTCTCTTCTCTGCTGTTTAATGTGTATATTGATGAATTAATTGTTCCACTTAATGATGAGGCAACAGCTGGATGTTGCATAGCTAACACGAGGATAAATAACTTAGTCTGTGCCGATGATGCCGATGGTGTAATTTTCTCTTCTTTCTTTTTTTGCTGGAAAGAAAAAGAGAGATACACCATAACCTACACTTGGAAAATAAAAGAAAACCGGTATCTAACCTCAAACTGAACCCAATAACCACCCAAACAACAGTGGAAAATAGGAAAGGTACAATGTGTAGTGTTTCCAAACTAAAGGACAAACAAGGGACACCCTCAACTCTAAAGGAAAAGTTTGGTTGTCAGGAGGCCACCAAGACAATTCACTCAGCTTCCAAAGGAAATTAGGAACATCACTAGTGTCAAAGTGGAATTCTTCAAAAGAAGACTTGGCGCCTGGTACGAAATGAGCCGGATGTGACTGGCTATGTTCGATGGAGATCACAAGAGAGCAACTCGCTCCTCCACCAGGCCAGGCCTAGAGGTAGGGCCACCAGCTTCACCTTCGTGCGAAGAAAGACCGACGCACGGAACTACTACGAGGTTACGAG
This sequence comes from Bathynomus jamesi, assembly GCA_023014485.1. Taxonomy (NCBI): domain Eukaryota; kingdom Metazoa; phylum Arthropoda; class Malacostraca; order Isopoda; family Cirolanidae; genus Bathynomus; species Bathynomus jamesi. The sequence continues at coordinate 1,169,618 of JAJOZX010000125.1, forward strand.
GTATATAATCTCGATATGCAACCCCGCAGGGGGTATAAAGGTTATGCACATTCCTTCTGGGTGTTGTGAACTTTATACTTGGGGTGTGACAGCCCTCCGGTCCCGAGTCGTGGGTTTCTAAAGAAATTGCTTGCCAATTCCTTTAGAATCTCTCTCTCTCTCTCTCTCTCTCTCTCTCTCTCTCTCTCGCAGATGATTTCCTACCCTACTGGTAAAGACGGGAAACTTGAGGGGCAGTCAGAATCTCCGAATAGACATATTGAACTTGAGAAATGCTGGTGTGTAGCAAAATTTTGTAAACAAACAAAAAAGAGCAAAAATCATATGCTGTACACTGTCGAAGGAGTACTTAACTTGCAGGGTGCTGGCCAGCTGGCGGTGCCTCTAAATCAGTGCTTCCTTATCTAAGTAATTTCAAATGAGGGTAGTGTAAATACATTAATTAACTTTAAATAAGTCAGTCTTTCAGTCTATTTTCTGTCAGTAATGGATGGCGGTGGAAGGGGGAACCTTGCCTATTCTGTTCTTTACTACTACTACTTGCATTCCACTGTGAAAGTTTATGTTTGTAAGTGTAACAATGGTATTAGAGATTTCAGTTCTTTCTATTTTTATTTGATTGTCCTTGTTCTTTTTAGTTTTTGCCTTGTTCTTTTTACTTCTTTCTTGGGCTAGCCTAAACTGACTCTCTCTCTCTCTCTCTCTCTCTCTCTCTCTCTCTCTCTCTCTCTCTCTCTCTCTTTTATGTAAATAAAAACAATTTGTAGGTAGAGTGTGTGTGTATATACACACTATGTATATGTATGACCGTGTGTATGTATATATATATATATATATATGTGTGTGTGTGTGTGTGTGTGTGTGTTTTAATACTATTATTATTATTATTATATATTATATCTGTGTAATATATGTATGTGTGTATATATCTACAGATGTAATGACTCTTAGTTGAACTATAGTTATTATAAAACGCGTTTAAGTTAATAAATATACTAATTAGTTATTATCTAAGTTACCGTTGTGTTAATTATGGAAATGACAGTTAACTCCTGTCTTACTGTTAGATAACTACTTTAGAAAATGTATATTATATATTAGCAGTCGTAGGCTTCTTATCCTGGTAAATGTGTAAACACCTTATGATATTGACCTTCAATTGATTTTTATTCTGGTATAGATTTATTCCTAGATATTTATAGGTACTTGTAGGTTATCTCCCCCCCCCCTCCCACCAATTTTGACAGAATATTTTCGTTAAAACTAACGAAAATATCACGACTTAACCTAACCAATTATCAAGGGCGTACAGTTGATCTATTATTAATTATAACATTGTTTGTTTCTGGAATAGTATTTACTATTTACTAATAGATCAACTGTACGCCCTTGATAATTGGTTAGGTTAAGTCGTGATATTTTCGTTAGTTTTAACGAAAATATTCTGTCAAAATTGTGGAGATAACCTACAAGTACCTATTTATATTTCATGGACTTATGCTCAGGGGTTTATTTTAACAGTGGTCGGGCGGTCGTCCGGGTCGTCCAGTGGTCTGAAACTACTAAGTATTCTAAATTAACCATTTCTAAATTAACGGGCCGTTAATTTTAACCCCAGGGGTTAATTTAGAAATGGTTAATTTAGAATACTTACTAGTCTCAGACGACCGGACGACCCGGACGACCGTTAAAATAGACCCATGTATATTCATATTGTAATACTTTTTTAATGTAGAAAAATAAACAAATTTGTTTATTTGAGATAAGGACCTTCCTATATCCACCGTCAAGATCTCTACATTTCCGGGTACCGATATTATTTCCTTCCCTCTACAAACTACTGTACTCTCGTCCCCATTTGTCGCACAATGCCTCCGTTTCATTACTTACAGTATTGTGGAGTGTTTACAAGCTCCGGTTTGGCGTTACCGATTTTCAATGATCCAGATTTACTTTCATGATTTCGGAGTTCTTTCCTCTTAAAGAGGAGTTTGACATCGGAATGCCCTGGAAAATCTTTCTTCACCCTTCGCTGTTTAAGCACAGGTACAAATGCTCAATTCTTCTTTTTGTTTTACCCAGTAATCGGATGTTGATCATGTCCTCATAAGTCCGTACTAAAGCGAGAGGTTGCAGACACTGACGCTTTACAGAGAACTTTGACCTCTAAAGTAACAGAGACAAAATATAATGAAAATACCGACCACCGATAAAACTGAGAGGAAACTCGCGTGAACTATGTCGTGAATTGGGTAAACCTAGTAAAAATTCTATTGAAATAACCAACCAGGAAGATTTCTCATCATTTCCAATGCAACAAAACAACGGCCTTGAAAACATAAGTGGAAATCTTATCAGCATTTCAAGTTTAGATTATTTAATATTTTACAGTAGCTATGAACATCGTCTCTACAAAATTATTACTATCAAATCTTTCAAAATTTCGATCTATATACTGTATATTCGCGAGTTTCCGATCACCTGTTCACGGTGAATCATGAGGACAGGATGACAGGCGGCAGTAACTTTCTACTTCGTCAAATCTTATTAAAGCAGAGGGGTTGGTCGCCGTCGAAGGCCACTTCTAAACATTCGATGAATTTCTATAGTATTTGCCGTTCATATCAATACGACGCCAGACAATTTTATATTTTTTTTTAGGTGTCTTTATCTTTTGTTTGATGTTAATATAAGTAAAGTCTTCGAAAATAAAAAATACAAAAGGACGTAACGAGAAATATGGTATTCAATTACCAGGATAATAATAAAAAACATATGAATGCGTTTTAAGTGCAATAATAGCACTTAAATAAGATGGAAATAGAAAAGGAGATAAAGTGGGAAACTAGTCAGGTAGTCGTAGTTGCCAGTAAATAGCCTGACTTGTGTTGAAAGGAAATTTTTAATGATGGAGATGACGTACAGATGGTGCGTTTCTATGCCATCTCTATCATTCTGCTTCAGTCTGATAGATTCCAATCATTCTGTTATTCATTTTCATGTAAAATTTCCTTTTCGGCATAAGGGCAGTGTATTTATCTGCAACGACGTAGTGGCACTTGAACCCGTTTCCCGTAGCTTCAGTATTTAGTGGAAGTGCTGACTGAAACCACGCGGCGCGCTCCAATGGCTCCTAGTTTTCGCCTTTATTTCATTTTCATTTTCGAATAATAAAAAACATCCCCCCCCCTAATTTTCTTTTTTTTTGGTATCACAATACATTTATTTTTATTTCATAATTTTGTCATTTTTATTCTATAATTTCGAAAATTATAAAATTTATTTATTTTGACTAATTTACACTTAACGATAATGTCTGTTGTAACTATAAACAGGATTGGCAAATGACAGAGGGTTTGCTTGCAGTCTGTCTTTTATTCTTTCACCCATATTTTGAACCCTTTTGATATTATTTTTCGGAAAAACGTTTGCCTACAAACATAAAATTTGTAAAATGCATGAAAAATTAGTAATCAATAAGGAGTGAGTTTTGTTTTTGAAATTTTATTAATGCCACCAAAAAGAATAAAATATAAAGAAAAAAATCTGTATATGACCAACGAGTAACTTTTTTTTAAATTATGTTCCTAGGAGAATTTTTTACAGGAATTGTACATTATGAAAGAAGGGGAAGAGTCGTAACAAAGTCTAGTCACTTTCTCGGAAACCTTCCTGGATAGTATTTTAAAAAATATGTTGATGTATCTTTAACTCTCATCAGGAACGATGGAATCAAAACAATGAAAGAAATAATATTATTTGTTAAAAGTTTTTAAGTATCATATACAGTATTTCATTCGTGTGATTGTTTCATTACAGACTTTTTATAGCATCATTTTGTAAGATTTTAGGTCTGGGGTCTGGGGCCATGGTTCCAACAACGTAAATAAATAGGTTCCTCACGAGGGTTAAATATTTTTTGTTGGGATTGACTTGTTTTCATCCTCTGCTACATAACTGCAGCCTATCAAAAACCGTTCGTGTACACAGAGTATAACTATTTGCATTGTAGCGTTCATGCCATTAAACTATGCAAATTTTTGTACTTGGTTTTGTTTTCGTTTATAATTTAGCTTATATGGTAAGACCGCTTTAATGGTATTCGTTTTGTGCTTTAAAATTAAGAAAAACTATATGTTTAGTTCTAAGTTTCTTAAATTTACTTCCCTCCATCACTGAAAAATTAATGGCAAATATAACACCTCTTGTGTACGTTCTAAGGCTTTGCTCAATAGTTATCCCCAAATAATGTTGCCCCTGGAAGTCATTTGAAGGGAGATGCATTAAAAGATAATTTTAGTAGCATATTTTTAGGGTTAAGAGAAATTTCAGGAATACATATTGGAAAGGCACTAACATTTTGCAAAATAGTTCAGGATTGCACACTATAGGCCTAATCTTGGCCTCACGTCCACAGCTTAGACTTTAGAGTATTTTAGGTCTCTTTTCAATTACTTTCTATTCAAGTCCTTGAAGCTGGATTGTTTTTTGAATAATGAGAAAATTGATAACCAATTTAAGTGAATGCCAAGACTAACCATCGCTTATTTCTTAATATCACAACTGACCTGACAACCAATTCACACTCAAAAAAACAAAAACTGTTTCCCATGAACAGTTTTATAGGGAGCTTCGACTCTTGATAATAGCAATCAGTCAGCAGGGCCAGAAACTTGTTCAGCGCTCAGGCTAAACTACTAATGGGTCCCATTATGTTAACTCCTCGGTTATTATTACCAGAACCATCAGAATTTTAACCCCCGACCTCAGTGTCTTCACTTCGCTTATATATATATATATATATACATATATATATATATACATATATGGGCTACGTCGTGGCCGATGTCATAACACCGCTTCCCGAAGATCAGCGAAGTTAAGCGACATTGGGTCTGGGTAGTAGTTGGATGGGAGAACGTCCTCCGCTCCCAGATTATGTAGCGACCGTGGTTCGGATCTCACGTAAAGCTGTAGGTCCCCTCCGTCATATGACCTTAGATGTTGCGAAGGAGGTTAAACAACCCCACTTTAAAAAAAAATATATATATATATATATATACACACACACAGTGATTTTATTGTAAAAAAAAAAAAAAGAGGTGCCGGTACTCAGTCTTGATAAATTGTAAAATTCTCTCCCACCCCTCCCCTTTTCCTGCGCCTCCTTCCCCTTCTCTATTGAATCTGTGACGAACTTTTAATAAAAGATTAATAATAAATAAAAAAACAATAAAAACTTCGTTCCTTGCTGTTGGTGTCTACGGCTGAGCGTCGTCCTTGAAGTAACCATGACTCGACGTATTTTGTAAGGTTGCAGCGTGGGAGGGGCGGTCCAACAACTCTGATAAACAAAAATACCAAAATGGTTTTCGTCATTAACGAAGTTCTGGCCGGGCTCACGATCAGATTCATTTGCGAAAAACTAGACACTGAGTTCGCATATTAACACGCACCTAGTGACAATCGTGTAACGTCCCTAAATTTTATTGTAAAAACAGAAAACACATCCGAATGTGTGTGTATATATATATTATATATATATATATATAGGGTGAACCAATGTAGGTGGACAGTAAATGATAACGTTTATTTTGAGAATACATATTTAATTTTTTTGTATACTATAATACAAAATAAAATTTAAATAAATTTAGTTATAATATTTAATATAATATAACACAAAACCATAGTTATAATGAACACCATAGTTATAATATAATATAACACAAACCGTATTCAACCTACTGTCCACCTACTTTTGGTTCACCGTGTATATATATGGACCTTTTCCAGTTTGTGTACCGTTTTTCATATAATTTATTTTTGAGAATATTTTTGTTAAACTAACGAAAATATCACGACTTAACCTAACCAATTATCAAGAGCGTACAGTTGATCTATTAGTAAATAGTAAATACTATTCCAGAAACAAACAATGTTATAATTAATAATAGATCAACTGTACGCCCTTGATAATTGGTTAGGTTAAGTCGTGATATTTTCGTTAGTTTTAACAAAAATATTCTCAAAAATAAATTATATGAAAAACGATACACAAACTGGAAAAGGTCCATATGTATATATATATACATATATATTGTATGGAAGTACACGAAAACACGTTCACTTTTAAAAAGGGTATGCGGTGGCGATACTGTGGAAACTAAAGTACTCTGAAGCTTGCATTTATAGGCCTTAACATCAGTGAACATACACATAACAGAAAAGTGAGTAAATATTTGAAAATATAAAATTGTATCATACTGTATATTATATTTGAGTAATCTGGACTTGGATTTCACTGACAAACGCTCTCGTATATTCGGTCAAGTCGTATATTCGATAAGTTCAGGGTAGGTTAAGATAGGTTATTTAGGTGTTGATAAGTGTCCCAACGACAGTGTATAAGCATAGATAAGTCCTTACATCTATAAAGGGATTCCTCTGCTTCTGGCATCCTGTGTTAACTGTACGCAAAATGAAGCCAATTAAAGTTATTTTAAATGAAATTCAGTCAAACTCTCACCACAGATTATACGACAAATTATCAGTTTTGATTACGAAACTGGACTTTTTACAGTCGTTTTCAGGTTCTGTGAATGGTTGAGCATAATAATAATAATAATAATAATAATGGTGGTTTGGTTTGATTTCTAGCTGTGCATCACTATTTCTTTACCCCTCGTATACGGTTCTCTGTGGTTTCATTATACTCGTATGAAGTTTAGTAGTCTTAAACATGACAACGACATGTCCACGGGAAATTTCATCAACAACTGTTTCGGAAATAAGATTAAGTTGGGATAGATTAGCTTTACGTCGTTATGTTAAGCTTATTGGTTAGGTTAAGTTTGAATATTAAAATGTCGATGAAATTTCCCGTCGACAAAATGACTGGAGCTTCGCTTAAAATTTAGTAATATGAAAATTATTATACATGTATTTTCAAGAGTTATTTTAAATAATAGGCAATTTCTTATAGATCCAGAATTAATTTCAAATAATAGGCAATTCCTTACAGATCCTGAATTAAATTACTAAAACACTGTAAAAGTACCTACGAAGTTAATTGTGTTTCAACAACCACTACAAAAGCTTTCATATTTAAATACAGGGTGCGGCATAAGTCGGTTTACCTAGAATAATGGAATCACCTTGTGAAGAATAATATTTATAATTTACTACAGAAATTATTCAAAGTGTCCTCAATCGGGTTCAATACATACGTTGCATCTTTGAACTACTGAACAACAAATAGGGCAGCACACTTCTTTGTTATTATTCAACGTCTCGAACTCTTGGTGTATCAAAGTTATCGTGTGATCGAAGTCCTGAAGTTTCTGGCCGTTGACTCTATCTTTGATTATACTCCACACTGAATAATCGCTGTGATGTGAGTATTCAATGTGGGGTATAATCGAAGATAGAGTTTACGGACAGAAACCTCGGGACTTCGATCACACGAAGACTTTGATACGTCAAGAGTTTGAGACGTTGAATAATAACAAAGAAGTGTGCTGCCCTATTTGTTGTTCAGTGGTTCAAAGATGCAACGTGTGTATTGAACCTGATTGAGGACACTTTGAATAATTTCTGTAGTAAATGATAAATATTATTCTTTACAAGGTGATTCCATTATTCTAGGTAAACCGACTTATGCCGCACCTTGTATATCCTATTTTGCCTTCTTCAACCTCTTACTACCTCAGCTTTTCACGTGTGTTTGCGTACACGAGGTAATTAATGTGTATGTGCGTGAGTGTGAACATTGTATGAAAGTTCCACGTGAAATTTTCTATGACTGCTCAATTCCTTATCTTTCCTATTTTACTTCCTTCTTTGGTTAACCTAGAGTGGATCCTGGGTCTTTGGTACCCTGCACAATGGAACCGCATTAGTCTGGACAGATTACGGTGCCAATTTCTGGCTCTTTTCATCCGTTATTATTATTAACAAAACCTACAAAACAAGCATTCATATAACGCCTTTCATAAAATCTCAAAGCGATACTGGCGGAGCTTACTGTCACCTGATTATCAGTCGTAAGACCGCAATATTAAAGAAAATGAAAACCATAAATAATTACAGTTGGTTTTATACAATGCGCCCAGTGTTAAGAAGTCCATTACTTTACTAAATTCATAATTTTTGTTCTTAGTAACCATGACGAACTTATTAAGAACCCTTTAAAATTTAAATAAATTGAACAGTGTAAATTTAAATACCTGGCGTTAGATGGCGCTACGTCATTCCAGTAAAATTCTCCACCAGTACAAATATTTACGAATGTAAACGTCACCCGTTGCGTTACTGTCCCGTAGATGTAATAACGGTCGGTCAGAGTAAAATAACTTTTAGGCATTCAGTTTCTTATAAGCGACCAAACGTAAAATAAATTTCTGATACAAAGTTTAAATGGTGAGTTTAAATGGTGATATAGTTTTATCTATAACACGAACATAATGCAGAGGAGGATTAGGAAAGAAATATTTTTTCGTGAAATAAAGGATAACTTTGTAAACCATGGAAATATTTTTGGATCTTCTGGGTTATAACCCATCATTTGCTTCATTATTTCATATAATACAACAACCCACAAGATCCAGTTTTTCTTATGTAGAATTTAAATCTGAATCTATTTTCTTCTATGGTATTTCTTGTGCAAATTGATATTAACTGAGATATAAGCAATTTTTGGATCGATTAAAATCGATTGAAATAGTACGGTAGTAATTATTCGTTTTGCCCCTGCGGGTTGATTTTGATATGAGAATAAGTTTTTCTCGTGTATTTTGGTGTGTTTCATTCAAATCTGACCTTCATTTCTTGCGCAAATGAATTAGTGAATGCCTGGATAAGTTAATTGAATGCCTGGTTAGGTCAACTGTATGCCCTTGGTGATTGGTCAGGTTGTCGTGATATTTTCGTTAGTTGGGTTAAGTCGTGATATTTTCATTAAAACTAACGAAAATATCACGGTAACCCGACCAATCATGAAGGGCATACAGTGAACCTAACCGCGCATTCAATAATTTTTCATATATAATTTAATATAGAAAATATACTGCAATATATATATATATATATATATGTGTGTGTGTGTGTGTGTGTGTGTGTGTGTTTAGCACTCCTAAGCCCGAGATGAAAATAGCAAATCCGGATGAATTCTTTGACGTAAATACAAATCAGTCAAAAACAAGTAAGGACACGAATCTGTTAATGGATTTTGAAATCTTGAAAGGGGACACAATTAAGTTTCTCACAATCACGAGAAAATTCAGCATCAGGACCAGACACACGGAGTACCATTTTTCTGAAGAAATACTAAAAGAATATAACCAAGCTACTATACTGGACTCTCTAGGAGATAACTTTAAACTGGACAAATTTCCACTCCAATTAAGGAACGCGAACATCGCTCCCTTACTCGACATAAGGAGATAACAGAGCAATTCCTAAGAACTATCGCCCAGTAGCACCCATCTCTTACTTTTAGGATATAGGAAATGAAAAATGCAGACCATTTGTCACGACTACAGCCTTTTATGATCCAACAATGCCATCTTTTTGTGTCAATAATATTTTTCGTCTCAGCTCTGGTAAAACTAAATTACTTTCCACTCAGCGTCATTCCCATTCTCAGTGCACGAGTGGGAATTACAAATTTGAAAAGGGGTGTAAAAATGAAGGGTGTGGCGCAATTGCAGGCCCGAACGGTATTGAAAAATGTAACTTGAAGTGAGGAATGATATGGAGGGAATGGAAATTGTAGGAGGAGATTGTAGACACCAATCGACCAGGGAAGTACTCCGGGGTGGATGTTAGGCAGGAGTCAGGGAGTGCAGGAACTCCCGTTTCTCCTGTCACTGTCCTCCTTAGCTGATCTTTTTCCGTGTCTCATATACCCTGTGAGCAGTCCAGCATGCTCTCAAACACACTTCTCCCTCTATTCTTCACTACACATACATGCATCTTACACTACACTACCTTTTCAAAATTTGTTTTAAAAAAATGGCATCATTGAGCCTTAGAGACCTTGTTTTTGGCTCTCTCCCTCTTCTATGGAGGGGCCACTTTTGCGGGCGCTCGCCCTTGGCCCCCTCCTTCCTACATAGACGAAAACTGAAATAGGAAAGACAGAGATTGGGAAGAGACCAAGAATATAAGGTAATTTTTAATAATTTTAATAAAATTAATTCATTTTATTTTTGTCATTTTTTTAAAATTATATAATTTTCTATTATTCCACTTATAAAAGCCGGTTTACCTATAAGCGGAGTGAAGATACTGAGGTTGGGGTTCGAATCCCGATGCTGCTGGTTAATAATAATCCGGGAGTTAATGCAATGGACAACATTAGTTGGCCTGAGCCGTGTGCCAGTTTGTGGCCCTCTTCACTCATTATTATTAGTTATGAAATTATAAACTTTGACTGACTGAATGTTGAATGTTTCTCAGAGGCTGAAAATTTGATTTAACTAATTTCATTTCAGTTAGTTATTATGACTTAATATTACTAATTTAGTTTCCTCTTCGTTAATCTAAAGCAAAAAACTTAATTTGAAAGCAAAGAAACTTGATAAAACTTTCTAAAAATTCTTTTCATTATTTTAAAAACAAAATTTGGTTTTAAATATGCTAGTACCCATCAACCAGTTAAAATTGCTTCATTACTTTGGTTGCCTTTATTTCAGATCAACCATACGGATGCATATGGCTTTCAAATGAAAATAACCTAACCTAACCAAACGTAACCTAACCGAGCGTAATGCAACCTAACCTAACCAAACTGAACTTAACATGACATAATTTAAGCTAACTTAACATGGATTTTACTGACCCACATAAGGTCGAGATTTTCGACATTATACAAGCTCAGAAATTTTGGTGTCGACATTGTAATGATCCGCAATGCCACTTTGGTAGTTCTGTAAATAAGCTTTTTTTTTCTTTTTTTTTTTTTCATTCAAAATTATCCTAAGTGATGTAGTAATTTTGACTATAATGGGTCACAGCTTATCCAACACCAACTTGGGACAAAATAATTAAATTGTTTGTTAGAATGAAGAATTGTCCACATGGACGGATAGGTAATAGGTTCGGTTCCTTCACGGTACGTGAGGTTTTAATCCAATTACAATTAGGTGATTTGCTGAAGAGTTTTATTTGCCGACGAACCGAGAAATTGACCCTAACATCATCTGTTTGTTAGTCATTAATATTTGTTGATTCATTTTCATGCAATTATGATGTAACTGGTGGCGTAACTGTTGAGGTTTATCTTTGTTAAAATGGTTGGCAAGGTCGGCACATGTATATATGGTTCAGGATCGACCTGTGATCGACTCCTCTGCAGCATCCCGCTTTACTTGGGGATTCGATAGAAGAGAGAGTTGCTTTCTATTCTCATCTTGCCCTTGTAGCCATCTGGCTGATCTAAGACTTTGCAAAAGAACTTGTCCAGTTGGTTTTTGAATATATTTTGGTTGGCGCGCTGAAGGTTCCTCAGTCCTTTCGGCAGCACGTTGAAGAGTTTTGGGCATCGTATTCTGAGAGTATTTTCCATCTTTCTTTTCATGGCTCATTCCCACCGAAGCTGGGACGGTAAACAATCAATTTCTTATCTTATTCAAGTGTATTTTTAGTTCATTTCAAAAGTTTAGGACAAACTCATTGAGTATGTTCCATGTATTTTCCATGCAGCATGTGTATCGCCCATACCTTTTTTCCAAGAACTAAGTTTCAAGGATTGTAGTCGTGAGCAATATATATATTATATATATAATATATATATATATAATATATATATATATATATATAATATATATGGCCAAAATGTTTTGAAATAAGAGAGGTATTAACAGAAATTACGTATAATAATTTGTGAAGCTGCACTCAGAATGTAAGTGGTTCGGGAGCTTAAAGTAAATGTTAAGTTCTCACTGGCTTAAAAACTTCTATTTAAAAGGTTGGACGAACACCAATTTGTGTTTCAAACAAAAAGACGTTGCCTACAAAAATCATGGACTACTCCAAAAATTGCGTCCTGCAAAGAAGCAAATCGGTGCTACTATAATATGCGGTCTACCTACGATTCGGCTGTCTACCTTTTAATTATAGCGGATCACCTGAACATCAGGGCCACCAGCCTTCTTTAGTTAGCCTTATAAGGCTAACTAACAAAAATATCACGACCTAACCTAACAAATCCTTAGGCCAACTGTACGCCTTTGACGATTGGTTAGGTTAGGTCGTGATATTTTCGTTAGTTAGTCTTGTAAAGCTAACTAAAGGAGGCTGGGGGCCCTGATCTTCAGGTGATCCACTATAGCTTCTTATCTTGTCTACTAATTGCGGACCTTTTCCAGTTTGTGTACCGTTTTTCATATAATTTATTTTTGAGAATATTTTTGTTAAAACTAACGAAAATATCACGACTTGACCTAACCAATTATCAAGAGCGTACAGTTGATCTATTAGTAAATAGTAAATACTATTCCAGAAACAAACAATGTTATAATTAATAATAGATCAACTGTACGCCCTTGATAATTGGTTAGGTTAAGTCGTGATATTTTCGTTAGTTTTAACAAAAATATTCTCAAAAATAAATTATATGAAAAACGGTACACAAACTGGAAAAGGTCCCTAATTGCTTGTTTACATCCCAATGTCAGTCGCCCTTGACGATTGATTAGGTTTAGTCATGATATTTTCGTTAGTTTTAACGAAAATATCATGACTAAACCTAACCAATAGTAGGTAGACCTCATACTATAGTAGCACCGGCAAATCTTTTTTGTGTGCATAATAATAACCTTAAAAAGAACAGGACAAGAATAACACAGAAACATTTGGCGTTAATTTAAAGTTAAAAAATGAAAACTATTTAGCGGCAGCTCTTAGAAAGAAGAAAAAACATATTGTACGTATATAGCCTCTATAGTGAGTAACATAGCGGTTCGCAAAATTTGAATCTTCATGGGCATTGTTTGAATCTCACCGATGTAAGGTAAATTTATCTCTAATATATTTAATCTTGAAACTTAAGTTGCTGTTAGTATGTTGTTCATGATTAACATAAAACTAGCAAAAGTAAGGGATCATATGTAGAATTCGGACCCTACCAAGGTTGGGGTCCGAATTCTACATTAGCGGAAGGTTGGGGTCGGTATTCTCCATTTGGCTTGTTAAGCTACTCTTTAATTAAACTTTCACTTAATAAGATTTTACGGATCAAATGTAGAATTCGGACCCCAGCCTTCTTTAGTTAGCTTTATAAGGCTAACTAACGAAAATATCACGACCTAACCTAACCAATCGTCAAGGGCGTACAGTTAACCTAACGATTGGTTAGGTTAGGTCGTGATATTTTCGTTAGTTAGCCTTATAAAGCTAACTAAAGAAGGCTGGGGTCCGAATTCTACATTTGATCCGATTTTACAATTGTGTGATTTTTAATGGTTTTTATTTGTGATAATAATAATAAAATTTTCTATGAACCTTTAAATTGTTTATTGATGTCCTTATACGATTCGTTTGGGGTCTGGCTTCTATAATCTATACATTAGGGGAAAGTTGGGGTCTGGATTCTACATTAGGGGAAAGTTGGGGTCTGGATTCTACATTAGGGGAAAGTTGGGGTCTGTATTCTCCATTAGGGTTACCTGGGGTCCGAATTCTACATATGATCCAAAGTAAGCCCTACGGGCCCACTTAGCTAGATCTGCGGTGCTGATGCACACACAGATATTTTTCATTAGTAACTGTAATTAGTAACTGTATTTACTGTAATTAAAGTAATTGTTGCTAGTGACTTGTTTCTTAAATTACACCTACCACATATAAATACAATTAATCACACAAAAATAAAGTTGGTATTATAGTGTGTACATTTTGTAGGAGATGACGGGACTTTTCGAACACCCTGTAGATTCTACCAACTGGTTGGGTTAATTGAATGCCCGGTTAGATCAACTGTACGCTCGACGATTGGTTAGGTTAAGTCGTGATATGTTCGTTAAAACTAACGAAAATATCACGAGTTAACCTAACCAATAGTAAAGGGCGTACAGGTGACCTAGCCGGGCATTCAGTTAACCTAACCGGACATTCATTTAACTGGGCATTCAATAATTTTCCTGTAAGTTTCAATTAATATTTAGCAACTTAGTAATATTTCTCTCCAAAAAGCCGTTTCCCTGTTTTAGGGTGGGACAGACAGACAGGCAGACAAACATCATTAGTCTATTAAAAAAATAAACGAGAGTATTAATCTGATGTATTTATTGCTACATTTTATGAGACCTCCGGACCTAACCCCGTTAGAGTTCTTTTTTATGGGGCCTTATGGAAGAGATGGTCTACAAGACCAAAGTACAAACGAGAGAGGAACTCTCGCGTTGGATTATGGATACCGCTGCTTACATACGAGAACACCCCGAAATGATTCAATGGGCAGTGGACTCTTGTTTGGAACGAATAAGGCTATGCATTGAAAACCGAGGCGGACATTTTGAACATTTATGAGGTGTATCTCATAAAATCTAGCAATAATACATCAGATTAATACTCTCATTTAATTTTTTCCGTGCACCTTAAAACGTCCGTAGCTCCGCAACGGTTGGAAATAACACCGATGTTATATTAACTTTTTTCTCGATATAACCCCCCCCCCCAAATCATCCCCCGAAGTATGGCAGACCGGTTGTGAAACACCCTGTATATATAATAAACTAATGCTGTATCTCTGTCTGTCCACCCTAAAAGACGGAAACTGCTTTTTGAAGAGAAAATATTTAAAGTAAAGACTGCGTAAACTAAATCTGTACTCCCTGGAAAGAAGAGAGAAAGGTATACCATAATCTACATATGGAAAATGATCGAAAAACTGGTACCAAACCTCGAACTAAATCCAATTACCATCCAAACAACGCTGGAAAATAGGAAAAGCAGAAGCTGCAGTGTTCCCAAATTAAAGGCCCGAAAAGGGACCTCTTCAACACTCAAGGAAAATAGTTTGGTTGTCAGGGGGACAAGACTTTTTTAACCAGCTTCCAAAGAACCTCAGAAACGTTACAGGGTCAAAGTTGAAGTCTTCAAGAGAAGACTACATGCCTGGCTCAGGATGGCACCAGATAAGCCGGGTGTACCTGGCTATGTGCGGTGGAGAGCGCAAGAAAGCAACTCGCTCCTCCACCAAGCCAGGCCTAGAGGCGGGGTCACCAGCTTGATCTTCGTGTAAAGAGAGACCAACACACGGAACATCAACGAGTGAAAGTTGCTTGAAATTAATCGAAACCTACGGGAAAATTATAAATAAAGCTGAAATGTTTGTTTGTTTGTGCATGTGCTCATTCCAGGAAATATTAAAAAATAAAACTGCCCCTGTTGATTGTTTAAGTGTGGTATTTTTACCACGAGCTTCTGCTAGCAACTTTTACTTAATTTTTTCTCTCCAAAAAGCCGTTTCTGCGTTTTAGGGTGGGACAGACAGACAGCATTAGCCTATTATATACAGTATATTGATTGATATGCATGTAATTACACTCGGTTAATGAAAACATACTGAAATGGTATTTAATTGACAATTCCTCCAATAGATGGCGCCAGCAACTTCGATTGACTTGTTTTCAAGGAATCAGTTCTTTGAAAAGTATTTTATCAAACATCGAAGTTTGACGAAAATATTTTTTTCAGCTGAGGGCACTTGTTCGATGAAAGAATGTCTCGCATCTTGATGAAAATTCTAGTCTTAGTGTACATTTAACGTGTAAACTGAGACTAAATTTTTAACGCCAAATGTTTTTTGTTGATTATTCTTGTCTTTTTTTTTAAGGTTTATTATTATGCACACAAAAAGATTTGCCTTTTTGTACGACACATTTTTTTGACTAGTTATTATTTGCTATATTAGTTTTAATATGTCATGCTTTTCAATTTTTGCAGTTTGTTGGAAAGTATATTTAAATTACAAAGTGGTATCGAATATATCAACGGCACATCATCACTTTTTAAGTTTAGCTGATAAAGTCAAATGAAGCCTTTATGTTACTTCTGTGCTGTTGATGCATTGAATTTCATTCCACTTTGTAGTGTAAATATACTTCCATCAAACTGCAAAAATTGAGAAAGTATCACATATTAAAACTAATATAGCAATATTAATTAATATTAATTAATTACACCAACTCTTTCTGAGGAAGTTCACAAATCTTGACAGAGATTACTAAATTCAGTATCAGTACTCATAATACAGCAATGATGTTATAGGTAAGTTCTCTTAATAACGCTCTTATTCGAAACGACTTAAGTGTTTCAACTCTTTGGCCATAGCTGTGCACTGTAAATTTTAATTGATCCGTACAGATCACCAATAATAAAAAATTTAACTGGTCTATTTGCAGATTATGAAACGATTTCTTGGTAAATCGAATGGTCCATTTTTTTCTGGATCGATTTTGAACCAATTTTGTTTTTATATTGATATAATTGGTTCAAAATCTGTCTACAAACAAAGTAAAAATGCTCCAACGGCTTTTATGATGGACCATTCGTTTTGCCAAGAAATCGTTCCATAATTGGTTCAACAAATGGAACCATTAAATTTAAGGAGGAAATTGTACACACCAATAGACCAGGGAAGTACTCCGGGGTGGGGTGGGGGGCGTTAGGCAGAAGACAGGGAGTGCTGGAATTCCCGTTTCTCTTGTCACTGTCCTCCTTAGCTGATCTTTTCCTATCTCATCTACCCTGTGAGCAGTCCAGCATACTCTCAAACACACGCTTCTCCCTCTATTCCTCACGACACAAACATGCATTTTACACACTACACAATCTTTTCAAAATTAGAAAAAAAAAATTGCATCATTTTTAAGAGCCTCGGACACCTTGATTTCGGCTCCCTCCTTCTCTTTCTGTAGGTGGGATGCCACTTTTTAGGGCGTTCGCCCTCAGACCCTTCCTCCGACCTTCCTCTATAAAAAAAATTATTATCGGCTGTCTGTCTGGATCAATTAAATTTTACAGTGTACATACTGTATGCCTTATTTTTATACCGCATACTCTGTATAGACATGAAGAAAATTTGTTTCTCGTATTATGAGAAGCGAAGATGGTTCAATCTAAATGGATAGCCATAGATATACAGTGTGTGTATATATATATATATATATACGAATAAAAGGTATATGATAGGAAATATTACATGCAGGACTCGAATTGAGGGAGGAAGGGGGGGGGATGGCATCCCCTTGTTATCTAAATAAAATACACTTTAACAACAACCTAATTCCGACTAAAGCACATAAAGTAAAATAAAATATCTCAAATTAAAATATTTCAAATTATCTCAGATTTTTTGTTCATTAATTTTTGGTTTATTGAAAGAGAAATATATTTGTTTTTACGTGATTTAAATTTGTTAAGATAAATATCCTATGATCATACAGTATAATATGTTGTGATTAAGGGAAGGGAACAGGAGGGGATTCCTTGTGATTAAAATGGATTTTATTATGGTATTTCAAAATATAAGTTTCGAGTCGGGTGTCATAATTTACTTTCACGAAAAAATATGGAACTCGCTAAAAAACCGTTTTACTAAACTGATCATTTTGCTGCATATCTCTCCCTGAAAAGTCACCAGAATGTAGCATTATACATTTTTAAAAATTCTCACGGGGGGGGGGGACATGCCTCCGAACCCCCCTACCCTACCCACCCTCACCACCATCCCCCTTGTTAAAATTTTGCAATTCGACCACTGATTATATGGTAGTGATTCTTGTCGCGTAGTAAGTGATGGTAAGTGATGGTAAGACTCCGTAAACGAGGGAAAGATGGCTTTGATTTATTTCCATATGAATGTCGTGAAAGAAGGAGTAAAAAAGTACCTTCAGGTTAGAACATTCCATGTAATTGACTATTTGTCAACCAATTCATCAAATAGTTAATTATATACATAATTTCTATTATGTAGAAAGGAGGGGCCAAGGGCGAGCGCCCGCATAAATGGCCGCCCATATTAGAAAGACAGTCGAAATCAAGGTCTTCGAGGTTCACGATTCCTTATATATATATATATATATATATATATATATATATATATATATATATATATATATATATACCTCCTCGTTAACCTCGCAAAGGTTCCGTGCGTTGGTCTCTCTTCACAGGAAGGTCAAACTGCTGCACCCGCCTCTAGGCCTGGCTTGATGGAAGAGCGAATTGCTCTCTTGCGCTCTCCACCGCACATAGCCAGGTACACCCGGCTCACCTGGTACCGTCCTGAGCCAGGCATCAAGACGCACGCATATATATATATATATATATTATATATATATATATACACACACACACACACACGAGGGTGGGCTGAAAAGTAATACCTCCACTCAAATTTTAAACGGGTTGAAGGATTTTATCGAAACAAAAGCAGATATGTACCTTAGAATTTATTCTTGAAACGACACATTTATTTTCTATAAAATCACCCTCTACCTCGACACATTTACGAGTTTTTGAAATCGATCCCGGTAAAACTCAGAGCTTTGACTACGAAACCAAAATTTCACAGCGGCTTTAACTTCGTCAGACTCGTAGCGATTTCCACGGAGATGTTCTTTAAGTTTAGGAAAGAGGTGAAAATCGCATGGTGCCAAATCGGGGCTATATGGTGGATGCGGCAAGACGGTGAATTGCAGATCCTCAATTGCTTCTCGCGTTTGAACACTGGTGTGAGGCTGTGCGTTGTCATGGTGAACAATGACTGCGTTTTGCGGAGTTGATTGCTGTCCCTCTTTCCGTAAAGAGTGACAGCCAATTTTTTAACTTTGATTTTTTTGGTTGCGGTGAATTTTTGTGCCGATATTACATACATTGACGTTTATTTTCACGGTCATAATGGTGGACACACGTCTCGTCTCCTGTCACATCGCTGTACAGAAATTCATCTTCATTTTCGAAGCGCTGCAGATTTTCATGGCAAATGCGTAGTCTCTCAGTTTTCATCTCCCAGTGAGCGTGCGAGGCACCCATCTGGCGCAGACCTTTCGGTAACCGAGAATACTAATAATGTGTTCCACTCGCTCTTTGGAGATATCGAGCATTGCAGCAATTTCATTTTGTTTAATGCGACGATTTCCACGAATCAGTTCGTCAACGTAGTTCTAATGAGACTCGTCGGTTGCCGTTATAGGCCTTCCACTTCGCGGTTTGTCTCACAAATCTTCTTGCCCTGCTTCTCCTTCTTTACACTGCCTCGCTCAACGTCGAACGGTACTCACATCAACACACTGTTTGCCGTACACAGCTTGCTTTCGCCGATGAATGTTTATGGGAGCAACACTTACCGCGGTAAAAAATTCAATTACGGCACGTTGCTTGAAGCGAACGTCTTTACTCCTGTCCATTGTAATCGACACTGAACCAACGTGTGGAATGAGTTTAGGCTATATTAGGCTATAACACAAAACCAGTTTTATCTGGTTACCTCTACACAATCTGGAATGGGGTGATCAAGTTACAACACAAAACCGGTTTTATCTGACTACCTCTACACAATCCAGAATTATTCAAGTGGAGGCATTACTTTTTAGCCCACCCTCGTATATATATACATACTGTATAAATTTTGAAAAAGTATGTAGTGTACGAAATGCATGGTTTTGTCGTGAGGAATAAAAGGAGAAGTGTGTATTTGAGAGCATACTAGAAATCGAATGCTCACATGGTAGATGAAGCACAGAAAAAGATCAGCTAAAGAGGACAGTGAGAGGAGAAACGGGAGTTCCAGCACTTCCCGTCTCCTGCCTAACGTCCCCTCAAGAATACTTCCCTGGTCGATTAGCGTTTATAGCCTCCTGCAAATGCCACCAGACACCTCTAAATTAATGGCAACAAAACTAAAATGGTTCGATTGGATTACATTGCAAATAATGTGCTTGCTGCGAGCAAGTATTTTCGCTTGTATGCAAATGTGTGTGTGAATATTAGAATCGTAAGTGACGAGTCACGAAACGAGAATACATCCCAATCTCTTTACAAATGAGAACGAAGGATGTCTATATGGCAATGGGACACTACAGTATACGTTACCCCATTATTCCCAGCAGGCTTCCAGCGCCAGTGACCTTTGTACAATATTTTGTGGTCATATAATTTTAGTATTCTGCAGGAATCTGGTTATAAAACTGGGGTAACCATGATTAATAATATAAGGAAAATTACAAGGGATGATAACCATACTTAGTATACTGTATATCTAATTTATAAGCATTTAATTGTCAACATTTTTATCTAAATAAATTATATATATATATATATATATATATAAAGAGAGAGAGAGAGAGAGAGAGAGGAGGAAATTGTAGACACCGTCGACCAGGGAAGTACTCCAAGGGGAACGTTAGGCAGGAGACAGGGAGTGCTGGAACTCCCGTTTCCCCTGTCACTGTCCTCCTTAGCTGATCTTTTTCCGTGTCTCATCTACTCTGTGAGCAATCCAGCATGCTCTCAAACACACAATTCTCCCTCTATTCTTCGCTACACATGCATCTTACACACTACACAATCTTTTCAAAATTTCTAAAAAAAAAAAAAATGGCATCATTGAACCTTGGAGACGTTGTTTTTGCTCTCACCTTCTTCTGTGGAGGGATAATTTTTGCGGGCGTTCGCCTTTGGCCCCGTCCTTACTACATAAAAAAAAAAGATAGATAGATAGATAGATAGATAGTGTTTTGTTTTAGTTTATATAAAGTACAAGCATTATTTCGATAGAATATATTTCTATTCCATTTTGGAAATATTTGTTAAAATAATAATAATAATAATAATAATAATAATAATAATTATAATAATTATAAGAAAAAGTTTACAAAAATATTTTAATTTTTTTTTTTTTTTTTTTTTTACGTATTATAAACTACATTTTATGGAGAAAAAATAAAAACGAACATTTTTGTATGGTAAAATTAACCATTTTTTTTTTTTTAGTTAAAACTTTTTCATAAAAAAATTTCATAAAAATTTCACAATAACATCTATTTGTTTTCACAATCACTTTTTATTACAATATATATATATATATATATATATATATATATATATATATATGGGTGGTGCATCGGGGCCAAAATAAGTAACACGATACGATACTCGATACACTGGCAAAAATGTATCTCGTTACGATACATACTCTGGGAGTTGGAGTGGGGGATAGGGAGGAGAAAGATCAATGACTGAGTCAATGATAAAGTATCGCGATACGATGCAAGATACAGAAAATGTATCGCGATACTACGCCATCCTCTCTCTCTCTCTCTCTCTCTCTCTCTCTCTCTCTCTCTCTATATATATATATATATATATATATATATATATATATATATATATATATATATATTGTGGTTCTACCCCTATACTATGTTAAGTTTGAAGAATAATTTCTTGAGTAATAATTAAAGCTATTTTATGATAATAAAAACCCACTCTAATAGAGAGAGTTTATTTCCACAACAGTTTCGATGCCCACTGGCATCCTCTTCGGGTGGATACAGAAAAACGAAGATTCGTTTTTCTGTATCCACCCGAAGAGGATGCCAGTGGGCATCGAAACTGTTGTGGAAATAAACTCTCTCTATTAGAGTGGGTTTTTATTATCATATTGTGACTTTCACGTAGAAAAAGTGAATTTTTTTTTTGCATTTATTAAAGCTATTTTGTTCAAATAAACGTAAAATTAATTCCACTCAATCGAGCGTAATCAAAGTAACAAAATATTTTGTTTTAGAGCGCTGTAAATCAACAAATTAGTTTGGTGACGGTAATGACCAAGTTACAGTTACGTTTCTTATCTACCGTCAAAATAAAACTTAAATTTAGAACTTGTAACTTCTTTTTGAGGGTACATTCCATAAGGAAATTTTTTCCTTCTTTTGGGTATGAAAGCTTCGTCTCAGATGATACAGTAACTTCTTTTAATGATATACAACTTCTTTAGATAGAAGAAATAGTCTCTAAAACTTCTTTTTGCAGTGATTTGCGACAATAGAAGATAATATTTCTATGTACAGAAAGAAGGTTGCGGGAAATCTTTCTTGTCTGAAATATGAAGACTATTTACAAATATTTTTATGTTATGCTGTGCTAAGACAGTGCTCGGGGCTCAGTGGGTAAATCGTTTTCCCTATAAGCGAAGTGAAGACACTGGAGTCGGCTGTTCGACTCCCGATGGTACTAGTAATAATAATTAAGGCGCTAGCGCAATGGGTAGCATTAATCTGGTCTGAGCGCTGAGCCAGTTTCTGGATCTCCTCACTGACTATTAATGCTGTGTTGTTATTTATTTATTCTTTAATTCATTTTTGTGATCATAATTAGATGCAGAACCTTTTGATCGGAATCCTATTGTGAATTCAACAATAGTATAGGGATCTCAATCCGAACTTCAAAAATCTGAGAATATGAATCCCAATGAGAAATACACTGAAACTCGTAACCCGTTAATAAATACAATTATTTACTGATCTATATCATAAATGTTGAAAAATATTTTCCGTTCAATTCAAAGCACGTTAATGTAATGTAATGTAATTAATTAATTAGTGACATTCCCTCTGGGGAGCGACTTTTCGGACACCGGTGTCCGCTGTGCGTAACTCGGATCCAAGCGGAAAAAAATAACTAAATATACTATGTAAAATATAAAGTACTTGAAGGGTGCGGATATAGTAGGTCGATAGTATATAGAGAGTAGCTGAAACAGTTTTCTTCTCGACGAGCTGTGTCCTTTGGAACTAAGTGAAAAATGCAAAGAAGACACTTCCAAGGATTAAAGAAAGCCTCTCAATTTACTGTCAGTGTACCTTTGGTCTACCGAATGTACTCTTTACGTACTTTATACCCAAGTACGTTTAGTCCTTTTTCCGCTACGATCGAAAGTACACACAGCGGACAGTTTTTCGATTGTACCGTATGTGATATTAATGAGGCTGCAAATTAATTACGTACGTTAAGAAACCAGTCGTGTACACCGCAAACGTCTTACATATAATGTAATTTATAAGGGTATATATATATATATATATATATATATATATATATAGCTGCTCACATACTTATATATCAAAATTACATCTAAATAATACGTACATGTGCATATATACATAAATACACCCGCATGCATACATGGTATACACGCACCAAATGACAAAGCAGAAATGCTCACACGATACACAAGGACTAAATAAATATTTCTGCACTTGAAATTTAGAAATTTCAGCCGTCTTCAATATCTCAAAAGTGCGCCTTCTCTTCATGCTCGATCAAGCAGGAATTGCGGCAGATCAAATTGACTAAAAAATGCAGGTAAATGAAGCGAACATTAATGAAAAATTTAACGCAGTTTCTGTATCAGAAGCGATTTCTGTCATTAAATAAATTTTACAAACTAGAATAAAAATTGAGCAGGAAAGTGATGTGCTTCAAGGAAGGAGTGTCGCTCTACGCTATTTTTAATTTTTTAATAAAAAAATTTTCTTTGTAAAATAAAAATTAATTTAAGAATTTCATAAAGATTTATTTAATTTTAGTAAGAAATTTAGATCACCTGAAGATCAGGGCCCCCAGCCTTCTTTAGTTAGCTTTATAAGGCTAACTAACGAAAATATTACAACCTAACCTAACCAATCGTCAAGGGCGTACAGTTGACCCAACGATTGGTTAGGTTAGGTCATGATATTTTCGTTAGTTAGCCTTATAAAGCTAACTAAAGAAGACTGGGGGCCCTGATCTTCAGGTGATCCAGAAATTTCAATATTTTATTCATTGTAGATTAATAACGCTTCGTCCTTTCGTCATTTCACTCTAAACGCTTTTAAGTTATTTTAATATTTTAACCCAAATTAAGGAGCAAGTGTAGTTTACGTCCCTTGTGTTGCCTAGTGTAGTTTACGTTCCCCTCCCTTATCCTAGTGTAGTTTACATTCCCAACTTTGTCCGCGTATACCTAATCAAATAAAACGTTAAAACTAACGAAAATAGTACGACTTAACCTAACCAATCGTCAATTTATATATATATATATATATATATATATATATATATATATATATATGTATATTAGGGTTGCCAGGTCTCCGGTTTTAGGCCAGAGTTTCCGGAAATTGAGCTTTGTAAAAATGTCATTTAAAGTAGAATTTGTCTCTTTTCTTACAGAGTTTTGGCAAGATAATTATTATTCTAAAAAATGGGGAAGTTTATATATCTGTTTAGCTACATAAACAAATAATGATGAGCGTCGTAGCTAAAATCTCCGGATTTGGAAACCATCTGATCTGGCAACCCTAATATATATATATATATATATATATAATATATTTGATGAATAAAATCACAAAGGAAAGGAAACACAGAATGGTGCTCAAGCGCTTTCGTCTAATGATATCCTCAGGAACACTGAAGTACATAAAGAGTTACAGCCTATATATAGATTACAAAAAAATATATATATAATATATATATATATATACAATAAACGGAGAAATAAAAATAAAAATTAAACATTAAAGGATTGTGGGAGGAGCATACAAATTTGTAAGGAAAAAACTACTGATGTTTTAGCACTTTGCTTGAATCCAACACAAGATCAAATGAATTGTTTCCAACCAATGTTATAGTAAAAAAAATAATAATAATAATAAATTGAAAAAAAAAATAAAAATAAAACTTATAAGAGGAGCATACAAATTTATACTGAAATCTGCCCAGGTTTTAGCACTCTGCCCTTCTTGTCTAAGTTCGATGTATATAAAAATAAATTGAAAAATAAAAGTTATTAGAGTAGCATACAAGTTTACTAAAGGTTTAGCGTTCTACCCTTCTTATCTAAATCCGTTCTGAAGAAATTCAAAACAACAGGATCGAGTTGAAAAGACCTTTGCTTATGTTGAAGTTATTTGTAAGTTGGATAATGGCAGACTCAAGAATATTTCTATTAACAATGTTGCTAGAGTGAAACAAAATTGTAGCATTATTCCAATCAATACAGTGGGATAACTGACAAATGGACAAAAAGGGCACTGGACGACTGTCCTGTTCTAACGTAATATTGATGCTGTTTTGTACGTGTGTGCAAATCCTTTCCCGTCTGACCTATGTAAAAGGAATCACATTGTTTACAACCAATTTTATAGATAATGCCTGAATTATTGGTAGGGCTATTTTTACTATGATATTTTTCACGATATTGTTATATGAAAGTACTACATTAATATCCAAAAGTTTAAGTACATTAACAATGCCTAAAAATCCCGGGAAAAATGGAAGTACTAAAATATTCTTTGACAAAGTACGAGTGTTATTATTCACATGATAGAAAGTTCGTTTTGCCTTGTTGAGACAAGATTCCATAAACGCAGATGGATAACACAGATCACTTCCAATACCGTTGATTTTTCCCTATGCGCCCTATTATTAGCTCGGTGGGCTCTATTACTTATAAACTCTCCAAATGGCTTGTCAAAGTCTTGTCCCCCATTCTTGGAACTATCTCTGATTCACATGTAAAAAATTCCATGGATCTTACTGAAAAATTGAATAATGCACGTACTGAAACCAACGGTAGATTGATCAGTTTTGACGTTTGTTCATTGCTTACAAAAGTGCCGATTGACGATATGCTTGACTTTCTCTCTCGAGAATTACAAAGTATGACCTGCCACTACCTGCACACATTGTTTTGGAACTTATTAAGCTTTGCATCAAAGACTGTAAATTCACTTTCAATAACGAGTATTATCAACAAGTTTTTGGGATGGCCATGGGCAACCCCTTGTCGCCCCTCCTCTCCAATATTTATATGGAGTTTTTCGAAATCACTTACATTCCGAGAATCCTGGGGGTGGCATCCCATGGTTGCGGTACGTCGACGATATTTTGTGTATTTGACCCATGAATCGTGATCTGGATGACTTCCTCCTTCAGTTAAATGATCAAGTCCCCTCCATTAAGTTTACTTTAGAAGTGGAACAAGACAACTCAATCCCATTTTTGGATGTGCGTGTACAAAGGGAAAGCCCAGGTTTTAAGTTTAGTGTCTATCGGAAAAAACAAACAATTTGTCCTACGTACACTTTTACTCGGGACATGACACCCACACTAAGAAGGCCATTTTTTCTTCAATGTTTCTCCGCGCCCTTAGGATCGCTAGTCCGAAATACATCGATGCCGAATTGGAAAAAATCAACGGTATTGGAAGTGATCTGTGTTATCCATCTGTGTTATCCATCTGCGTTTATGGAATCTTGTCTCAACAAGGCAAAACGAACTTTCTATCGTGTGAATAACACTCGTACTTTGTCAAAGAATATTTTAGTACTTCCATTTTTCCCAGGCTTTTTAGGCATTGCTAATGTACTTAAACTTTTGGATATTAATGTAGTATTTTCATATAACAATATCGTGAAAAATATCATAGTAAAAAATAGGCCTACCAATAATTCAGGCATTATCTATAAAATTGGTTGTAAACAATGTGATTCCTTTTACATAGGTCAGACGGGAAAGGATTTGCACACACGTATAAAACAGCATCAATATTACGTTAGAACAGGACAGTCGTCCAGTGCCCTTTTTGTCCATTTGTCAGAGTTATCCCACTGTATTGATTGGAATAATGCTACAGTTTTGTTTCACTCTAGCAACATTGTTAATAGAATATTCTTGAGTCCGCCATTATCCAACTTACAAATAACTTCAACATAAGCAAAGGTCTTTTTCAACTCGATCCTGTTGTTTTGAATTTCTTCAGAACGGATTTAGATAAGAAGGGTAGAACGCTAAACCTTTGGTAAACTTGTATGCTATTCTAATAACTTTTATTTTTCAATTTATTTTCATATACATCGAACTTAGACAAGAAGGGCAGAGTGCTAAAACCTGGGCAGATTTCCATTATAAATTTGTATGCTCCTCTTATAAGTTTTATTTTTATTTTTATTTTTCAATTTATTATTATTATATATATATATATATTTTTTTTTATATTATTATAACATTGGTTGGAAACAATTCATTTGATCTTGTGTTGGATTCGAGCAAAGTGCTAAAACATCGGTAGTTTTTTCCTTACAAATTTGTATGCTCCTCCCACAATCCTTTAATGTTTAATTTTTATTTTTATTTCTCCGTTTATTGTATATATATATATATATATATATATACATTTTTTTTTCTGTAATCTATATATAGGCTGTAACTCTTTATGTACTTCAGTGTTCCTGAGGATGTCATTAGACGAAAGCGCTTGAGCACCATTCTGTGTTTCCTTTCCTTTGTGGTTTTATTCATCATAAATATTTTTCACGTGTTATTTTCGTGAAATAATTTTCATATATATATATATATATACAGGGTGTTTCAGGAGGAAAGGTCAATACTTCTGGAGGTGATAGTATCGGTCATTGTGAGAAAAAAAGTTCATATGAACATATGTCTAATTCTGAATGGTTACGGAGAAAGAGATGTTTGAATCTGATACGCGCGCAGCTCTTCCTCCCCCTCCGCGGTGGTCCCATTGAATGGCTGAAAAGTCAAGTTTACAAAAGAAAGGTGGATATACGAGACGAATTGTTCGCGTGCATTTTGGATGCTGCTGCCCGCATAAAGGAACGTCAAGATCAACTCAGACGAACAACACGCGATCTTCGCACACGAGTTGCAAAGTGCATTGAGGTTGACGGTGGGATTTTCGAAAACGTATTGTAAACTATAACAAATTTGTCATTTCTGTATCTGATACCATTCAAAATGCCAATGTTTCAACATTAAATGTTAGAAACAGTAATTGGTTTCTCTTTCTTGATTACCATTAACAATGCTTTTGTATTTGTAGATTCAAACAGCTCTATCTCCGTAACCATTCAGAAATAGACACATGTTCATATGAACTTTTTTTTGACAATGACCGATACTATCACCTCCCGAAGTATTGACCTTTCCTCCTGAAACACCCTGTATTAAATTGATGATTGGTTAGGTTAAGTCGTAATATTTTCGTTAGTTTTAAGGTTTTATTTGATGGATTTATTTAAAAAATGTCTCCTAAAGATCCTATTGTAGTTTACGTTCCCCAAGTTTGACCTAGTGTAGTGTGTATCCCCTTTTGCGTCAGGGGATGTAAACCACACTTGCTCCCAAATTGATATCAGATTAACTCTGTCCCATTTAGTAATTAAAATTACTATATTACTTTAGTAATTTGAAAATAAGGAATTATATTTTATTCTCCTTTTACGCAAAATTATTAAGTGATGTACAAATTTTAACTATTTATTAGATTAGAACTTATTTGAAGTTTGAGAAAGTATTATATAATAATATTATTTTAAGATAATTTCATGTATATAGTTCATATACACTTGTATATATTTCATATATATATATTTTTTTGGGGAAAAAGACTTCGAAATGCATATCTAAAATTCTTCAGTTATAAAATAGGTAAGTACAGTATTAGTACAGTACATTGCAATTTTTGCTGTTACAATAATACAATGAACAATTGTCAATTCGACTGTTTATTTGATCTAATTTGACCTTAAGCTTTAGGCTTTATTCGGTACTCAGATTAATTAAACCCTTTATTACCCAGTATCACTTTACTGATTTTGTTCTGGCTAACGCCAGACGATTTTACATTCTCGGAAGAGACCTCCGGGTGCTAAAGGGTTAAGATAAAACGTATCATTTCAAAGTAGGCTGACCATATTTCCTTGAGACAAAAACGGGACATTGGGATGGCAAAAAAGGGACGGGGGTTATGTAATATTCTGTATTCATGAAAAAGTAAGTACATAAACATATTGAGCTTACAATTATTCTTCAGTGACAGAACCCATACAGAACCCATAAAAAAAACGGCACTGTCCCGTTCAAAACGGTACGTATGGTCAGCCTATTTCAAAGGTAATTATGATTAAATAATATGTAAATCATGAATAATAAGGAAGGGTGGCCACAAAGTCCCTTTGCATGAAAAGCAAGGGCAACATACAGATATGCTGTAATGTACTACAAAGGGACTTTGTGGCCACTCTGTATATATACTCAATCTTAAAAATTATTATTACTGATAGTTAGGCTGACCAGTGACCATACGTACCGTTTTGAACGGGACAGTACCGTTTTGTATGGGTTTTTGTATGGGTTCTGTCACTGAAGAATAATTGTAAGCTCAATATGTTTATGTACTTACTTTTTCATGAATACAGAATATTACATAACCCCCGTCCCTTTTTTGCCATCCCAATGTCCCGTTTTTGTCTCAAGGAAATATGGTCAGCCTACTGATAGTATACAAATGCAATGCAAATAGTTGATAGTTTAATATGAGAAATGAAACAAGTAATAATTATAGTATACGAGAAATGAATATATAATCCTAAATTTTTATCAGTATTCCATTATTAAAAGAGATTTGAGCTTCTTAAAGGAATTTGCATGAGAAATATTTCTTATAATAGGGTATTAAATCATTCCATAGTTTGAGTCCAACGAAAATGGGTGATTTTAGTGGGAATGAAGATATCTAGACTGAAGAATAACATGCTTTGTTCTACTCTTAGTCTGATATGAGTAAATTTCTTGATGAGTTACAAAATATTTATCCATTATGGTTAATAATTTGCTTCATATATTTGTAAATGAAAATAACTGTGCCAGTTTGATTACATCTTTGATCTTCAGTAATTTTATCTCTTTAAAGCATGCACTTAAATTGTCATAAAAACCAGCATCAGAGAATAACCTCATTGTTTAATGGAAAGAGAAAAGCAGAAAAGTGGGAAACTTGAAGTTAGTGGGACTCGAATCCACGTCGTGTGGTTCCGGAGTCAGCGTGCTACTGACTACGCCATTCAGAACCCCAGAGAAGGTTCGTTCAAGCGTTTCTCACCTCATTATTGCCGTTCTCTTTCCATCTTATTTCAGTGCGGTTATTGCACTTAAGATGCCTTACTGCTCGTTTTTGGGTTACAAAGATACTGCTTAAAGCGTTGTCAACGGAAATTCCCCATTATAGCAACACTCCTAGATTTATATATATATATATATATATATATATATATATATATATATATATATATATATATATATATACCGGGTGTCCCATTCGAAATTAAACCACTTTGAAACATTATCATTTTTTATTGAATGATGCAAACAATGTAATATTCACACAGTAAATAGTCAATGTCATAAAGTTTCATAAGATATATGTGAATTATAACATTTAGATATATTAGATACATTAGATACATTGTGCATAGCATAATGTTTTCTTTTGTTAAGATCTTCACATGTTATATGCTGAACAATTTGAAGCTTATATGGATAGAGCTGCAGCCGCTTCCGCACGACTCTATGCACAGTTGAACGAGGAATCTGCAATTCGACACTGGCACGACGGATGGACTTTCTAGGGCTACTACCAAAGGCGCTGCTATTCGTTCAACATCTTCTTCCGATCTTGTTCGTCTTCCAGAGTGTTCCTTTAGAATACTGCCAGTCTCCTCAAATTTCTTGGTCCATGCATATAGGTCTCTTCTGGTGGGTGGTTTCTTGTGAAAGGTTGTACGGAATCGCCGTTGCAACAGAGTAGGGGACTCCAACTCAGCCATCCATAACACACATTTCGCTTTTCTTGTGGGGTAAAGATAATTCAATCTGAAACAAACAAAAAACATTATGACAAAAACTTATGCATATGGTGTAGTTACTGGTAAAGTTTCAACATTCTCCCATTAATACTTTAAAAATTACAGAGTTTCAAAGTTGTTTCATTTCGAATGGGACACCCGGTGTTGTGTATATATATATATATATATATATATATATATATATTGGGCTAATGTAGCGAGTGGCGTTCCTCAGGGTTCTGTATTGGGCCCCTTGCTTTTTCTTATATATATATATTAACGATTTAGATGTCGGCCTAGTCAGTACAGTTTCAAAGTTTGCGGATGACACGAAGCTGGGTGGTAGGGCGATTAATGACGAAGACAGAGGTAAAATCCAGGAAGATCTGAATAAAATCGTTGATTGGTCACTCACATGGTAAATGAGATTTAACGTCGATAAGTGCAAAATTTGACATATAGGTTCGCGTAACGGTAATTTTGCGTATAGTATGTCAGGGAAAGAGTTAACAAGCGTGAGAAGGAAAAAGATTTAGGAGTTATAGTCATTGGTAATTTAAAAGTAGCGAAACAAAGTACAGCAGCGGTCAATAAAGCGAACAAAGTGTTAGGTTTTATAGCTCGGAATTTTGAGTACAAATCGCGCGATATTATAGTTCCTCTTTATAAGTCATTAGTTAGACCTCATTTGGAGTACGCGATCCAATTTTGGAATCCGCATATGCGCAAAGATGTAGACAAAATCGAAAGAGTTCAAAGACGAGCAACTAAGATGATTCCGTCGCTTAGGTCAAAGTCGTACGAGGATAGGCTTAAGGAGTTAAAATTGACTACACTCGAGACTAGGAGGCTAAGGGGTGATCTAATCCAGGTTTTCAAAATTATGAATGGGTTCGATAACGTAGATAGAGATAGCTTTTTCGAAGTATTTCAATATAATAGGACTAGAAATAACGGGTGTAAATTGACAAGTAGAAGGTTCGAGACAGCAGTTGCCAAAAACGTTTTTACGCATAGAGTAGTAAATAGCTGGAATAGTTTGCCGGTAGAAGTAATTAGTAGCACGTCTATAAACATGTTTAAAAATCGATTAGACGCATATGTTGATAGATTGGGTATAGTTTAAGGTAGTAAAATTAAGGCTTTGTGGTTCGGAACCCACGTAAAATTGTAGGTCCCCTCCGCCAACACGGAGGACATGCACAATACACAATTACGAACACAGTTAGGTTGACCAGCCATGAGTGGATCCTAGGGTCTTTGTTGGTCCTGAACATTATAACATTATAACATTAGTGGTGGACCGGATGTCAGTTTTTCAACATCTGCGGATGCGGATGCGGATTTTTAATTTCAATATCCGCGGATGCGGATGCGGATATTTAGTTAATCTATCAATATAATATAAAATTATGAATATATTTCATAATTTTTCAAATTTCGTGATATTACTATTATGGCAGGCAATGCATATGAATTAAAATTAATATTAATGTTTTCATTATGATAAAAATAATACCTTTCTCAAGAGTTTCAGCCACAGAAAATTGAATGAAACAAGTTTCATTCAATTTTCTGTGTTACCAGGTATTTATATTTTGAGGTTTATATATTTGTTTGTTCATTAATAATTAATACTTTACATGAAATGTGCATGACTGGGCCTTATAAGCTACTTTATAAGCTAATTTAATTGTAAATTGCATAATTTATTAGAGATAATATCCGCATAACATCCGCAGTCAGAAGTGCGGATGCGGATGTTAAAAATGATGCAGATATCCGGTCCACCACTAATATATATGTGTGTATGTGTGTGTGTATATATATATATGATGAATAAAACCACGAAGGAAAGGAAACACAAAACGGTGCTCAGCGTCATTCCCATTCTCAGTGCACGAGTGGGAATTACAAATTTGAAAAGGGGTGTAAAAATGAAGGGTGTGGCGCAATTGCAGGCCCGAACGGTATTGAAAAATGTAACTTGAAGTGAGGAATGATATGGAGGGAATGGAAATTGTAGGAGGAGATTGTAGACACCAATCGACCAGGGAAGTACTCCGGGGTGGATGTTAGGCAGGAGTCAGGGAGTGCAGGAACTCCCGTTTCTCCTGTCACTGTCCTCCTTAGCTGATCTTTTTCCGTGTCTCATATACCCTTTGAGCAGTCCAGCATGCTCTCAGACACACTTCTCCCTCTATTCTTCACTACACATACATGCATCTTACACCAACCTTTTCAAAATTTATATTTAAAAAAAATGGCATCATTGAGCCTTAGAGACCTTGTTTTTGGCTCTCTCCCTCTTCTATGGAGGGGCCACTTTTGCGGGCGCTCGCCCTTGGCCCCCTCCTTCCTACATAGACGAAAACTGAAATAGGAAAGACAGAGATTGGGAAGAGACCAAGAATATAAGGTAATTTTTAATAATTTTAATAAAATTAATTCATTTTATTTTTGTCATTTTTTTAAAATTATATAATTTTCTATTATTCCACTTATAAAAGCCGTTTACCTATAAGCGGAGTGAAGATACTGAGGTTGGGGTTCGAATCCCGATGCTGCTGGTTAATAATAATCCGGGAGTTAATGCAAAGGGCAACATTAGTTGGCCTGAGCCGTGTGCCAGTTTCTGGCCCTCTTCACTCATTATTATTAGTTATGAAATTATAAACTTTCACTGACTGAATGTTGAATGTTTCTCAGAGGCTGAAAATTTGATTTAACTAATTTCATTTCAGTTAGTTATTATGACTTAATATTACTAATTTAGTTTCCTCTTCGTTAATCTAAAGCAAATAACTTAATTTGAAAGCAAAGAAACTTGATAAAACTTTCTAAAAATTCTTTTCATTATTTTAAAAACAAAATTTGGTTTTAAATATGCTAGTACCCATCAACCAGTTAAAATTGCTTCATTACTTTGGTTGTCTTTATTTCAGATCAACCATACGGATGCATATGGCTTTCAAATGAAAATAACCTAACCTAACCAAACGTAACCTAACCGGGCGTAATGCAACCTAACCTAACCAAACTGAACTTAACATGACATAATTTAAGATAACTTAACATGAATTTAACTGACCCACATAAGGTCGAGATTTTCGACATTATACAAGCTCAGAAATTTTGGTGTCGACATTGTAATGATCCGCAATGCCACTTTGGTAGTTCTGTAAATAAGCTTTTTTTTTCTTTTTTTTTTTTTCATTCAAAATTACCCTAAGTGATGTAGTAATTTTGACTATAATGGGTCACAGCTTATCCAACACCAACTTGGGACAAAATAATTAAATTGTTTGTTAGAATGAAGAATTGTCCACATGGACGGATAGGTAATAGGTTCGGTTCCTTCACGGTACGTGAGGTTTTAATCCAATTACAATTAGGCGATTTGCTGAAGAGTTTTATTTGCCGACGAACCGAGAAATTGACGCTAATATCATCTATTTGTTATTCATTAATGTTTGTTGATTCATTTTCGTGCAATTATGATGTAACTGGTGGCGTAACTGTTGAGGTTTATCTTTGTTAAAATGGTTGGCAAGGTCGGCACATGTATATATGGTTCAGGATCGACCTGTGATCGACTCCTCTGCAGCATCCCGCTGCAGGGGGATTCGATAGAAGAGAGAGTTGCTTTCTATTCTCATCTTGCCCTTGTAGCCATCTGGCTGATCAAAGACTTTGCAAAAGAATTTGTCCAGTTGGTTTTTGAATATATTTTGGTTGGCGCGCTGAAGGTTCCTCAGTCCTTTCGGCAGCACGTTCAAGAGTTTTGGGCATCGTATTCTGAGGGTATTTTCCATCTTTCTTTTCATGGCTCATTCTCACCGAAGCTGGGACGGTAAACAGT
This sequence comes from Bathynomus jamesi, assembly GCA_023014485.1. Classification (NCBI taxonomy): domain Eukaryota; kingdom Metazoa; phylum Arthropoda; class Malacostraca; order Isopoda; family Cirolanidae; genus Bathynomus; species Bathynomus jamesi. The sequence continues at coordinate 1,204,184 of JAJOZX010000125.1, forward strand.
CAACTTCTTATCTTATTCAAGTGTATTTTTAGTTCATTTCAAAAGTTTAGGACAAACTCATTGAGTATGTTCCATGTATTTTCCATGCAGCATGTGTATCGCCCATACCTTTTTTCCAAGAACTAAGTTTCAAGGATTGTAGTCGTGAGCATATATATATATATATATATATATATATATATATATATATATATATATATATATATATATATATATATATATTGGCCAAAATGTTTTGAAATAAGAGAGGTATTAACAGAAATTACGTATAATAATTTGTGAAGCTGCACTCAAATGTAAGTGGTTCGGGAGCTTAAAGTAAATGTTAAGTTCTCACTGGCTTAAAAACTTCTATTTAAAAGGTTGGACGAACACCAATTTGTGTTTCAAACAAAAAGACGTTGCCTAAAAAAATCATGGACTACTCCAAAAATTGCGTCCTGCAAAGAAGCAAATCGGTGCTACTATAATATGCGGTCTACCTACGATTCGGCTGTCTACCTTTTAATTATAGCGGATCACCTGAACATCAGGGCACCAGCCTTCTTTAGTTAGCCTTATAAGGCTAACTAACAAAAATATCACGACCTAACCTAACAAATCCTTAGGCCAACTGTACGCCTTTGACGATTGGTTAGGTTAGGTCGTGATATTTTCGTTAGTTAGTCTTGTAAAGCTAACTAAAGGAGGCTGGGGCCCTGATCTTCAGGTGATCCACTATAGCTTCTTATCTTGTCTACTAATTGCGGACCTTTTCCAGTTTGTGTACCGTTTTTCATATAATTTATTTTTGAGAATATTTTGTTAAAACTAACGAAAATATCACGACTTGACCTAACCAATTATCAAGAGCGTACAGTTGATCTATTAGTAAATAGTAAATACTATTCCAGAAACAAACAATGTTATAATTAATAATAGATCAACTGTACGCCCTTGATAATTGGTTAGGTTAAGTCGTGATATTTTCGTTAGTTTTAACAAAAATATTCTCAAAAATAAATTATATGAAAAACGGTACACAAACTGGAAAAGGTCCCTAATTGCTTGTTTACATCCCAATGTCAGTCGCCCTTGACGATTGGTTAGGTTTAGTCATGATATTTTCGTTAGTTTTAACGAAAATATCATGACTAAACCTAACCAATAGTAGGTAGACCTCATACTATAGTAGCACCGGCAAATCTTTTTTGTGTGCATAATAATAAACCTTAAAAAGAACAGGACAAGAATAACACAGAAAACATTTGGCGTTAATTTAAAGTTAAAAAATGAAAACTATTTAGCGGCAGCTCTTAGAAAGAAGAAAAAACATATTGTACGTATATAGCCTCTATAGTGAGTAACATAGCGGTTCGCAAAATTTGAATCTTCATGGGCATTGGTTTGAATCTCACCGATGTAAGGTAAATTTATCTCTAATATATTTAATCTTGAAACTTAAGTTGCTGTTAGTATGTTGTTCATGATTAACATAAAACTAGCAAAAGTAAGGGATCATATGTAGAATTCGGACCCCTACCAAGGTTGGGGTCCGAATTCTACATTAGCGGAAGGTTGGGGTCGGTATTCTCCATTTGGCTTGTTTAAGCTACTCTTTAATTAAACTTTCACTTAATAAGATTTTACGGATCAAATGTAGAATTCGGACCCCAGCCTTCTTTAGTTAGCTTTATAAGGCTAACTAACGAAAATATCACGACCTAACCTAACCAATCGTCAAGGGCGTACAGTTAACCTAACGATTGGTTAGGTTAGGTCGTGATATTTTCGTTAGTTAGCCTTATAAAGCTAACTAAAGAAGGCTGGGGTCCGAATTCTACATTTGATCCGATTTTACAATTGTGTGATTTTAATGGTTTTTATTTGTGATAATAATAATAAAATTTTCTATGAACCTTTAAATTGTTTATTGATGTCCTTATACGATTCGTTTGGGGTCTGGCTTCTATAATCTATACATTAGGGGAAAGTTGGGGTCTGGATTCTACATTAGGGGAAAGTTGGGGTCTGGATTCTACATTAGGGGAAAGTTGGGGTCTGTATTCTCCATTAGGGTTACCTGGGGTCCGAATTCTACATATGATCCAAAGTAAGCCCTACGGGCCCACTTAGCTAGATCTGCGGTGCTGATGCACACACAGATATTTTTTCATTAGTAACTGTAATCAGTAACTGTATTTACTGTAATTAAAGTAATTGTTGCTAGTGACTTGTTTCTTAAATTACACCTACCACATATAAATACAATTAATCACACAAAAATAAAATTGGTATTATAGTGTGTACATTTTGTAGGAGATGACGGGACTTTTCGAACACCCTGTAGATTCTACCAACTGGTTGGGTTAATTGAATGCCCGGTTAGATCAACTGTACGCTCGACGATTGGTTAGGTTAAGTCGTGATATGTTCGTTAAAACTAACGAAAATATCACGAGTTAACCTAACCAATAGTAAAGGGCGTACAGGTGACCTAGCCGGGCATTCAGTTAACCTAACCGGACATTCATTTAACTGGGCATTCAATAATTTTCCTGTAAGTTTCAATTAATATTTAGCAACTTAGTAATATTTCTCTCCAAAAAGCCGTTTCCCTGTTTTAGGGTGGGACAGACAGACAGGCAGACAAACATCATTAGTCTATTAAAAAAATAAACGAGAGTATTAATCTGATGTATTTATTGCTACATTTTATGAGACCTCCGGACCTAACCCCGTTAGAGTTCTTTTTTATGGGGCCTTATGGAAGAGATGGTCTACAAGACCAAAGTACAAACGAGAGAGGAACTCTCGCGTTGGATTATGGATACCGCTGCTTACATACGAGAACACCCCGAAATGATTCAATGGGCAGTGGACTCTTGTTTGGAACGAATAAGGCTATGCATTGAAAACCGAGGCGGACATTTTGAACATTTATGAGGTGTATCTCATAAAATCTAGCAATAATACATCAGATTAATACTCTCATCTAATTTTTTCCGTGCACCTTAAAACGTCCGTAGCTCCGCAACGGTTGAAAATAACACCGATGTTATATTAACTTTTTTCTTGATATAACCCCCCCCCCCCCCCGAAATCATCCCCCGAAGTATGGCAGACCGGTTGTGAAACACACTGTATATATAATAAACTAATGCTGTATCTCTGTCTGTCCACCCTAAAAGACGGAAACTGCTATTTGAAGAGAAAATATTTAAAGTAAAGACTGCGTAAACTAAATCTGTACTCCCTGGAAAGAAGAGAGAAAGGTATACCATAATCTACATATGGAAAATGATCGAAAAACTGGTACCAAACCTCGAACTAAATCCAATTACCATCCAAACAACGCTGGAAAATAGGAAAAGCAGAAGCTGCAGTGTTCCCAAATTAAAGGCCCGAAAAGGGACCTCTTCAACACTCAAGGAAAATAGCTTGGTTGTCAGCAGGGGTCAAAGTTGAAGTCTTCAAGAGAAGACTACATGCCTGGCTCAGGATGGCACCAGATAAGCCGGGTGTACCTGGCTATGTGCGGTGGAGAGCGCAAGAAAGCAACTCGCTCCTCCACCAAGCCAGGCCTAGAGGCGGGGTCACCAGCTTGATCTTCGTGTAAAGAGAGACCAACACACGGAACATCAACGAGTGAAAGTTGCTTGAAATTAATCGAAACCTACGGGAAAATTATAAATAAAGCTGAAATGTTTGTTTGTTTGTGTATGTGCTGATTCCAGGAAATATTAAAAAATAAAACTGCCCCTGTTGATTGTTTAAGTGTGGTATTTTTACCACGAGCTTCTGCTAGCAACTTTTACTTAATTTTTTCTCTCCAAAAAGCCGTTTCTGCGTTTTAGGGTGGGACAGACAGACAGCATTAGCCTATTATATACAGTATATTGATTGATATGCATGTAATTACACTCGGTTAATGAAAACATACTGAAATGGTATTTAATTGACAATTCCTCCAATAGATGGCGCCAGCCACTTCGATTGACTTGTTTTCAAGGAATCAGTTCTTTGAAAAGTATTTTATCAAACATCGAAGTTTGACGAAAATATTTTTTCAGCTGAGGGCACTTGTTCGATGAAAGAATGTCTCGCATCTTGATGAAAATTCTAGTCTTAGTGTACATTTAACGTGTAAACTGAGACTAAATTTTTAACGCCAAATGTTTTTTGTTGATTATTCTTGTCTTTTTTTTTAAGGTTTATTATTATGCACACAAAAAGATTTGCCTTTTTGTACGACACATTTTTTTGACTAGTTATTATTTGCTATATTAGTTTTAATATGTCATGCTTTTCAATTTTTGCAGTTTGTTGGAAAGTATATTTAAATTACAAAGTGGTATCGAATATATCAACGGCACATCATCACTTTTTAAGTTTAGCTGATAAAGTCAAATGAAGCCTTTATGTTACTTCTGTGCTGTTGATGCATTGAATTTCATTCCACTTTGTAGTGTAAATATACCTTCCATCAAACTGCAAAAATTGAGAAAGTATCACATATTAAAACTAATATAGCAAATATTAATTAATATTAATTAATTACACCAACTCTTTCTGAGGAAGTTCACAAATCTTGACAGAGATTACTAAATTCAGTATCAGTACTCATAATACAGCAATGATGTTATAGGTAAGTTCTCTTAATAACGCTCTTATTCGAAACGACTTAAGTGTTTCAACTCTTTGGCCATAGCTGTGCACTGTAAATTTTAATTGATCCGTACAGATCACCAATAATAAAAAATTTAACTGGTCTATTTGCAGATTATGAAACGATTTCTTGGTAAATCGAATGGTCCATTTTTTTCTGGATCGATTTTGAACCAATTTTGTTTTTATATTGATATAATTGGTTCAAAATCTGTCTACAAACAAAGTAAAAATGCTCCAACGGCTTTTATGATGGACCATTCGTTTGCCAAGAAATCGTTCCATAATTGGTTCAACAAATGGAACCATTAAATTTAAGGAGGAAATTGTACACACCAATAGACCAGGGAAGTACTCCGGGGTGGGGTGGGGGGCGTTAGGCAGAAGACAGGGAGTGCTGGAATTCCCGTTTCTCTTGTCACTGTCCTCCTTAGCTGATCTTTTCCTATCTCATCTACCCTGTGAGCAGTCCAGCATACTCTCAAACACACGCTTCTCCCTCTATTCCTCACGACACAAACATGCATTTTACACACTACACAATCTTTTCAAAATTAGAAAAAAAAAATTGCATCATTTTTAAGAGCCTCGGACACCTTGATTTCGGCTCCCTCCTTCTCTTTCTGTAGGTGGGATGCCACTTTTTAGGGCGTTCGCCCTCAGACCCTTCCTCCGACCTTCCTCTATAAAAAAAATTATTATCGGCTGTCTGTCTGGATCAATTAAATTTTACAGTGTACATACTGTATGCCTTATTTTTATACCGCATACTCTGTATAGACATGAAGAAAATTTGTTTCTCGTATTATGAGAAGCGAAGATGGTTCAATCTAAATGGATAGCCATAGATATACAGTGTGTGTATATATATATATATATATATATATATACGAATAAAAGGTATATGATAGGAAATATTACATGCAGGACTCGAATTGAGGGAGGAAGGGGGGGGGATGGCATCCCCTTGTTATCTAAATAAAATACACTTTAACAACAACCTAATTCCGACTAAAGCACATAAAGTAAAATAAAATATCTCAAATTAAAATATTTCAAATTATCTCAGATTTTTTGTTCATTAATTTTTGGTTTATTGAAAGAGAAATATATTTGTTTTTACGTGATTTAAATTTTTAAGATAAATATCCTATGATCATACAGTATAATATGTTGTGATTAAGGGAAGGGAACAGGAGGGGATTCCTTGTGATTAAAATGGATTTTATTATGGTATTTCAAAATATAAGTTTCGAGTCGGGTGTCATAATTTACTTTCACGAAAAAATATGGAACTCGCTAAAAAACCGTTTTACTAAACTGATCATTTTGCTGCATATCTCTCCCTGAAAAGTCACCAGAATGTAGCATTATACATTTTTAAAAATTCTCACGGGGGGGGGGGGCATGCCTCCGAACCCCCCTACCCTACCAACCCTCACCACCATCCCCCTTGTTAAAATTTTGCAATTCGACCACTGATTATATGGTAGTGATTCTTGTCGCGTAGTAAGTGATGGTAAGACTCCGTAAACGAGGGAAAGATGGCTTTGATTTATTTCCTTAAGAATGTCGTGAAAGAAGGAGTAAAAAAGTACCTTCAGGTTAGAACATTCCATGTAATTGACTATTTGTCAACCAATTCATCAAATAGTTAATTATATACATAATTTCTATTATGTAGAAAGGAGGGGCCAAGGGCGAGCGCCCGCATAAATGGCCGCCCATATTAGAAAGACAGTCGAAATCAAGGTCTTCGAGGTTCACGATTCCTTATATATATATATATATATATATATATATATATAGCTCCTCGTTAACCTCGCAAAGGTTCCGTGCGTTGGTCTCTCTTCACATGAAGGTCAAACTGCTGCACCCGCCTCTAGGCCTGGCTTGATGGAAGAGCGAATTGCTCTCTTGCGCTCTCCACCGCACATAGCCAGGTACACCCGGCTCACCTGGTACCGTCCTGAGCCAGGCATCAAGACGTACGCATATATATATATATATATATATACACACACACACACACACGAGGGTGGGCTGAAAAGTAATACCTCCACTCAAATTTTAAACGGGTTGAAGGATTTTATCGAAACAAAAGCAGATATGTACCTTAGAATTTATTCTTGAAACGACACATTTATTTTTCTATAAAATCACCCTCTACCTCGACACATTTACGAGTTTTTGAAATCGATCCCGGTAAAACTCGGAGCTTTGACTACGAAACCAAAATTTCACAGCGGCTTTAACTTCGTCAGACTCGTAGCGATTTCCACGGAGATGTTCTTTAAGTTTAGGAAAGAGGTGAAAATCGCATGGTGCCAAATCGGGGCTATATGGTGGATGCGGCAAGACGGTGAATTGCAGATCCTCAATTGCTTCTCGCGTTTGAACACTGGTGTGAGGCTGTGCGTTGTCATGGTGAACAATGACTGCGTTTTGCGGAGTTGATTGCTGTCCCTCTTTCCGTAAAGAGTGACAGCCAATTTTTTAACTTTGATTTTTTTGGTTGCGGTGAATTTTTGTGCCGATATTACATACATTGACGTTTATTTTCACGGTCATAATGGTGGACACACGTCTCGTCTCCTGTCACATCGCTGTACAGAAATTCATCTTCATTTTCGAAGCGCTGCAGATTTTCATGGCAAATGCGTAGTCTCTCAGTTTTCATCTCCCAGTGAGCGTGCGAGGCACCCATCTGGCGCAGACCTTTCGGTAACCGAGAATACTAATAATGTGTTCCACTCGCTCTTTGGAGATATCGAGCATTGCAGCAATTTCATTTTGTTTAATGCGACGATTTCCACGAATCAGTTCGTCAACGTAGTTCTAATGAGACTCGTCGGTTGCCGTTATAGGCCTTCCACTTCGCGGTTTGTCTCACAAATCTTCTTGCCCTGCTTCTCCTTCTTTACACTGCCTCGCTCAACGTCGAACGGTACTCACATCAACACACTGTTTGCCGTACACAGCTTGCTTTCGCCGATGAATGTTTATGGGAGCAACACTTACCGCGGTAAAAAATTCAATTACGGCACGTTGCTTGAAGCGAACGTCTTTACTCCTGTCCATTGTAATCGACACTGAACCAACGTGTGGAATGAGTTTAGGCTATATTAGGCTATAACACAAAACCAGTTTTATCTGGTTACCTCTACACAATCTGGAATGGGGTGATCAAGTTACAACACAAAACCGGTTTTATCTGACTACCTCTACACAATCCAGAATTATTCAAGTGGAGGCATTACTTTTTAGCCCACCCTCGTATATATATACATACTGTATAAATTTTGAAAAAGTATGTAGTGTACGAAATGCATGGTTTTGTCGTGAGGAATAAAAGGAGAAGTGTGTATTTGAGAGCATACTAGAAATCGAATGCTCACATGGTAGATGAAGCACAGAAAAAGATCAGCTAAAGAGGACAGTGAGAGGAGAAACGGGAGTTCCAGCACTTCCCGTCTCCTGCCTAACGTCCCCTCAAGAATACTTCCCTGGTCGATTAGCGTTTATAGCCTCCTGCAAATGCCACCAGACACCTCTAAATTAATGGCAACAAAACTAAAATGGTTCGATTGGATTACATTGCAAATAATGTGCTTGCTGCGAGCAAGTATTTTCGCTTGTATGCAAATGTGTGTGTGAATATTAGAATCGTAAGTGACGAGTCACGAAACGAGAATACATCCCAATCTCTTTACAAATGAGAACGAAGGATGTCTATATGGCAATGGGACACTACAGTATACGTTACCCCATTATTCCCAGCAGGCTTCCAGCGCCAGTGACCTTTGTACAATATTTTGTGGTCATATAATTTTAGTATTCTGCAGGAATCTGGTTATAAAACTGGGGTAACCATGATTAATAATATAAGGAAAATTACAAGGGATGATAACCATACTTAGTATACTGTATATCTAATTTATAAGCATTTAATTGTCAACATTTTTATCTAAATAAATTATATATATATATATATATATAATAAAGAGAGAGAGAGAGAGAGAGAGAGAGGAGGAAATTGTAGACACCGTCGACCAGGGAAGTACTCCAAGGGGAACGTTAGGCAGGAGACAGGGAGTGCTGGAACTCCCGTTTCCCCTGTCACTGTCCTCCTTAGCTGATCTTTTTCCGTGTCTCATCTACTCTGTGAGCAATCCAGCATGCTCTCAAACACACAATTCTCCCTCTATTCTTCGCTACACATGCATCTTACACACTACACAATCTTTTCAAAATTTCTAAAAAAAAAAAAAATGGCATCATTGAACCTTGGAGACGTTGTTTTTGCTCTCACCTTCTTCTGTGGAGGGATAATTTTTGCGGGCGTTCGCCTTTGGCCCCGTCCTTACTACATAAAAAAAAAAGATAGATAGATAGATAGATAGTGTTTTGTTTTAGTTTATATAAAGTACAAGCATTATTTCGATAGAATATATTTCTATTCCATTTTGGAAATATTTGTTAAAATAATAATAATAATAATAATAATAAATAATAATAATTATAATAATTATAAGAAAAAGTTTACAAAAATATTTTTAATTTTTTTTTTTTTTTTTTTTTACGTATTATAAACTACATTTTATGGAGAAAAAATAAAAACGAACATTTTTGTATGGTAAAATTAACCATTTTTTTTTTTTAGTTAAAACTTTTTCATAAAAAAATTTCATAAAAATTTCACAATAACATCTATTTGTTTTCACAATCACTTTTTATTACAATATATATATATATATATATATATATATATATATAGGGTGGTGCATCGGGGCCAAAATAAGTAACACGATACGATACTCGATACACTGGCAAAAATGTATCTCGTTACGATACATACTCTGGGAGTTGGAGTGGGGGATAGGGAGGAGAAAGATCAATGACTGAGTCAATGATAAAGTATCGCGATACGATGCAAGATACAGAAAATGTATCGCGATACTACGCCATCCTCTCTCTCTCTCTCTCTCTCTCTCTCTCTCTCTCTCTCTCTCTCTCTATATATATATATATATATATATATATATATATATATATATATATATATATATATATATATATGTGGTTCTACCCCTATACTATGTTAAGTTTGAAGAATAATTTCTTGAGTAATAATTAAAGCTATTTTATGATAATAAAAACCCACTCTAATAGAGAGAGTTTATTTCCACAACAGTTTCGATGCCCACTGGCATCCTCTTCGGGTGGATACAGAAAAACGAAGATTCGTTTTTCTGTATCCACCCGAAGAGGATGCCAGTGGGCATCGAAACTGTTGTGGAAATAAACTCTCTCTATTAGAGTGGGTTTTTATTATCATATTGTGACTTTCACGTAGAAAAAGTGAATTTTTTTTTTTGCATTTATTAAAGCTATTTTGTTCAAATAAACGTAAAATTAATTCCACTCAATCGAGCGTAATCAAAGTAACAAAATATTTTGTTTTAGAGCGCTGTAAATCAACAAATTAGTTTGGTGACGGTAATGACCAAGTTACAGTTACGTTTCTTATCTACCGTCAAAATAAAACTTAAATTTAGAACTTGTAACTTCTTTTTGAGGGTACATTCCATAAGGAAATTTTTTCCTTCTTTTGGGTATGAAAGCTTCGTCTCAGATGATACAGTAACTTCTTTTAATGATATACAACTTCTTTAGATAGAAGAAATAGTCTCTAAAACTTCTTTTTGCAGTGATTTGCGACAATAGAAGATAATATTTCTATGTACAGAAAGAAGGTTGCGGGAAATCTTTCTTGTCTGAAATATGAAGACTATTTACAAATATTTTTATGTTATGCTGTGCTAAGACAGTGCTCGGGGCTCAGTGGGTAAATCGTTTTCCCTATAAGCGAAGTGAAGACACTGGAGTCGGCTGTTCGACTCCCGATGGTACTAGTAATAATAATTAAGGCGCTAGCGCAATGGGTAGCATTAATCTGGTCTGAGCGCTGAGCCAGTTTCTGGATCTCCTCACTGACTATTAATGCTGTGTTGTTATTTATTTATTCTTTAATTCATTTTTGTGATCATAATTAGATGCAGAACCTTTTGATCGGAATCCTATTGTGAATTCAACAATAGTATAGGGATCTCAATCCGAACTTCAAAAATCTGAGAATATGAATCCCAATGAGAAATACACTGAAACTCGTAACCCGTTAATAAATACAATTATTTACTGATCTATATCATAAATGTTGAAAATATTTTCCGTTCAATTCAAAGCACGTTAATGTAATGTAATGTAATTAATTAATTAGTGACATTCCCTCTGGGGAGCGACTTTTCGGACACCGGTGTCCGCTGTGCGTAACTCGGATCCAAGCGGAAAAAAATAACTAAATATACTATGTAAAATATAAAGTACTTGAAGGGTGCGGATATAGTAGGTCGATAGTATATAGAGAGTAGCTGAAACAGTTTTCTTCTCGACGAGCTGTGTCCTTTGGAACTAAGTGAAAAATGCAAAGAAGACACTTCCAAGGATTAAAGAAAGCCTCTCAATTTACTGTCAGTGTACCTTTGGTCTACCGAATGTACTCTTTACGTACTTTATACCCAAGTACGTTTAGTCCTTTTTCCGCTACGATCGAAAGTACACACAGCGGACAGTTTTTCGATTGTACCGTATGTGATATTAATGAGGCTGCAAATTAATTACGTACGTTAAGAAACCAGTCGTGTACACCGCAAACGTCTTACATATAATGTAATTTATAAGGGTATATATATATATATATATATATATATATATATAAGCTGCTCACATACTTATATATCAAAATTACATCTAAATAATACGTACATGTGCATATATACATAAATACACCCGCATGCATACATGGTATACACGCACCAAATGACAAAGCAGAAATGCTCACACGATACACAAGGACTAAATAAATATTTCTGCACTTGAAATTTAGAAATTTCAGCCGTCTTCAATATCTCAAAAGTGCGCCTTCTCTTCATGCTCGATCAAGCAGGAATTGCGGCAGATCAAATTGACTAAAAAATGCAGGTAAATGAAGCGAACATTAATGAAAAATTTAACGCAGTTTCTGTATCAGAAGCGATTTCTGTCATTAAATAAATTTTACAAACTAGAATAAAAATTGAGCAGGAAAGTGATGTGCTTCAAGGAAGGAGTGTCGCTCTACGCTATTTTTAATTTTTTAATAAAAAAATTTTCTTTGTAAAATAAAAATTAATTTAAGAATTTCATAAAGATTTATTTAATTTTAGTAAGAAATTTAGATCACCTGAAGATCAGGGCCCCAGCCTTCTTTAGTTAGCTTTATAAGGCTAACTAACGAAAATATTACAACCTAACCTAACCAATCGTCAAGGGCGTACAGTTGACCCAACGATTGGTTAGGTTAGGTCATGATATTTTCGTTAGTTAGCCTTATAAAGCTAACTAAAGAAGACTGGGGGCCCTGATCTTCAGGTGATCCAGAAATTTCAATATTTTTTCATTGTAGATTAATAACGCTTCGTCCTTTCGTCATTTCACTCTAAACGCTTTTAAGTTATTTTAATATTTTAACCCAAATTAAGGAGCAAGTGTAGTTTACGTCCCTTGTGTTGCCTAGTGTAGTTTACGTTCCCCTCCCTTATCCTAGTGTAGTTTACATTCCCAACTTTGTCCGCGTATACCTAATCAAATAAAACGTTAAAACTAACGAAAATAGTACGACTTAACCTAACCAATCGTCAATTTATATATATATATATATATATATATATATATATATATATTATATATATGTATATTAGGGTTGCCAGGTCTCCGGTTTTAGGCCAGAGTTTCCGGAAATTGAGCTTTGTAAAAATGTCATTTAAAGTAGAATTTGTCTCTTTTCTTACAGAGTTTTGGCAAGATAATTATTATTCTAAAAAATGGGGAAGTTTATATATCTGTTTAGCTACATAAACAAATAATGATGAGCGTCGTAGCTAAAATCTCCGGATTTGGAAACCATCTGATCTGGCAACCCTAATATATATATATATATATATATATATATATATATATATATATATAATAAGATGAATAAAATCACAAAGGAAAGGAAACACAGAATGGTGCTCAAGCGCTTTCGTCTAATGATATCCTCAGGAACACTGAAGTACATAAAGAGTTACAGCCTATATATAGATTACAAAAAAATATATATATAATATAATATATATATATACAATAAACGGAGAAATAAAAATAAAAATTAAACATTAAAGGATTGTGGGAGGAGCATACAAATTTGTAAGGAAAAAACTACTGATGTTTTAGCACTTTGCTTGAATCCAACACAAGATCAAATGAATTGTTTCCAACCAATGTTATAGTAAAAAAAATAATAATAATAAATTGAAAAAAAAAATAAAATAAAACTTATAAGAGGAGCATACAAATTTATACTGAAATCTGCCCAGGTTTTAGCACTCTGCCCTTCTTGTCTAAGTTCGATGTATATAAAAATAAATTGAAAAATAAAAGTTATTAGAGTAGCATACAAGTTTACTAAGGTTTAGCGTTCTACCCTTCTTATCTAAATCCGTTCTGAAGAATTCAAAACAACAGGATCGAGTTGAAAAGACCTTTGCTTATGTTGAAGTTATTTGTAAGTTGGATAATGGCAGACTCAAGAATATTTCTATTAACAATGTTGCTAGAGTGAAACAAAATTGTAGCATTATTCCAATCAATACAGTGGGATAACTGACAATGGACAAAAAGGGCACTGGACGACTGTCCTGTTCTAACGTAATATTGATGCTGTTTTGTACGTGTGTGCAAATCCTTTCCCGTCTGACCTATGTAAAAGGAATCACATTGTTTACAACCAATTTTATAGATAATGCCTGAATTATTGGTAGGGCTATTTTTACTATGATATTTTTCACGATATTGTTATATGAAAGTACTACATTAATATCCAAAAGTTTAAGTACATTAACAATGCCTAAAATCCGGGAAAAATGGAAGTACTAAATATTCTTTGACAAAGTACGAGTGTTATTATTCACATGATAGAAAGTTCGTTTTGCCTTGTTGAGACAAGATTCCATAAACGCAGATGGATAACACAGATCACTTCCAATACCGTTGATTTTTCCCTATGCGCCTATTATTAGCTCGGTGGGCTCTATTACTTATAAACTCTCCAAATGGCTTGTCAAAGTCTTGTCCCCCATTCTTGGAACTATCTCTGATTCACATGTAAAAAATTCCATGGATCTTACTGAAAAATTGAATAATGCACGTACTGAAACCACGGTAGATTGATCAGTTTTGACGTTTGTTCATTGCTTACAAAAGTGCCGATTGACGATATGCTTGACTTTCTCTCTCGAGAATTACAAAGTATGACCTGCCACTACCTGCACACATTGTTTTGGAACTTATTAAGCTTTGCATCAAAGACTGTAAATTCACTTTCAATAACGAGTATTATCAACAAGTTTTTGGGATGGCCATGGGCAACCCCTTGTCGCCCTCCTCTCCAATATTTATATGGAGTTTTTCGAAATCACTTACATTCCGAGAATCCTGGGGTGGCATCCCATGGTTGCGGTACGTCGACGATATTTTGTGTATTTGACCCATGAATCGTGATCTGGATGACTTCCTCCTTCAGTTAATGATCAAGTCCCCTCCATTAAGTTTACTTTAGAAGTGGAACAAGACAACTCAATCCCATTTTTGGATGTGCGTGTACAAAGGGAAAGCCCAGGTTTTAAGTTTAGTGTCTATCGGAAAAAACAAACAATTTGTCCTACGTACACTTTTACTCGGGACATGACACCCACACTAAGAAGGCCATTTTTTCTTCAATGTTTCTCCGCGCCCTTAGGATCGCTAGTCCGAATACATCGATGCCGAATTGGAAAAATCAACGGTATTGGAAGTGATCTGTGTTATCCATCTGTGTTATCCATCTGCGTTTATGGAATCTTGTCTCAACAAGGCAAAACGAACTTTCTATCGTGTGAATAACACTCGTACTTTGTCAAAGAATATTTTAGTACTTCCATTTTTCCCAGGCTTTTTAGGCATTGCTAATGTACTTAAACTTTTGGATATTAATGTAGTATTTTCATATAACATATCGTGAAAAATATCATAGTAAAAAATAGGCCTACCAATAATTCAGGCATTATCTATAAAATTGGTTGTAAACAATGTGATTCCTTTTACATAGGTCAGACGGGAAAGGATTTGCACACACGTATAAACAGCATCAATATTACGTTAGAACAGGACAGTCGTCCAGTGCCCTTTTTGTCCATTTGTCAGAGTTATCCCACTGTATTGATTGGAATAATGCTACAGTTTTGTTTCACTCTAGCAACATTGTTAATAGAAATATTCTTGAGTCCGCCATTATCCAACTTACAAATAACTTCAACATAAGCAAAGGTCTTTTTCAACTCGATCCTGTTGTTTTGAATTTCTTCAGAACGGATTTAGATAAGAAGGGTAGAACGCTAAACCTTTGGTAAACTTGTATGCTATTCTAATAACTTTTATTTTTCAATTTATTTTCATATACATCGAACTTAGACAAGAAGGGCAGAGTGCTAAAACCTGGCAGATTTCCATTATAAATTTGTATGCTCCTCTTATAAGTTTTATTTTTATTTTTATTTTTCAATTTATTATTATTATATATATATATATATTTTTTATATTATTATAACATTGGTTGGAAACAATTCATTTGATCTTGTGTTGGATTCGAGCAAAGTGCTAAAACATCGGTAGTTTTTTCCTTACAAATTTGTATGCTCCTCCCACAATCCTTTAATGTTTAATTTTTATTTTTATTTCTCCGTTTATTGTATATATATATATATATATATATATACATTTTTTTTTCTGTAATCTATATATAGGCTGTAACTCTTTATGTACTTCAGTGTTCCTGAGGATGTCATTAGACGAAAGCGCTTGAGCACCATTCTGTGTTTCCTTTCCTTTGTGGTTTTATTCATCATAAATATTTTTCACGTGTTATTTTCGTGAAATAATTTTCATATATATATATATATATACAGGGTGTTTCAGGAGGAAAGGTCAATACTTCTGGAGGTGATAGTATCGGTCATTGTGAGAAAAAAAGTTCATATGAACATATGTCTAATTCTGAATGGTTACGGAGAAAGAGATGTTTGAATCTGATACGCGCGCAGCTCTTCCTCCCCCTCCGCGGTGGTCCCATTGAATGGCTGAAAAGTCAAGTTTACAAAAGAAAGGTGGATATACGAGACGAATTGTTCGCGTGCATTTTGGATGCTGCTGCCCGCATAAAGGAACGTCAAGATCAACTCAGACGAACAACACGCGATCTTCGCACACGAGTTGCAAAGTGCATTGAGGTTGACGGTGGGATTTTCGAAAACGTATTGTAAACTATAACAAATTTGTCATTTCTGTATCTGATACCATTCAAAATGCCAATGTTTCAACATTAAATGTTAGAAACAGTAATTGGTTTCTTTTTCTGATTACCATTAACAATGCTTTTGTATTTGTAGATTCAAACAGCTCTATCTCCGTAACCATTCAGAAATAGACACATGTTCATATGAACTTTTTTTCTGACAATGACCGATACTATCACCTCCCGAAGTATTGACCTTTCCTCCTGAAACACCCTGTATTAAATTGATGATTGGTTAGGTTAAGTCGTAATATTTTCGTTAGTTTTAAGGTTTTATTTGATGGATTTATTTAAAAAATGTCTCCTAAAGATCCTATTGTAGTTTACGTTCCCCAAGTTTGACCTAGTGTAGTGTGTATCCCCTTTTGCGTCAGGGGGATGTAAACCACACTTGCTCCCAAATTGATATCAGATTAACTCTGTCCCATTTAGTAATTAAAATTACTATATTACTTTAGTAATTTGAAAATAAGGAATTATATTTTATCTCCTTTTACGCAAAATTATTAAGTGATGTACAAATTTTAACTATTTATTAGATTAGAACTTATTTGAAGTTTGAGAAAGTATTATATAATAATATTATTTTAAGATAATTTCATGTATATAGTTCATATACACTTGTATATATTTCATATATATATTTTTTTGGGGAAAAAGACTTCGAAATGCATATCTAAAATTCTTCAGTTATAAAATAGGTAAGTACAGTATTAGTACAGTACATTGCAATTTTTGCTGTTACAATAATACAATGAACAATTGTCAATTCGACTGTTTATTTGATCTAATTTGACCTTAAGCTTTAGGCTTTATTCGGTACTCAGATTAATTAAACCCTTTATTACCCAGTATCACTTTACTGATTTTGTTCTGGCTAACGCCAGACGATTTTATACATTCTCGGAAGAGACCTCCGGGTGCTAAAGGGTTAAGATAAAACGTATCATTTCAAAGTAGGCTGACCATATTTCCTTGAGACAAAAACGGGACATTGGGATGGCAAAAAAGGGACGGGGGTTATGTAATATTCTGTATTCATGAAAAAGTAAGTACATAAACATATTGAGCTTACAATTATTCTTCAGTGACAGAACCCATACAGAACCCATAAAAAAAACGGCACTGTCCCGTTCAAAACGGTACGTATGGTCAGCCTATTTCAAAGGTAATTATGATTAAATAATATGTAAATCATGAATAATAAGGAAGGGTGGCCACAAAGTCCCTTTGCATGAAAAGCAAGGGCAACATACAGATATGCTGTAATGTACTACAAAGGGACTTTGTGGCCACTCTGTATATATACTCAATCTTAAAAATTATTATTACTGATAGTTAGGCTGACCAGTGACCATACGTACCGTTTTGAACGGGACAGTACCGTTTTGTATGGGTTTTTGTATGGGTTCTGTCACTGAAGAATAATTGTAAGCTCAATATGTTTATGTACTTACTTTTTCATGAATACAGAATATTACATAACCCCCGTCCCTTTTTTGCCATCCCAATGTCCCGTTTTTGTCTCAAGGAAATATGGTCAGCCTACTGATAGTATACAAATGCAATGCAAATAGTTGATAGTTTAATATGAGAAATGAAACAAGTAATAATTATAGTATACGAGAAATGAATATATAATCCTAAATTTTTATCAGTATTCCATTATTAAAAGAGATTTGAGCTTCTTAAAGGAATTTGCATGAGAAATATTTCTTATAATAGGGTATTAAATCATTCCATAGTTTGAGTCCAACGAAAATGGGTGATTTTAGTGGGAATGAAGATATCTAGACTGAAGAATAACATGCTTTGTTCTACTCTTAGTCTGATATGAGTAAATTTCTTGATGAGTTACAAAATATTTATCCATTATGGTTAATAATTTGCTTCATATATTTGTAAATGAAAATAAACTGTGCCAGTTTGATTACATCTTTGATCTTCAGTAATTTTATCTCTTTAAAGCATGCACTTAAATTGTCATAAAAACCAGCATCAGAGAATAACCTCATTGTTTAATGGAAAGAGAAAAGCAGAAAAGTGGGAAACTTGAAGTTAGTGGGACTCGAATCCACGTCGTGTGGTTCCGGAGTCAGCGTGCTACTGACTACGCCATTCAGAACCCCAGAGAAGGTTCGTTCAAGCGTTTCTCACCTCATTATTGCCGTTCTCTTTCCATCTTATTTCAGTGCGGTTATTGCACTTAAGATGCCTTACTGCTCGTTTTTGGGTTACAAAGATACTGCTTAAAGCGTTGTCAACGGAAATTCCCCATTATAGCAACACTCCTAGATTTATATATATATATATATATATATATATATATATATATATATATATATATATATATATATATATATATATACCGGGTGTCCCATTCGAAATTAAACCACTTTGAAACATTATCATTTTTTATTGAATGATGCAAACAATGTAATATTCACACAGTAAATAGTCAATGTCATAAAGTTTCATAAGATATATGTGAATTATAACATTTAGATATATTAGATACATTAGATACATTGTGCATAGCATAATGTTTTCTTTTGTTAAGATCTTCACATGTTATATGCTGAACAATTTGAAGCTTATATGGATAGAGCTGCAGCCGCTTCCGCACGACTCTATGCACAGTTGAACGAGGAATCTGCAATTCGACACTGGCACGACGGATGGACTTTCTAGGGCTACTACCAAAGGCGCTGCTATTCGTTCAACATCTTCTTCCGATCTTGTTCGTCTTCCAGAGTGTTCCTTTAGAATACTGCCAGTCTCCTCAAATTTCTTGGTCCATGCATATAGGTCTCTTCTGGTGGGTGGTTTCTTGTGAAAGGTTGTACGGAATCGCCGTTGCAACAGAGTAGGGGACTCCAACTCAGCCATCCATAACACACATTTCGCTTTTTCTTGTGGGGTAAAGATAATTCAATCTGAAACAAACAAAAAACATTATGACAAAAACTTATGCATATGGTGTAGTTACTGGTAAAGTTTCAACATTCTCCCATTAATACTTTAAAAATTACAGAGTTTCAAAGTTGTTTCATTTCGAATGGGACACCCGGTGTGTGTATATATATATATATATATATATATATATATATATATATATATATTGGGCTAATGTAGCGAGTGGCGTTCCTCAGGGTTCTGTATTGGGCCCCTTGCTTTTTCTTATATATATATATTAACGATTTAGATGTCGGCCTAGTCAGTACAGTTTCAAAGTTTGCGGATGACACGAAGCTGGGTGGTAGGGCGATTAATGACGAAGACAGAGGTAAAATCCAGGAAGATCTGAATAAAATCGTTGATTGGTCACTCACATGGTAAATGAGATTTAACGTCGATAAGTGCAAAATTTGACATATAGGTTCGCGTAACGGTAATTTTGCGTATAGTATGTCAGGGAAAGAGTTAACAAGCGTGAGAAGGAAAAAGATTTAGGAGTTATAGTCACTGGTAATTTAAAAGTAGCGAAACAAAGTACAGCAGCGGTCAATAAAGCGAACAAAGTGTTAGGTTTTATAGCTCGGAATTTTGAGTACAAATCGCGCGATATTATAGTTCCTCTTTATAAGTCATTAGTTAGACCTCATTTGGAGTACGCGATCCAATTTTGGAATCCGCATATGCGCAAAGATGTAGACAAAATCGAAAGAGTTCAAAGACGAGCAACTAAGATGATTCCGTCGCTTAGGTCAAAGTCGTACGAGGATAGGCTTAAGGAGTTAAAATTGACTACACTCGAGACTAGGAGGCTAAGGGTGATCTAATCCAGGTTTTCAAAATTATGAATGGGTTCGATAACGTAGATAGAGATAGCTTTTTCGAAGTATTTCAATATAATAGGACTAGAAATAACGGGTGTAAATTGACAAGTAGAAGGTTCGAGACAGCAGTTGCCAAAAACGTTTTTACGCATAGAGTAGTAAATAGCTGGAATAGTTTGCCGGTAGAAGTAATTAGTAGCACGTCTATAAACATGTTTAAAAATCGATTAGACGCATATGTTGATAGATTGGGTATAGTTTAAGGTAGTAAAATTAAGGCTTTGTGGTTCGGAACCCACGTAAAATTGTAGGTCCCCTCCGCCAACACGGAGGACATGCACAATACACAATTACGAACACAGTTAGGTTGACCAGCCATGAGTGGATCCTAGGGTCTTTGTTGGTCCTGAACATTATAACATTATAACATTAGTGGTGGACCGGATGTCAGTTTTTCAACATCTGCGGATGCGGATGCGGATTTTTAATTTCAATATCCGCGGATGCGGATGCGGATATTTAGTTAATCTATCAATATAATATAAAATTATGAATATATTTCATAATTTTTCAAATTTCGTGATATTACTATTATGGCAGGCAATGCATATGAATTAAAATTAATATTAATGTTTTTTATGATAAAATAATACCTTTCTCAAGAGTTTCAGCCACAGAAAATTGAATGAAACAAGTTTCATTCAATTTTCTGTGTTACCAGGTATTTATTTTGAGTTTTGAGATTTATATATTTGTTTGTTCATTAATAATTAATACTTTACATGAAATGTGCATGACTGGGCCTTATAAGCTACTTTATAAGCTAATTTAATTGTAAATTGCATAATTTATTAGAGATAATATCCGCATAACATCCGCAGTCAGAAGTGCGGATGCGGATGTTAAAAATGATGCAGATATCCGGTCCACCACTAATATATATGTGTGTATGTGTGTGTGTATATATATATATGATGAATAAAACCACGAAGGAAAGGAAACACAAAACGGTGCTCAAGCGCTTTCGTCTAATGACATCCTGAGGATGTCATTAGACGAAAGCACTTGAGCACCGTTTTGTGTTTCCTTTCCTTCGTGGTTTTATTCATCATAAATATTTTTCACGTGTTACTTTCGTGAAATAATTGTCATATATATATATATATATTTAGGAGAAATCCAATGACAAGGAGAATTGTAAATGCCATGAAAAGTCTTCTTTATTGCGCAACGTTTCGAGCAATACGCTCATCTTCAGGCTGTTTAATAACAATGTGAAATTAAAATCAATATTGAATGAAAAACAAACAGAAATTTCTATAACCTATTCGTAAAGACAAATTTTAAAAGACTGAGAAAAGAGGGTTAAGTTCTAAGTTATACAGATTTACATATAAAAATTAAGAAGTTATTTTTAAATACATGTAGTAAATGTGAAATTAATACACTGGAAAAATTACCAATAGTACACTGGAACAATGGAGCTATCTACCTTACACAGCAGTATCCGAGGCCGACTAATTTGAGCAGAGGAAACGGGAACGAAGGATGGCGGGGGAGATAGGGGAAGGAGGGATTATAAGGAATTGGGGAAGGAGGGATTATAAGGAATTGGGGAAGGAGGAGGGATCATAGCAAATTGAGAGGGACGGACGATGAGTCAACATTCAGACTAGGGGACAATGCTATGATCCCTCCTCCTTCCCCAATTCCTTATAATCCCTCCTTCCCCAATTCCTTATAATCCCTCCTTCCCCTATCTCCCCCGCCATCCTTCGTTCCCGTTTCCTCTGCTCAAATTAGTCGGCCTCGGATACTGCTGTGTAAGGTAGATAGCTCCATTGTTTCCAGTGTACTATTGGTAATTTTTCCAGTGTATTAATTTCACATTTACTACATGTATTTAAAAATAACTTCTTAATTTTTATATGTAAATCTGTATAACTTAGAACTTAACCCTCTTTTCTCAGTCTTTTAAAATTTGTCTTTACGAATAGGTTATAGAAATTTCTGTTTGTTTTTCATTCAATATTGATTTTAATTTCACATTGTTATTAAACAGCCTGAAGATGAGCGTATTGCTCGAAACGTTGCGCAATAAAGAAGACTTTTCATGGCATTTACAATTCTCCTTGTCATTGGATTTCTCCTAAATATTAAATTGAAGCTCTGTAGAAGCAACCCGCATAATTATATATATATATATATATATATATACAGTTTACACGGTCGTTTCACAGCAATTTCTTGTCTAACATTATACCATGAAATTTCGGTACAGTACATTCCTTTACAGTGATTTCATCAACCTTCAGTTCAGTAAGATACTTCGTTTGTTACTAAAATTCATGAAATCTATTTTATTTGTATTTAGAAAGTATTTGTGAGGTCAAACATTTCATAACCTTGTTAAATTTTGTTTTAAATATTTCCTTAGCCGTATTAACATTTTTGCAAAAAAAAGACATACATATTAGAAGCATATTAGAATAGCGTGGAAGGTCATTTATATACAATAGAAATAACATAGGACCCAAGATTGAACCCTGGGATACGCTATGTTTTACGTTCATTTCAGATGAACAGACTTTTTTTACTGATACACTATAACAATATACTGTAGTTGAAGTAGAATATTATTGTCTGTCACATCAAAAGCCTTAGTCAAATCCATAAATATGGAAATCACAATTTCTTTGTTCTCTTTAGTGGCATTGGCGATTTCCATATTTCCAATAAAACAAAAGTTGAAATAGCCATTTCTGTTGTTTTAGTTTTACAGAAACAATAGTGATTCGGAGATAATAAATTGAATGATTCCAAATATTTTTGCATTCTATTTTTTACAATTTCCTAAAAATTTTATAAATACAGATAATAAACACCAGCCTGTAATTAGTTGCTAGCATATGATCACAAGGGTGTTTTAGAACCTGTTTTTAGCATTCAGGCAATATACTGTACAACTTCCACAAATCGAATGCCATAGTTCCATAGCCAAAGTTACATATATTTTATCTTTAACAAACTTCAGTATAGGTACAGGAATGTTATGAATGTTATTTTTTGTATTTTCTGATTTAGCAATAATATTCAGAACCTCAGTAGGGGTACAGTACTAGGAACAAAAGAAAATTAATTTATTGGGCTGGGTGGCATGTAGTCCAATGGTAAATGTTCATTATTTAGTAATTGTGAGCAAAATAATGTAATGATGGGCTATTTAACCTCCTTCGCAACGTCTAAGGGCTACGACGTAGCCCTAATTGTAAGCAAAGTTTATGAGCTAAGCATGGAAGTAAAGTGGTTATTTAAAGCATTTGTAATGGAAATATAATCAGTAATTCAGCTATTACCAACACTTAGTTTCTCTACTAATTTTTCTTAATTCGGTTTCTCATAAGACTTTACTGGTAGTTATAATGGATTACTGAAGCTCAGGGCCCCCAGCCTTCTTTAGTTAGCTTTATAAGGCTAACTAACAAAAATATCACGACCTAATCTAACCAATCGTCAAGGGCGTACAGTTGACCTAACGACTGGTTAGGTTAGGTCGTGATATTTTCGTCAGTTAGCCTTATAAGGCTAACTAAAGAAGGCTGGCTGGTGGCCCTGATCTTCAGGTGATCCGTTACAATAGATAGTTACAATCGATATACTCGTATTTTGCAATTTTGATTAATGTTGTTAAATTGTTTCTATACCGAGTATATTGTACAGGGTGGGCAAAAAGTCTGGGAACCCCCTCTAATATAAAAATTAGACGTGTAAATAGTATCTTCAGGGGGTGGCCAGACTTTTTGCCCACCCTATACTTTAACTTTAGTTTAGTTTAAAGCTATGTGAGTAATTTACTTCTATTCTTTACTGAATTAATAATTTCTGGAGTAACCCATGGATTTGCAATACTTTTGGGTGAAAATGTTGGATCTTTTCCTTTATAGCATCCCCAATTTCTTGTAGGGTGGCCAGACGTCCGGCTTTGGGCGGACAGTACGCCTTTTGAGCACTCTGTTCTTAGGGTGGCCGTTTCCAAATTTCCAAAAGGAGGACACTGCGTATGTGGCCGTACGTTAACATATATATATATATATATATATAGGGTGAACCAAATGCAGGTGGACAGTAAATGATAACGTTTATTTTGAGAATACATATTTAATTTTTTTGTATACTATAATACAAAATAAAATTTAAATAATTTAGTTATAATATTTAATATAATAAACACAAACACCATAGTTATAATGAACACCATAGTTATAATATAATATAACACAAACCGTATTCAACCTACTGTCCACCTACTTTTGGTTCACCGTGTGTATATATATATATATATATATATATATATATATATATTATATATATGTTAACGTACTGCCACATACGCAGTGTCCTCCTTTTTAAATGGCCACCCTAATTTCTTGTTTTCAGATAGTAACAATTTTGACAAGGGTGCGTAGCAAAATTATCCCGCCCTACAACTTTAGAATGAGACGTGAATGTAAAAATTAACCAACTAGTTAGGCTAATTGAATGCCCGGTTAGGTCAATTGTACGCCCTTGACGATTGGTTAGGTTAAATCGTAATACTTTCGTGGAAATTAACGAAAATATCACGACTTAACTTAACCAATCGTTGACCTAACCGGGCATTCAATTAACCAAACTAGTTGGTTAATTTTTACATTTACATCTCATTCTAAAGTTGTAGGGCGGGATACTTTTGCTACCCGCCCTTGTCAAAATTGTAATTAACTGAAAACAAGAAATTGGGGGCGCTATAAAGGAAAAGATCCAAACTGTTTTCCTCCTTAAAGGAAAGCAAGTACTAAAAATATGAAATAAGGAGTCATAGAAGGAATTAATATAATCTGGGTCGTTCGTAGGTTCATCAAAGTCAAATCGCATATTTTCTGCAGCCCCAGTAAATTATTTTTTGTTAGCGTCTGAAACTATTCTATATTCATTAATTGTTTGACCTGTAACTCGCGTAGTTTTATTGTATAAGTCGAAGAATAACACTAATTACGGTGGTTATAAATTCAGAATTTACGAGGGTATTACAATTTACAAATATATTATCAATTGTAGACTCTGTTATTTGATTACTATGGTTAAAGACTCACGTGGCTTTAGTAATCATAGTATGACTGAGATCGAAAAAAATGGATCACCTGAAGATCAGGGCCCCCAGCCTTCGTTAGTTAGCTTTATAAGGCTAATAACGAAAATATCACGACCTAACCCAACCAATCGTCAAGGGCGTACAGTTGACCTAACGATTGGTTAGGTTAGGTCGTGGTATTTTCGTTAGTTAGCCTTATAAGGCTAACTAAAAAAGGCTAGGGGCCCTGATCTTCAGTTGATCCAAAAAAATTTATATGTTTAAAATTTACGAAGGATTAATGGAATATTTACCTCACATTGTAAACCAATATTAAAGTCAGCCGCGATGGTAGTATTCGATTTATGGAAATTGACAGAATGTTATCTAAAATCTAAAAGATTTAAAATCTATCAAAATTAACAGTAGTAGTTCATCTATAAACATAAAATTTTTAAAAAGCAAAAGATTACTTAGTATTAATCATGGTTTTTCTTTTTGAAATTTTAGTTGTCATAAAAAGAATAAAACATTTAAACAAAAACAGAATATCACCAATTCGCAATCTTTTTCGTTATTTACGAATTTTATGTCTCTAAGCGAATTTTTTCCGGAAATTGTGTGTAATCAAGATAAAGTGTATATATAATGTTGGTATTAATCATGCATTCATATATATACTGTATATATATATATATATATATAATATATATTATATATATATATATATATATATATATATATATATATTGACCTTTTCCGTTCTATGGGCACCATTGAAATGAGAGAAATTAATATTTTTTAAACTTATTTTAGCTTTTAATTAATATAATTAATCAGTACATTTTGAATAGGAGAAATTTAATTTATTTAATTTAACAGCTTTAATGAACATAAATAAAACAAAAAATATTTGTCGTTTCTTCAAAAATTGGACGATAATTTGCGTTGAAAATTGACGTACGCTATATATAGGCCATCTTATTTTTAGTTCAAATAATTTTTTCATTTGCCTTATTAATCTGGGTTTGGAATTTAATTTACTAATGCCCGGTTAGGTCATCTATACGCCATTGACGATCGGTTAGGTTAAGTCGTGATATTTTCGTTTAAACTAACGAAAATATCACGACTTAACCTAACCAATCATCAAGGACGTACAATTGACCTAACCAGGCATTCAATTGACCTAACCGGGCATTCAATTAACCTAACATAGTGTAGAACGTTAAAATAAGTAAAAACTATTAATTTCTCTCATTTCAATGGTGCCCATAGAACGGAAAAGGTTCATCTATATATAGATATATATATATAATATATATATATATATATATATATATATATATATATTAAAAATGCTTTCATCTTTTTATCATAGATAATAATCTATTCTTTCTATTCACAAAAACATCAAAGTTAAAGTATAACAAAAATATTCTTAATAAGGGAGGAACAACAGCTGGACAATTCTCTCTCTCTCTCTCTCTCTCTCTCTCTCTCTCTCTAGAGAGAGAGAGAGAGAGAGAGAGAGAGAGAGAGAGAGAGAGAGAGAGAGATGTTATACAAGTTCAAAATGATAGGGACAATAGCTGTAGAATGTGTATTCAGGAAAAATGGGAAGTGCCTCTAAAAAGAAGACTGGTTTAAAAGACGGTATCGAGAGGGGGAAATAAACAAAAGACAATCGTCGGTCGAGTAAGAATGAATTTAAATCAGAAACTGAAATAAAGGAAGAAATTTAAAAAAAATGTATTTTCAGCAGAAACGTTGATAACAGTAGTTGATATATTAGAGACTAATTCGAAAAGGCATTAATTAATCTAATAGATTTACTGTATTTGGTGTGCTAATGAAATGCAGTTGAAAAGACAGGACGGGTTTATGGAACACCATGAGAAGATTGCCATTCTTGTTATTCGAGTGCATGAAATGAATGGGAAATACACTCGCGTGAACGTGATGGATACAATATCCAATAGTGCGGTTTACCATACATCTTACCTTATTTTGGAGATTTCTAATTCTGATCTAAGACGAAGTTTCGAGGCTTTTATTACTTACTATTTATTAAAACATCTCTAATGACTGGTTTTGAGGGATGCTTTCCTCTCAGCACGGAAGGTGCTGGTTTTATTTTCGTTTCTACCTCCCGTGGTCTCTCATTGTACTTGGATTTAGTTTTTAAGTCTTAACTTTGGCGCCTGAGGTGGTAGAAGAGTTGCTCGTAAAGCTTTGCTCCATTTTTTCTTGACGCTATTTTAATTCTTCTTGTCAATTATACAAAACGATATTTGGATGTATTCCTCACAAAGAGAAGAGGTTACCCCATGCAGTTGGAAAGTTGTTATTAAGAACCCAAGCATCGAGTTCGGCATGTCCAACCAAACAGGTTTAAATTTTACTTCATACTGTAGGTTGAAAAGGTGAGAAAGACATGTTAACAATGAATAAACTTCAGAAAAGCAGATTCGGTGAAAATTCAGGACACAAACCTGGATGTGATCGATTTTCTGCTAAATATACAATAAATTTAAAATTTAAAATGTAATTTAAAATTTAATGTAATTTAATGTAATTTAAAATTATGTAACATTTTGTAAACTTTATATTGTATTTATTATTGCTATTATTATCATTATTACTTCTGATCATTATTACTATTACTTGCCACTCTCACTTTTTTATGTAATAAACTAAATGCTATTAACCCTAAAAGGACGACGCTACATATTGGTAACCTTTCAAATACAGGCATTCATAACTTAACCCTACAAACAATTCTGGCGTTAAAGGGTTAAATTTGCCTTAAAAGCCTCCATGCTTTCAACGGCATATTCAGATTAGAGTACTACGGGTGTGTATAAAGTAACGCGTGTGAAGAGAGAAATTCGATTTGAGTTATATTAATGCGAGTGAACATGGACAATTCCAAGAAAACTTCCCCTTGCTGCATGCTTATCCAATGTTTCATGTATGATTTAAGTTTACCAAGTTTTTTCTTGCTATGCAAAAAATGGCTGTAAACTTCACTTGTAGTTGGGAGAGATGAACCAGAAATACTTTCAAGAGGATGCCCAACAAGCCATATCTCGGTGTCTTTCCTCGATGCAATTTGTTTTTTATATACTTTTGGAGACCGCTTTTCCTCTTCATTCAAAGATAAGAGGATCTTCCTAGCTCTTGTTGTGATGTAATTGGATGTATCCATTGTTTATAATCATCAAGGATAACGAGAACATCTGTAAGAACAAAAAATACAGGTTAATGAACTTCGTCACAAATTGCCACAAAAATGCCAAAAAAAAAAATGGAACACTTTAGGCTCGAACAGGAACCTTCAAATATTCATATATTTGGCTGAAATTTTAATACCAAACTATTATAGCCAAGTCCAACACAATATAGGGATGAGTAGTTCACTTTTCAAAAGAGTTGCATTATGGGTCACCCTAATATATATATATACACTGCCGGTTAAAATTATGGTGTCACAACGGGAAAACGGGAAAAATAAGGATTTGGTGGTATTAGCTAGGTTTACTGTCGTAAATGGAAGTACAGTAAACAATAACGGTGTTTGTAGGATGCACATTTAATGTAAATTACGTTGTTTTTTTCTCTACAATACTATAATAACTTGCTATGCTACTAACGCCTTTTCACTAAAAGAATAACCTTTCTGCTATATCACATTTTTGGCATATTTTGGGTATTCTTCAACAATTTTTCCAAATTCACTGATCAAATTCTTCTATTCATGATCAAAAAAAATTATTTTGTCTAAAAGTAAGATGATACTTTTTCTTTTATTTTTAATAAAAATGTTTATTAAAAGTTCTATTTTTGTGTTAAATTATTATTATATTTCGTGTTTTTAGTTTATTAACGTCAATAAAAAAGAACGCAGAAATTACAGTGCGGCCTCATGCGGTTAAGAGACTCTTTCTTTTGCCTTTCGAGAGGATAACTGTAGTCATAATCCGTTGTCGCTTTTTTATTTTTATATTTTTGTAAAAAAAATTTTGTCAGGGGCTTTACATGTTTCTAACTATAGGATAGAAAAATCGTGATCTTAAACCTGTGAAGCTCTTTCTGCATGTATTATTATTATCATACTCATGTGTGTGTGTATAGGCCCCTATACATATATTACTTCAGAGGCATATATATGTGTATATATGTATGTATATCACGAGAAAAGTCATGCGTGTGTCGAAAACGTATTAAATATTGTGAAATGTCTTTTATTTGCATTTACTTTTCTTTAATTTTCGTTATTTATATTATTTTCGCTATTAATACTTACGTTACAGTCTTTTTCTAAACCTTATACGAGGTAGCGTAGCCGCCATAAAACTCAAAACACGGCCTCCACGGCAGTTACAGTTGAACAAAAATGGAGTACTTCGAATGAATACAATTTTCACTATTTACCGGTTTATTTTAATTAAGACAATAAACATGACGGGGAAAAGCGAGAGTAAATTCATAATTTAACAGTCGGTCGTGAAGAAAGTTTTTAAGTAACTTTAAATCACAATTACATCTTAACCAAACAAAACACTGCTTTTCACAACACACCGTTCCCAGACTGACTTCTGAGTATGCCTCCGGCCTTCACTGCATTTCAAGTCTATCTCCATATTGCTAACTAGTGTTTTACATTTCAAAATTACATTTTACGTATGTTAATTTCATACAATTAAATCAGTTAATTACGCTCCAAAAACATTATTAATTTCTTGTTAAAACCCAATACACGCCACATGAGAGCGTTGTTCCCTGCATGCACAAACGAACCACCACTTCCTCTTTAAGGAACTGATCCCTAGACGCACTCAAACGTTATCGTGTGACCGGGAGGGATGTGGGCATGCATAAGACGCGGCGGGCTGGTACTTGGGTTCGCCGTGGGCGTGCGGGCGCGGCGTACGTAGTACGCGTGGTTGTACGACGGGCGCGCGTGGGCGGACTGATTCCGGGTTGTAGGTGTTGCCCTTGGAACCCCCGTAGGGCTACAGCATCCCCCCAGACACTATGTCACCTTCAAATATACCTCATAAAGGGTCATAAAGTCTCCCTTAATCTAACCTAACCTGAGGCTAGGTTAGGTTAAGTTAACTTAGTCTTCCCCCTACCCGCCTCAAATACACTTCAGCAACGGATGTGAGAACCTCGTGATGTCATCATGCCAAAATTTTTCTGTAAATGTAAATCATAAACGGACGTAAGGTTCTGAAGGGGGAAATACTCATATCGAGCCATTTCTGTCTACCTTTTTTCTACTATACTACTGCTCTCATCTGCCCAGAGTACTTGTTTCCAACCTTCTAACGTAAAGTTTTGGTGTTCTATTATCCATTTCAATCGCTATTTCATTGCATTTCTTTATAGGAATTTATTTCCTGGAGGTTATTATTAATTTCTGAAAGAACACAGCAGTTGTTTCGTAAATGTCGAGTATTTCAATGTGAAAACAAACTGTATGTTTAGTTCTCAGTGCTTAAACAGTGTTAATTAACTAATTCGTGTAAAATATGTAAAGAACGCTGAGAGTGTTTTTAATACATAAGTATAAGTAAATGCAACCTACATCAAGAGAATCAAGTTTATAAATTTCATAAATGCTGGATTAAATACAAACTACTAATGATAGGAGATTTAAAAGATCACTGCAACTTCATACGTAGGGTCTTGCACTACGTAAAATTGTATTGATTTTGGCAGCAGGGCTTTTCAGCTGCAGCACGTTTTTCTAGGGATACCATAATTTGATCGTCAGTATATACAGTATATGGGATCTAGAATTTAATAACTATTTACCTATTTAACCCTTTAACGCCGAACATTTTTGTAGGTTAAGTCTGAATGCGTGTATTTGAAACGGTACGTATTCGACCCAGTCGGCGTTAGAGGGTTAAGATAGAACAAAATAGTAAAGGACACTATAAAATTTAACGGGCTACGTCGTGTTCCTGTCGTAACACTGCTTCCTGTAGATCAGTGAATTAAGCGACATTGGGTCTGGGTTGTAATTGGGTGGTGAGTGCCTGGTGACCGTCCTTTGCAGTCAGACAATGTACCGAGCCGTGGTTCGGATCCCACGTAAAACCGTAGTTCCCCTCTGTTACATGACGAGACGAAGAGTGTTAAACAGCCTCAAAACATTGTCATCATTTATAAAGCTTAATTATGATATACAAATTGGTAGGCTAAACTAAATTATTCGTGGAGGCTCGCTAGTAATGTAGAATAGGCTTAGACTAGTTCGCAGTATACAGTATTGTAGACCAAAACGATGATAGTAGACAAACAGGTAAAGTTTGCTCAGTGGTTGTCAAAATTTAACCCTTTAATGCCCAGTGTGTGAAATTTTCATCGTTAACTTTGGAAGCAATTTTAGACCTTCCAGTTCCCAATGTGTGAAATTTAACACATTTCGTATTTTATTAATTATGAACAATAAAACTTTGTAAAATATATTTTTCAGTTATTTTCGGTCCAATTAAACGATTTTTATATCCCAATTTTTTTTTTTACTTTTCGACTTAATTTGGGTATGAAAGGGTTAAGTCGGTTACAAGAGTAAGACTGAAAGTCAAAACTCATTACAAGAAAGATTCAACTTGTGGAAACTCAGAAACTGGATGAGGAATTTTAAATAGGAAGGGCGAGTGAATGAGAAGGAACATTTTGGGAGGTTAACAGTTGGTTAAGAAACTGTTTACGGCAACTGTTCGAGATGCATTTAAAGAAGTCCACGAAAATGGCTTATCCGCGCTTCCACAAACATTCCATTATCAACGACGCAGAAAATTCTGAAGATGAAGTTGCACAAAAAGGCTTACAAAATTTAAGTTGTTCAAAATTAATTAAAAAAATCAGGGAAGATCGCAATTCTTTGGAGCAGTTAACAATTTTAGATGAAGTAACATTAAATGTAAAGAGCATCGTTCGCGCTACAACCTCCACATTTGTCAGAACTGAAGGCCTGAATCGAAACAAGTCCGCAAAATCACGGAGCAAGAAATCGAAAATGGATTTCATTCCTTGCAAAAAGGGATCGAACGTTGTATTGCCCAAGATGGAGGATATGTTCATGCGTAAAGGTAAAATAAAACTGTGATAGTTAAACTTATGACGCTGTTTCCTATTTCGTTCTATTTGATGTAAGCAAAAAGTTACTCAATTTTAAAAGCTTTCACTCTTTATAACACCCCTATAGCTATACACTAAACAAAGCATGAAGAAACTGTTTTAAATTCACATTTCAAAGGTGAAAAGGTAAAAAATTAGAGAGAGAGAGAGAGAGAGAGAGAGAGAGAGAGAGAGAGAGAGAGAGAGAGACTGAAATGAATGAAGTATTAAAATTTTTAGTTTTGAGAGTGTTAAAGCTTATCCTGCCATATCCAGTATTACACTATTAATTCTCTCTCTCTCTCTCTCTCTCTCTCTCTCTCTCTCTCTCTCTCTCTCTCTCTCTCTCTCTCTCTCTCTCTCTCTCTCTTAAAGTGTAAACTCATTACCAAATCATAATTGCTTATTTCCTTCAAAGCAAACATTTTCTCTTTCGTTTATTTGTATTTAAAGTTATTTTTTCTTTTACGCAATTTTTATGTAAAATTCTGCGCATTTTTGGTTTTCGCCATTTTAGTATTATTATTAACTATATATTTGCAATAATAATAATAATAATAATAATAATAATAATTGTAATAATAATAATAGTAATAATTATTATTATTATTATTATTATTATTATTATTATTATTATCATAAATGAGTAGTGGTTAGCATCGTTAACTACAAATCCACCGGCTCCGGGTTCGATTTTCAGTGACGACAGGCGGCGCGCAGCTAACCCAGCTGCTCATCCGTCCATATAATAAAATTGGTTGGTAGATAAATGAGTACCCTGGGTAGCTTAGTGGTTAAAACACTGGGCTGCTGGTCGGGAGGTCGTGAGGCCGAGTCCGGGAAAAGATTGTCTAATTTCTAAGCCCCCATCATGCGTTGTGGTTTGGATTCCACGTTAGGTGTGTATGTATGCATATATATATATATATATACAGGGTGTAACAAACGTTTTTACTCATAGGATATTGGTTTTATTGAATTAAATGATGGAATTGCATACCAGAAAGCTGTTTGTACGTGTGAATTGTGGTAAGTATGCCAGATCCAACACTGGAGAACACATTCTCCCTAATTTTGAGGCATTCCTCGTGAATTCTTTTCTTCAAGTGATCAATGGTCTGTGTTCGTGACTTGAGATGCTCCCAAAGTAAAAAGTCGGGTCAATCCCAGAATAGGCACCTGATGTACCTCAATCCCAGATGAAGCACCTGCGTTCAACCTCAATCCCAGAATAGGCACCTTGCAAGGAATTAAATAAAAAAACCTGATGATTACAAAATTTATTGTTTATACAAAGTTTATTACAAATGTAATAAAGGCAAAGTTATAAAAGGTTTAAAGTGGTTTAATGAATAAAGAAAAATTTTAGATATTATAAATTCCTGCAATATGAACCCGAATGTTTCTGAATCCATCTGAAGCAAATCTATCTTGCCACATAAATTGGTTAGGTTAGGTTAGAGTTGATTTTTTCAAATATTGATAAAAACTGAAATTATATCTCTAAAAACTGTTTATATTTTTTCTCCTCAATCCCAGATTAAGCACCTGTGTTTTGCCTCAATCCCAGATTAAGCACCTAAAAATTATTTCAGGTGCCTATTCTGGGATTGATCCAAAAAGTCTAATGGCGTCAAATCAATAAAGTAAGATTCAGTAAAGTGAATATCCTATGGATATCGACGTTTGTTATATGCAAACAAATATCTATATGCAGTTTGAACACGTAATTTAATAAAATAAATATCCTATGAATAAACACTTATATATATACACAGTATATATATATATATATATATATATATATATATATATATATATATATATATATATATATATAATATACACACCTTTCAACCTTTCAAATGTTCCGTGCAATCATTCTTCATTTCACGAAAGTCAAGCTTGTCGCCCCTCCCCTCCGAAAGTTAAAGAAATATATATATAATATACTGTATATATTGGCAAAAATGTTGAACGAGTCTACAGAATGTAGCCTCTATGTATTGCACATATGTAACTGGAAAGAGGACTAGATAAATATCAGTTTCAAAGAATTAAAAATATCCTTTTTGGAGAATGAAATATTTTGAAATTTGAGTAATTCCATTTTTGATTCGGATTAAAAGCAATTGAACACTTCCTTTTATGGCATCCTGGTCGGTCGACACTCCAAAGAGTCGAAAGTTTAACACTGGAAACCAGATGAGATTAACAGAAAGTTTTATTGCCTTCAAAGTTTTATTTCCTATTAAAACCGACTTTTTAAGTTTTAGCTACTACTGCTACTACTATTATTATTATTATTATTATTATTATTATTATTATTATTTCAGTGATGAGTGATGTATGAAACTAGTAATTAAAATGTGTATCAGGTCAACGGAAACGATACACATCGATCCAATCATTAAAATTTTTATAATAAGGCTGGACCGTAAATGGGACAAAATTCCTAAAATTGGACACTACAGTATCTCCCCTGAATTAAAAATAAAAAAGAAAGTCTTATCGTGTCTGCATTTTCAAACACCTGAAGAAGACGCTAATCCCGAGCAGGTGGTATAAGAAAGTTCTATACACTACAAACTGCAGACAATGAGCATAAATTAATCCTTTAAAAGTCTATAAATGTGCTTCTCAACAAAAGTGTCGCAAAATTTCATGAAAATGACAAAACTATAAGTAATTCAAATTTCAAAAGTTACTCAATAAATGCAGATTTTAAGTGAAACAAAACACTCGCGATATTTTACGTCTATACGATAACTGTATACGCTCACTTTCAAGTTAAGTAGTGTTTTGTTTCCGGGAGGGGAGAACCAAATATTGAACAGTGGGAGACGAAAATCCTTTGGGATGCCACGAAAGAAGAGCAAATAGCATTGGGGTGCCTTGAGCCAGAAAAGTTGAGAACCACTGATCTCTTGAGTCAGATGGTGGCAGTGGCGTGCAGTGAGTACACTCAGCAAAGTACGCTCAGCATACACGAGACAAAACTTATAAGATGAAATCAACTAATTAAACATCTATTCTACTTTTCTTCGTCGAGTTTTTCCTACTTTGAATAAAAAAAAAATTATATAAATAAAATTTAAGCCATGCGAATAAAAGATCTCATGTTCTTCAGTTCTGTAGGGACATAATTCAAATCGTGTGACGCTCGGGTGCCCTGTTAGCTAATTTGGTTCTTATGTGCATGAGTATAAAATCATGGCTATTGGCTAAGTTAGCTAAGATATATTTCCTTGGCTGACACTGGCTGATAAAAGCCACAATGTAAGTAACTTCAATTTGCGTTTCAGCTCTAAACAGTTCATATAAAGTTAAAATTTTAACAAGTACTGTTACGTTAGTTATATGCGTGACTCATGTATAATTGTAATTTAACTATTAAATTTAAGTAGTACACCAACTTCAGAATAAGAGTAATTTTTAAGTAGTTTATTTTAGAAGGGCTGGAATGGTGAACACTGGCAACATCACGCATTACATTACAGTCAAGTTGCCAACGAAGCCTCAGGGCTTTCATCAGTTCAAGGTCATGCAGTGCCAGAAATGGTGTTATTTGTGACCATTCAAATATCTCCATTTTGTGTGTTTGTGGATTTAAAAATATCGTTTACCCTCCTTTTTTTTAAAGATTTACATAATGAATACATCTGAAAATAAATGCTTAATATGTGACCTGACCAAAACTTCATTTTCTTCCAAAACATTTGAAGAAAAGATATGAATAAAAAATGCAAGCAAACCACAACCGGAATTACCTAATATAGTTCAAATAAAAAAAGGGTACCCGCGGATTTCATACTTCAACTTACTTGGTGATTGATTAATTATTAAAGGAAAATATTTGAAGTTGCGATTAATTTATGTATTATACAGGGTGTCCCAGAATTAACTATCTGTTTCGGTGAAATCGGACAAATTTTTTAAAAACACACTTTTATTTATGTTTATCATGTTTAATATGTGTTAAAAATGTATAAATTTCTAAATTTTTTTCATAATTTTATTTTCATAATTTTTTCATAGTTTTTCATAGTTTTATTTTTAGAATGGCAAAGAGACTCTCCAAAAGTTAACGTGTGGCTTGGAATGACCAAATCCAAAATTTATGGCCCATTCTTCTTTGCGGAGGCAACTGTAACAGGTACCGTCTACCTTGATATGCTTCAGCAGTTTCTCGAACCACAGCTTCTTGATGATGGCATTCTTGATAATGTTGTGTTTCAACAAGATGGAGCACCATGTCATTATGCTCTAATTGTTCGAGAATACCTCAACAGACGCCTTCCGAATCGGTGGATTGGACGTGGAGGACCTCGACCTTGGCCTCCGCGTTCTCCGGATTTGACACCCCTGGATTTCTTTGCATGGGGTTTCATAAAAACAAAGGTTTATCGCCAAAAGATCAATAGTTTAGCTGAACTTAAAGAACGCATCCAGTTGGCAGTGCGGGAGATAACACCTGAAATGCTTCAAAATGTGTTTCGCAGCGCTGAGGATAGATTTGAAATTTGCAGAGATACAGACGGTGCACATGTTGAAACTTCTCAATAAAGTTTTGACTTATGATTTATAAATCTATTTGTTTTTCTATCATAATTTAGTAATAAACACAAAATTATGTCAGTTTTTATTAAATTTGTCCGATTTCATTGAAATAGATAGTTAATTCTGGGACACCCTGTATATTGGAAATCGTTACAAAAAATAGGGTACTTTCCTGTTATCCCGGACCCCAGACTTTTTTCCAGTTGCCAGACTTCAATTTTGACAGAATATTTTCATTAAAACTAAGGAAAATATCACGACTTAACCTAACCAATTATCAAGGGCGTACAGTTTACCTAACCGGGCATTCAATTAACCTAATTAGTTGGTAAGGTTAGGTTAAGTCGCGATATTTTCATATTTTCGTTAGTTTTAACGAAAATAACCTGTCAAAATTGAAGTCTGGCAACTGAAAAAAAAAGTCTGGGGTCCCGGATAACAGGAAAGTACCAAAAATAGTTTTCAATCTTTGTAATTTGTAAGATATATTTTTATGTTTATTCTTATATTAGGAAGTTCCTCGAAATTGTATTTTCTTGATTTTCTGATCCAGGCAAAGGTTCATATACCCCACATTGCGTACCTAAGTTCGAAAGTTACGGCACGTCACTGAACTGGAAGATCTAAATCTAATAGTTTACAAGTGGTAATGTGTAGTTTCTCTTCTAAACTTTGTCTCTTCAGTAGGAAGAGTTTGCTAGAAAAACTGAATTTTTTTTATTATTATTTTTAAATACTACTGTAGACTATATTCCTATTTACAGTAAATATAATATATACCTTACCTTACAACCTTACAAAAGTTCCGCGCGATGATTTCTCATTTCGCGAAGGTCAAGCTTGTCGTCTCTCCTCTCGAGTTGGCCTGGTGCAGTAGTGAGTTGGATTCTTGCGCTCTCCACCTCACATAGCCAGGTACGCCCGGCTCATCGGGGATTGTTCTGAGCCAGGCGTCTAGTCTTCTTTTGAAGATTTCCACTGCAACTCCCTTCGTGTTTCTTAGGTCTTTGGGCAACTGATTAAACAGTTTTGGTCCTCTCACTACAAAACTATTTTCTTTCAGGGTTAAGGATGTTCCCTGTCTCGCCTTCAATTTGGGAATACGACACAGTCTACCGCTTCTACTTTCCACCGTTGTTTGGGGAGTTATGGGATTCAGAGTAAGATTAGGGACTAGTTTCTCCATTATTTTCCAAGTGTAAATAATGGTGTATCTCTCTCTTCTCCTTTCCAGTGAATATAGGTCTAGTTCTCGTAACCTTTCCCAGTAATTTAGTGCTTTGCACCCATTGATCTTGGCTGTGAAGCTTCTTTGGATCCCCTCCAGCTGTCTAATGTCTTCTTTTTTATATGGGGATGTTAGGACCGAGCAGTATTCCAATTTGGGTATTATCAGGGTTTTCAGTAGAGGAATCATTACATTCCTATCCCTTCGTTTAAAGGTTCTCAATATCTGACCCGTTATTCTCTTTGCTCTGTTTACTGCTATCTTATTTTGTGTTTCAAATTTCGCATCATCTGTCATTACAACCCCTAAATCTTTTGCTCTGGAATTTCTCTGAATTTCCTGTCCATTTGGGGTATAATATTCCATGTACTTTAGGTCTTCTCTTTTTCCGTACCGTAATAGCTGAAATTTCTCGGTGTTAAACTTCATATTGTTGTCTTCAGTCCACTTGTAGATTTTGTTTATGTCGGTTTGTAGAGATCCTATGTCTTCTGGGTTTCTTATTTTTCTACTGATCTTTCTGTCATCCGCAAAGGATGTTACTGTGCTGTCTCTGGTAACGTCCTCATCTATGTCAGTTAGCATGATTATGAAGAGTAGTGGAGCTAATACTGTTCCTTGTGGTACCGAGCTGAGGACCTCTGATACTGATGAAGATACTCCTTGTACTGTAACGACTTGCCTCTGCTCACTAAGGAAATTATATATCCATTTCCCTACTTTTCCCTACTTTTCCTTACTTCGTGTATAGTACATCATAGTTTTCATTACTTTCAAGTGCATCAATAATGTTGTTGTAGTGTTCCATTAGTTGTGATAGGCATGATCTGCCTGATCGAAACCCGTGTTGGTTATCATTGAATTTTTTCTGAGTTTCCAAAAAGTCATAGATTTTCTGTCTAACTATTCTTTCAAATATTTTAGTACACTAATAATAATATTAAAAATCCTCCCATCTTATGATTGACAAGAACCAAGAGGGTATTTTTTTAATTTACAGCGAATATCAAAGTTTGCCACCTTAGTCCCATAATAAAACGAATTAACCAACGTTGTAAACTCGTGTATTCTGTCTCATAAAATAGACAGTTTCTTTGCCATTTCATTTTGGAAGTGGAACAATATATCTTCGTCAGTCGTAATGCCTATACTCAAGAGAAATAAATAATATCAGTGCCAAAACCATCAGCATTCATGAACAAATCATCGTAAACCGTCATACAGCCGATGAACGTATCCACTCTGTTTTCGAATGTTCAGAATTAATTTGAACAAAGTGACTCCCATCATAAAGACAACTAAACCAAAACAATACATGGGTAGGCCATCCCAAATCATATTAGAACAGCGTGTCAAGAAGTAGCCCATGGACAGCAGTATCTGAAGCTGTACTGTAAACATACATCATCAACAGATTTGGACAGCCAGTTCATTAGTTTCAGAAAACTGAGTGAAGACGACACCCAATTAAACAGCTTAAGTATCGCTTCCTTTGTACCGAAAGGCTTACGAAATCCAAACAGATTTTGCGTCATCATTAAAGAGAGACATAAGAGCAATACAAGTTATATATTTCTTTTAAAGATTATATTTAAATTGGCAAATGATCGATAATTGGATAATTGATAATTGGAGGCATACAAAGTTGAGCCACATTTAGGAACGTACAATAAATCACGTTCGAATTCAACTGAAATGGCTGCAGTTTTGATAAACTCATCATGGATAAATAAATCATAGATCAGTCATATAATTCACTAATTATAAAGTTTGTTTCAATCCTGGTGAAACCGACATTTTTCTAGCGACCATTCACGGATTGATTAAGAAATCAATCCTGCGAATAGAAGCAATCCCGCTAATAGAACTAATCCCGCGAATAGAAATTAGAAGCAAGCCTGCATCAGTTTGAAAAAAGTCTCTTTTCATCTTTGATTAGTGTATATGATTAAGTATAGGAAAACATATTTAGTTACTTCGTCACTAATAAAATGGCTATTAGCTATCACCTATCCATAATACCCATCCACCTTTACTTAATCCATCTATATTACTGTAATAATTCATCTATATTATTGTGATTACTTCCTTTAAAGAAAATTTCCTAATTTCTCTTTTACTTTGCGAGCCCTGTAATGCTTAAAAGCATTACAGAGAGTGAAAGCTTTTAAGGGAGATGGTACGCTGACAGCGAGTCTGCATTCAAAACAAAATAACATCGTGCTATTCTAATTATTATTATATTATTATTATTATTATTATGCAGTTTTGATTTCTGACTTTTTTGATTTCTGACTTTATGAATTTTTTCCAAATTTAATTAGTTTGAGATAAAGCATGCAATACGAAAGTTTCCCTTTCACTATACGAGTATATATGGAAATGAGTGAGTGTTTTACTCTTTTTCTAGATTTTTGCTGCAGAAGAAGACGAAAAAGAAATACAAAAATTGAAACAATTTTTGAAGTCCTGTTATAAAAACAGTAAAAATTGACCCAAACATTAATGGAACAACAAAGTTAATATAAATTATATATTAATGCATTTCACGTCTTAAATATCAAAAGCACGAATAGTTAATCGACATTAATCGATATTGGGTCTGTGCATTAGTTGGATGGGTGATTGTCCACCGCGTTCTGATGATGTAAAGTAGATGATTCGGATCTCACGCAAACCGGTAGTGAGTCCCCTTCTTCACGTGATTTGCGCCGTTGCGAAGAAATTCAAACGCCCAAAAACATTATTATATGAAAATCAAATTCCATGAACTATTTATATATATAAAAAAAATTTTAAACAATAAGTTTGTACATCTGTGTTGTTCTGAGTGTAGTTTTCTTAACTGACTGTGAAAGGATACTCAATCAAAAACCCTTTCAGTGATACACATGAAGAACTAATCCCGAAGAATTTAAAATTTATTCATTATATTTTTTCCTTTAAGTTACGTAAAAATTTAATCCCGTAATGACCATGTAGCGAGCTTTATCGAAACTAAATAAAATGGTTTGGTGTTAGCAAAACAAAAAATCAGTAAAATGGCGCTGGGCACTAAATCGTTAATACATGAATATTCTCGTCAAAACTGATATTTAGGAAAGAACGAAGTGGATAGTCAGTGACGAATTTTCAAACGCAAAATTTTTTGACTGACGAACCAACTTTTTAAATCGTTGAGAAATTCTCAAATAAAAAATTTCGCGACAAAAATATTTGGACCCTGCAATGATCTAATCTTACTTCATTTAACCTAAATTTGCCTAATCTTAACTAACCAACCTAAAATTAACCTAACCAAACCTAACTATACTGAACCTACATTTATAAAGGGTACTATTAGAAGTTCGCAATACAGAATAAATTCAAGGAAAATCTTTCTCTCTAACATCTCGAGAAGAATTCCAGTCTAATTTCGTTTTCGGAAATGTAACACGTCCACTCCATACCAGAACAATCATAAAATTGGTCCAATTTTGATCTTTTACATACAGTATTTTCAATATACTGTATTAATTAAGTCCATTCTGTCGTTCTTAGTCTCCAAAATGTCGGCATATTTTTCACACA
Organism: Bathynomus jamesi; assembly: GCA_023014485.1. Classification (NCBI taxonomy): domain Eukaryota; kingdom Metazoa; phylum Arthropoda; class Malacostraca; order Isopoda; family Cirolanidae; genus Bathynomus; species Bathynomus jamesi. The sequence goes on from JAJOZX010000125.1 coordinate 1,245,685, forward strand.
TTTTTCGACACATTTTTCAGTACGATTAAAAGTTCTCAACAAGAATAACAGCTATTTAAAACAATCAAAAATAATTTCCATTATATATTTATTTACACACACACACACACACACACACACACACACACACACACACATATATATATATATATATATATATATATATATATTATATATATAATATATATATAATATAATAGTACAAATGTTGTGCTTGCCTCTCTGTTGTATTTGGTTTGAATTGAGAAGGGATTTCTTAAATCCTGACCGTTGATCCTTTATCCTCGAAGATCCCGCAGACGACAAAAGATCCCCTTTCGAAAGGATTCTTCGGCGTGTCTTTGGGAACTCCTTCAGGATTTTTGTCTCATCTTATCCTACTTGCATGAGCGTTCAAGCACACATATAGGCTTATGTACACACGCATATATATATATATATATATATATATATATATATATATATATAGACACACACACACACACACACACACACACATACACATATATATATGGTGTAGGTGTGGGTGTATCTGCACCTGTAATAAGAATACGAGAAATATTTTGGGCTCTTTACTTTCGTAACGACGAACGAGACCTAAAGCTTTACGTAGGGTTCGAACCATTACTCCACCTGGAAGGAAAACCAAGGGAAACATCTTAACCGTTCAAATCTAAAGTCCGATCCGAGACTCGAACCCAATACCTTCAGATTAACTTCTCGGCCGCCTTAGAATTGGCTACCCTCACGTATCAGTGGTCAGATACAGCCAGAATATAAACACGAATTGAGTTCAAGAAAATAAACCTCAGAATAAAGTCTTAACTATTATATATATATATATATATATATGGGATGAATTTCACGATTAAACACGTGAAACGAATGGATGATGCAAACCCACAAGGAAAAAGAAAAATGAAGTACACCTCGTCACCCTGACGAGGTGTACTTCTGAATACACGAAAGGCCTTGGAATCACTTTTCTTTTTCTTTGTGGGTTTGCATCATATATATATATATATATATATAGAGAGAGAGAGAGAGAGAGAGAGAGAGAGAGAGTATTTGCCAAATTTACTCCCACCATCGCTTGAATAAAAGGTGAGGGTTCCAGCCACTACACTACACTCACCTATTCAAGAGGTGATGGGTTCGAACCCTGATGCGATCAAATTCTGTATTATGGAAAATATACATATTTATTTAATATATAATATAATATATAATAATGTTTCAGACCAACAAAGACCCTAGGATCCACTCATGGCTGGTCTACCTAACTGTGTTCGTAATTGTGTATTGTGTATGTCCTCCGTGGTGGCGGAGGGGACCTACAATTTTACGTGGGTTCCGAACCACAAGAACATAAGAAATTTATGTAAGAACTGCCTGTACATTGGCAACGACCAATTTTTACAAAACTAAATAATTATCAATTCATATATATATATATATATATGAATAAAACCACGAAGGAAAGGAAACACAGAATGGTGCTCAAGCGCTTTCGTCTAATGACATCCTCAGGATGTCATTAGACGAAAGCGCTTGAGCACCATTCTGTGTTTCGTTTCCTTCGTGGTTTTATTTATCATAAATATTTTTCACGTGTTACTTTCGTGAAATAATTTTCATATATATATATATATATATATATATATATTCTTTATTTTCCCCTAAAACTTTAAACTCTCTTTTATAGTGTTTTCTAAAGTGGTTCAAAAAACTTTTTCCCAAAGTGTTCAATTGCTCACTCGGCATTAACCCCTTTATGGACAACTGGGTCGAATTTGTACCGTTACAAATGCACGCATTCAGAATTTAACCCCTGAACACCGCAATTTAAGGGTTAAGGGCTAAGGTAGGATAAAAATTTAAAGGTTGCTAAACGCGAGGCCCTGGGCGAATGGCACCCTTCTCTCCCCGCTAAAAGCGACCCTGGATTGAGCTGAAACTTGGCATTGAGAATTTTCTTGCTAACGAAAAAGTAATGGCGAATGAGCGCATGAACATTTTGAAAGAACAAAATTTCGACCACTTTAAGGATGAACCACTCTTGTGGTTTCTACTAGACTGAATAAAATTGTTTGGCATAAGCCAAAATAGAGCCAATAAAATGGACGCTATACAACAAACGGTTACAGTATGTTTGCATGTATATATATATATATATATATATATATATATATATATATATATATATATATATATATCATATATGAAACCAAATCACGGAGCGTTCAGATGATGTGACGATCGGTGGTCCGAATCCCACTTAAATCTGTAGGTCTTCTCCGTAACAAGGAGGAGATTAAACAACCCAAAACATCGTTATTGCCAATTGAGGGAGGGGACCTCGTTGTATGGCCACTTTTTCAGTTCAGAACGGAAGGAATTGGCAGTGCATTTGCGTTAAATACGAAGAAATCAAGAGGTAATTGAGAATTTGAGTAAATTAGGTGGTTATTCGTCGTTAAGTGAATCACTTTGTAGTTTTGATAACTTTCCGCGAAGTCATGTTAGAAATTCGTGATTAGACATTGAAGATTTGGTTACACTTCAACCAGTCAAAAATAAAAAAGCAGCAACTAGAAAACGGTCAAGACGGATGAGCCGACCGAGTTTGAACATTAGTCTCCCTCTCCCATCCTTCTTCTTCCCCCTCTCATCACCTTTCCCCGTCTTCCAACCCCTATCCTTACCCCATCTTCCAACCCCTATCCTTACCCCGCCAAACAGATAGTTCGCAATCGACCTTCAGTCAACTCACAAAAAAGCTGAGTTTACAAAAATTCCAAATCTCGAGTGATATTTGATTCCAAATTTAAAATAAATTCAAGCAATTTTAGGGTGACAAAACATTTGTTGATATTTTCAGCTAAAAAATTATAATTGAGAATTATATAATTCACAGAAAATAAATGTAAAATAATATTTTAGAGCATTGAATTCATTAGGGCATTGGAGCACTGTGGCAGAGAAAATCAGTTCTTCCAGCTGTTTACTCGTCACAATCTTCCACACGACTATTCCCTTACCTTCAACAAACACAGCTCAATCCTTCCTCTCTTAACATTCTTGGGGTTTCCTTTTCTCGTTATCTTTCTTGGACAGCTCACATATACTCTTTTTCCAAAACAGCTTCTAAGAGTTAGGTGTGTTGTACCGCTTCCACAGTTTCTTCACCCCCCACTCAGCTGCTATCTCTGTACAGGGATTTTTCCCACACCTCTATGGAGTATGCTTCTCATGTATGGGGTGGTTCAACTCACACAACCCTACTTGACCGGGTGGAATCAAAGGCTTTTTGTCTCATCAATTCCCCGCCTCATACTGATTATTATCTTTAAGCCCTCTCTCTTCGTCGCACTGTTGCTTCCCTCTCTGCTTACCTATCCTATTATAACGGACGCTGCTCTTCTCAACTTTCTAACTGCATGCTTCCTCCTTTAAGGAGAGCACGCTGCACTAGACTTTCGACACTTTCTCATTCCTTTTCTGTCCAACTCTCAAACGCAAGGGTTAATCGGTATTTTTAATCTTTCATCTACTCAACTGGTCAACTCTGGAACAATCTTCCTCAGTCCATCTTTCCCCGTGCCTATAACTTCCAATCTTTCAAGTGCAGAGTGTCCAGGCATCTCGAAAACCCTGGACCTTCATTTTGGGTCTCATCTTCTCCTATGGGGGCCCTTTTGCGGGGGGCAGGGACAATTCGACGTGGCCGACTCGATGCGACCCAACTCGATGTGGCCGACTCGATGTCAGGACAACGCGATGTCAAGCCAAGTCGATGCCAGGCCAAGTCGATTTCATTTTCTTTATATATTTAATGTGGGTTAACTGAATGCCCGGTTAGGTCAACTGTACGCCCTTGACGATTGGTTAGGTTAAGTTGTGATATTTTCGTTAAAACTAACGAAAATATCCCTTAGGGATATCACATCGAGTTGTCCTGACATCGCGTCGGCCACATCGAGTTGGGTCGCATCGAGTCGGCCACATCGAATCGTACCCAACCCCTTTTGCGGGCATTTGCCTTTGGCCTCTCCTTCCTGCATAAAAACTTTTATGCGCTAACAAATGCTTTGTATAATATAATTTATGTTCTTTATACGATGGTATAAGACTTAGTGAAAGACACTCAGATATGAGAAAGTAATTTATAAATAATGACTTTTTCTTAATTTTATGTGACGTCATTTTGGGTGAAGCGCAAAAATATTGAACAAACTTACGTATGTACTTTTTATGAAATTAAAAATTCGTAACTTCTTAGAGTGAAATCCCCTCTTTCGAATTGTATACAAAACATTTCACTGCACACTGATATCTCTCTCATTTTAGAAAATAATGATGAAAATGTCGTGGTAAAAAATCTGTGGAACAATGGCAACAGACATATGAAATGAATGAGCGCTACCGGAGAACGGGAAGTTTTGTGGCACGCACTTTCAAATGTCTGCTTGCTCCGATACACCTGAGACACATGCCACCGTCAAAGCCATGCTGTTACCAAGCGTTGAGTAAAAGACTCTAAAGCGTATGAACGCAAATATGCGTTACACTTCAACTTGTCATCAGTATCTAAAATGAGGGAGATAAAGTGTGGTGAAATGTCTTGTACTCCACTCGAAAAAGAAACTTTACGTCTTAAACTAAGGGCTAGTTGGTTGCTGTAGGCCTAAAATACTAGAACAATGTTCTTCCCAACGTTTCTAAGGTCGCGTAGCACACCTTATCACCATGCTTTTCTAAACACCAACATGAGTAAGGAAGGTGGTACAACCTAACCAAAATCGTAGGTAGGAGACTATTAATATCACATTTGAGAATATTATAATGCAAGTCAGTTACAAAATTGAGTGTTAATGAAAGATTCTGTATTCTGGGGTACCAGAAGAAGACCACGAAGAAGGTGGCGACGAAGGTGAACAAAGGTGAGGCCTCCTTAATCATGCGCGAGGTGCGCGAATAAAGATGGAACGCGTAACGTCATGCATCAAAATGGTCACATTTTTCTTATTTTTAACAAAATTTACACTACTCGTATGTTTGATTTATTAGTAATTTGTAAAAAAATTTCATTTTTACATTCCAAACATTTATAACGCTCTGTCATACCGCCGAAAAGAACTTTCCCTACGACCGGTTGAGAATCGCAATTCCAAGTTCTATTTATTTATTTATTGTTCATTCTGACGAAGGTCAAGCTTTTCACTCTACCTTAGACCTACAGTTTAACGTGGAATCCGAACCACGCCCCCCAGCAGCCCAGCGTCTTAACCACTAGGCCACCCAGGGTACCCATTTATTTACTAACCACCTTCTTTATTGTGTGGAAGGATGAACAGCTGAAATTTGCTGCGCGCCGACTGCCGTCACCGGGTCTCGATCCCGGGGCCGATGGATTCGTAGTCAGCGACGCTATCCACTACACCACCAAGGCGCATATATATATATATATATATATATATATATTCGTACCGACCCCGTATATATATATATATATATATTGGTGAAGGCCGCTTCTGGCAAGCTTCAATTTCAATTTAAGCAGAAAGCAACAGACAAGAAGGAAAGAAACATCCATCAAGTTGGAAAGGGACTATATTTTGTATATTGCAACGTTTCAAGCACAAACTATGCTCATCCTCAGGCAAAAATTCTAAAAAGTTAAAAACATAATATTAAAAGCCATAATGACATTAACAAAATAAAATAGGGAAAAAATCCACAAGCATTAAAAACAAAGTCACACTAAAAAAATTCTAGAAAGTTACAATTAAAAACCATAATGACTATTATGAAACAAAAGCGAACAATTAACAAGCTTTAAAACAATAAAAGTGACACTAAAAACGAACAATGAATAACAGCTATAACAGCTATAACAGCTATAACAGCTATAACAGCTATCTTTAAAAAGATAGCCTGTGAATTTTTAGTTTTTTGAGTTTTACATTTTGTATTTTATAGCTGTTATTCATTGTTCGTTTTTAGTGTCACTTTTATTGTTTTAAAGCTTGTTAATTGTTCGCTTTTGTTTCATAATAGTCATTATGGTTTTTAATTGTAACTTTCTAGAATTTTTTTAGTGTGACTTTGTTTTTAATGCTTGTGGATTTTTTCCCTATTTTATTTTGTTAATGTCATTATGGCTTTTAATATTATGTTTTTAACTTTTTAGAATTTTTGCCTGAGGATGAGCATAGTTTGTGCTTGAAACGTTGCAATATACAAAATATAGTCCCTTTCCAACTTGATGGATGTTTCTTTCCTTCTTGTCTGTTGCTTTCTGCTTAAATTTATATATATATATATATATATATATATATATATATATATATATATATATATACAAGGTGTCCCAAAAAAATATTCCTATTTTTATTTCGCCTACACCTATATTCATATGCCGATACATTTCTAATCTTTCATTACTTGACAACTAATAAATATTGTATATTGAAACCGTTCTTTCACCATTTCATACTTAAAACAATAACTTTTCCTCATTTCAACGAAATTAAAAGACGATACCGCTACCAATAGACCATACGCTAGTAAGGCCACAGAAGGCCTTACTAGGCTAGTCTTTAAGGAAGCTAAGTCTTTAGCCTTCAGCAGAAAGGAGCACCTCCACACACTGCTTGTGAAACTCGCAACTTTTTGAAGAAGCATTTTCCCTGGCAACTAATCTTCCTTCATGAGCCGGTGAAATAGCTCCCCCCTACTCACTTCACCCTCATACTCATCCCCCGACTTTTTTTTGTGGAGTTACATAAAAGACAGAATCTATTCTCCCAAGCGTAAGAAACTTGAAGACATAAAGACCAAATTCTATGAGGTAATCAACAGCATCCCAGCTGAGGTATTTCCAAAGAGGTATTTCAAACATTTGTGTAAGGTTGAATATTGTGGTAGAAGGAAATGGCGATTACACTCAACATGTTGTTTAGTTAAGGTTAGTAAACTCCTGTTTTAGGTACCTATTGCATTTGTCTTTCTGTCTAGATTCCTTTCTTTTGGCTTAGAATATTTATTTAGAAATAGGGACATTTTTAAAGGGACACCTGGTGTGTGTGTGTATATATGAGATGAATTTCACAATTAACTATGTGAAATGAATGAATGATGTAAACCCTCAAGGAAAAACAAAAATGATTCCAAGGCCTTTCGTGTATTCAGCAGTATACCTCGTCAGGGAATAATTCCCTGACGAGGTGTACTGTTGAATACATGAAAGACCTTGGAATCATTTTTCTTTTTCCTTGTGGGCTTGTATCATATATATATATACTTGTGTGTGTGTGTGTGTGTATATATATATATACACACACACACACACACACACTCTATATATATATATATATATATATATATATATATATATATATATATATATATATTCTCCCTTCATAAGTTCAGCCAACAACACTTGAATGTCAACGAGTATCACACAGCAAAGCACTTGGGAAACCAGAGCAACAGTGCTCTCTATCTCTCTCTCACCCCCCTCTCTCTCTCTTCAGCACACACACACACACACACACACAAATGAGAACTTTTGCGCACAATCTTTATGAAAGTGGTTATTTTTTCAGAACCTTATGCGGGGTTGGTGACCACATTTTACAAGTAAACTTTAAAAAAAAATAATGTTTTTATATGATGCTTATGATATATATATATATATATATATATATATATATATATATATATATATATATATATATATATATATATTTAACCCTTTACTGCACAGAGGTTTTTTCCGAGATTGAATAAAGTCGTCTGGCGTTAACTAGAACAAAATCAGTAAAGTTAACACTGTGCGCTAAAGGGTTAAAGTACGTTTAGCGAAATATAAAGTTTGTTACACATGTTCAGTTCACTCTATCGCCCGTAATTCAGTTGATAACACGGTTTCCTTATAAGCGAAGAGAAGATACTGAGGTTGGGGGTTTTGACTCCCGATGGTGATGATTAATAATAATTAATCCAGGAATAAGCGCAATGGGCCGCATTCATCTGGCCTGAGCGTTGTACCAGTCTCTGGCTCTCTTCACTGATTGAGGCCCCAGAACTGCTTCGAAAGTGGATTAAATAGAAAACTCGAAATCTATCTTTGTTGCGGTGACGCAGAGGTTACCACAAATGAAAGCCATTCTCGTAGATAATCATATCACTATACCGCATATACTTTCTTTCAGCGTTAAAAGATGATCGTACATGCATGAGTCTTCAGGAGCAACAGGCAACAGTTGTGTGTGTGTGTGTGTGTGTGTGTTAACAGGGCCGCCGAGTGGGCGGGGAAGCCGGGATAAATCCTCGGGGCCCGGAAAGACGGGGAATAAAATCTAAAAATATTAATACAGCAATTGATTAAATAAGAGAGAGGAAATATAATTAATGAACATACATTTTATAGAGATTATCATAGTCAAACTGAAACGGATAAAATATTATCTGCGGTCCACCAATGCCCAAGACCGACTGACAAATCTGGGAACCATTGTAATTGAAAGGCAATTTGCCCGTATTTTAAATTTCATCAGAATCATTTACCACTTTGATAGAGAGAAGGCAAAGAAAGTACACTTCTAATTTTGAAAATCTTGCAGTAAACAATTGTCTTGCCTGCATGGACTGGTACTACATTTGTAAATTTTATGGTGATAGAATTAATATAATTGATTCGAAAATAAAATGGTCATTTTCTTCCGAGTTGTTCACTCATACTGTATATTTTGAATAGTGACTTGGACATATAATCAGTTTATGTACACAAAAAACATTCATAATAAAATACTGAGTAAACAGGGGGGCCCATATACCAATCCTTCCCCGGGGCACGTAGCAGCTCTCGTCGGCCCTGTGTGTGTATCATGTGACTCCATGTAATTTGGTTTCATCTCTCTTTATAAGCTATGTTCCTAACATCAAAATCTTACTCTACACAAGATCAAAGGCGTAAACAATATGTACTAATTATTACTAATTATATTATCACTATTACTAATAGTAATAGTGATAATTTACTATTACTACTATTAGTAAGTATATCTGGCCTACGTCGTGGCCAGTGTCGTAACACCGCTTCCCGTCCATCAGTGAAGTTATGCGACATTGGGTCTGGGTATTAGTTGGATGGGAGACCGTCCTCTGCATTCGAGTTATGTAGCGACACGTGGTATGGATATCACGTAAAGTTGTAGGTCCCCTCCGTCATATGGCCTTAGATTTTGCGAGGGTGGTTAAACAACCACAACATTACTTTTACTAAATATATATATTTAATCTCCGACAATCCCTCAATGATATATATATATATATATATATATATCGTGTTCTTTTCTTTGCAGTTGAAATGTGTGTGTGTATATATATATATATAAAGTAGAAAACAACTCTCTCCTTCCACAAATTCCCAAAATTAGGTTAGGTGGGTTGAGGCAGATGAGATGGACATAGATCAACGAACATAGAAACTAGAGTAAAATAAATTAATAAACTCCTACTGATGTGTGTATGTATATATATATATATATATATATATATATATATATATATATATATATATATATATATATATATATATATATATACTGTATATACAGTATGTTGCAACTTGTAAATATTACTAAACAATGAAAATCACCTATTATATATGCAAAATTTACAATCTTAAAATGGGTGCAATCATAACCCATATAAATTAGATGTTAAAAGTTTCCAATATATTACGCTATAGTTATAATATGCCTCAGTTGCCTCACTCATCTGTATTTTTGTAACTTTAAGATTGTATCATGATTTGTATTGTTCACCATTTTTCTTTTCTATTATTTCTATTATTTCTATTATCATTTTCTATTACTCCAAAGATTATTTCAATTTCCATTTGTAATGACAGAGTTAACTAAATGTAACATTATTTTATTTTCCACAAATTCTATTTATATTTGACATTTTTTCTATGTAAAAATAGAAAGGAATTTCAAAGACTTTTGACTAAAAAGCTTTTCATACTTCCCAACGTCATATTCAGATAAAAATACTGTAATTAAACTACTTTTGACTGAAAAGCTTGTCATGCTTCCCAACGTCATATTCAGATAAAAATACTGTAATTACTAATTAACAGAGCTGGGCACTTGCGGCATATTTTGCGGTACTGCGGTACTGCGGTACTACCAAACTACCAAACCGGTACCAAACCGGTACGCGGAAATTTGAATGCGGTAGCGGTACTTTCAGCGATCCTTTGCGGTACTGCGTTATGCGGTCCCGGTTTGGTAGTTTGGTAGTACCGCAGTACCGCAGTACCGCAAAATATGCCGCAAGTGCCCAGCTCTGCTAATTAAACTACTTTTGACTGAAAAGCTTGTCATGCTTCCCAACGTCATATTCAGATAAAAATACTGTAATTAAACTACAAAAATTAAATGTTAATCCCAACATTGTGTAAACCAATATGGATGTAATGTATATTTTATTTATATATATATATATATTATATATATTAATATATATATATATATATATATATATATATATATATATACTGTATATACGTTTTTATATATATATATATATATAAGTTTTAAACCCTAATAATTAAGTTAATCCCATCAGGATTATGGTTATTAATGCCAATAATTGCATTCATTTTTGGATTCATCGATTATTATTAATTAAGTTAATTAATGAGAATGTCGGTAATAATTAAATGGAGGAAACGTTGCAACTCTCGCATTAAAAGGCCAATTTGTGGGGCATAAAAATGAAGCGTAATATCTACTTCTTCCGTTGCTTGATCACCTGTTGTGGATACAAGATTTTACACACGCGGAATAGATCTCATTTGCATGACGTGTTTTAATGTTGTTTCCACTCGCATTGGAGAGAGAGAGAGAGAGAGAGAGAGAGAGATTTAACTTTTGTTAGTTTACCACCAGAAGATAGGTTAAGTTAGGTTAATTTAATGTTATTTAGATAATGAAAAGGCAAATTACTAATTTAACTTCATTCTAAACAGCCTGCGCATATATATAATCAGAGCTGGGCATTTGCGGCATATTTTGCGGTACTGCGGTACTGCGGTACTACCAAACTACCAAACCGGCACCAAACCGGTACGCGGAAATTTGAATGCGGTAGCGGTACTGCGGTACTTTCAGCGATCCTTTGCGGTACTGCGTTATGCGGTTCCGGTTTGCGGTTTGCGGTAGTACCGCAGTACCGCAGTACCGCAAAATATGCCGCAAATGCCCAGCTCTTTTATATATATACATATATATATATTGAATCTTTTCTTTCTTAATTTGAAGAGATTTATGTTCGTTAATACGTTGCCATGGCAACATCTTATAACTAACCCAATTTAATCAGATTTTCGTAATTTAGGATATACATTATATAGTACACCCCCATATATATATATATATACATATATATATATATACCAGCCATGCTTGGCTGGCTACGAGGGAAGGAGGAGATCGGAAAGCAATTCCTTCCTCCAACAAATCTCGTAAATACTGTAAGGCGGGATGCTGCAGAGGAGTCGATAGCAGGTCGATCCTGAACTGTCGTTCAAACCCTCATAAAAAATTATCCATAAGAATTAAATTAAAGTTTTTTTTAATTTTTAAAATTTTGAACCGTATCTGCTGTTTTATGGCCAGCTCTTTACTACACTCGTAGTAACGAACAGAGTTTTACGAAACGTGGTACCTCTTGTACCGAGCGATAGCATGATTGAGGGTTGAAATGCAATTCATGTCTATATTGTCACTAAAAAAAAAGAAAATTAGCTGAAATGATTACTTTTTATTAATACAGATTTAAGTTTGGTTATGCACAGTGATGAACTGCCAAAATCTTAACAACCGGTTCCCTATATAAAAGTTCTGAGTTAAAGGATGTGCCACAGTATGTAGTTTTTGTACCTTTCTCCATAAGAAGTGGCAATGCATTGTGTCAGTGGGAGTTATACTCGTACTTAACAATAAAAAATCTTTTTTAGAATAAACAAGCGGTAGCTCGCTATCGCCCTCCGGGCAGGGAGCTGTATATCGGGACGACCAAACTATTATCGGGACTACCAAACTGCTCTCCCCCATTACCCCCACCCCTCTCCTCCAATACCCCCCCCCTCTCCCCCATTTACCCCCCCCCACCCTCCCCCCATTACCCCCACCCATCTCCCCCATTTACCCCCACCCCCACCCTTCCCCCATTACCCCCAGGTGGGAAGGGGGCCAGCACCTTGCAACAATTGATCAACATTGCAATTGCATATATGCACTCGAACATTTTGCGGTCATACTTCTACCTTGGAAGATTGTGTAATTATACAGTGCTCTTCAACCTGGGTATCGTTTTCGAAGTACTTACATTCACTTGTAATAGAACAGTTAGTTTGCAGGTGGTGCTCAAGCATGGAAGTCCCTGAGGAACGAGTTAGAACGTGAGAGGGAGGCCAGAGTGAGGCTTCAAGAAATAGAATAGTAAATAGCTAGAATAGTTTGCCAGTAAAAGTAATTAGTAGCACGTCTATAAACATGTTTAAAAATCGATTAGACACATATGTTGATAGATTGGGTATAGTTTAAGGTAGTAAAATTAAGGCTTTGTGGTTCGCAACCCACGTAAAATTGTAGGTCCCCTCCGCCACCACGGAGGACATGCACAATACACAATTACGAACACAGGTAGACCAGCCATGAGTGGATCCTAGGGTCTTTGTTGGTCTGAAACATTATAACGTTATAACATTAAATAGCTCGTGCTCGGCCGCGGAGTGACCTAGGATTGGGAAACTTGACAGAGCACATCGGCAGCTCATGGGCTATCAGTTGGTAGTGGTTGCAGAATTTTCCGATGTGCCGTTTAGTCTGTGCACGGTTCCGAAGAAAGCGGACAGACACACAGAAACCCAGACACATTTTAGTTCAATAGTATATAGGACTTGAAAAGAAGAAAATATGAAGAATATTTAAGGTAATTAGTTATTACTAATTAGGTAGTAATTACAAAATAGCTTCAAGATAACACAAAGAAAGAAATTATTATTTTGAAGAACATTTAAATACATACCTTATTTAATACTAATTAGCCTAATTAGTATTAAATAAGGTATGTATTTAAATGTATGTATGTAAAGGTATGTATTTATTTTGTACACCGTTTTATAAGATTATTCGGTTTTAAGATTATTTTATAACAATATTTGTTTTCGTAACAATTTTTAACAACCGGTTCTAAAATGCTTCAAAATTTTAACAACCGGTGCGAACCGGCTCCAGCTCACCACTGGTTATACAAAACCCTCAAACTAGGGGATTCTGAAAGATTTAACCGCTGACGTGAATTTGAAGTTGATGGTAAATTTGAGTAAGATGCGTTGAATTGCTAATTTAAAATGGTGATCTAGATTTCGATATTACTACCACTCACTCATTGTCATTTCCAGTCTCAATCGTGGTCCGCAATTGAAAATGTTCAAAATGAGAATTCCATATCTGATAAAAGAGTTCCACGATTTGGAAAGGATGAAAAGAGGGCTGTGACGCAGCCGCGGACCCAAGGGGTATTTTCTATGAAAAATCTGACTTAAAGTGGAAAGTCAATTTGAGAACTGCCTCTTTTGAGATTCTCACCTTGAATCAGGATGAGAATAGTAGCACAAGATAGATAAAGTTTTGCCTTATGCTTTATAAAGAATAACTTAAAGAGATGGGACTAAATGTATACATCTATTGTTCAATTATTCTCCATCTGTTAGGTAAATATTCTCAATTATTACAAGAATAAAGCCACAATAAAAAATGGATTTATTACAAGCACAAGCCTTCGGCCTATACTTAGTGCTTTATCAGGTGCGAATGAAGAGGCGCGGAAGAAGGTTAATTTATAAGGAAAGGGGACCGGAAGTAAGAAAGGGAGATTAGGAAAAGAGTGACAAAGGAGATTAAGAAACACCCGAGGAAACCCTTAGTATAGGCGGAAAGATCGTGCTTCTAATAAACCCATTTCTCACTGGGGGCTATACTCTCTTAATTCTACAGTATATCTCAGGGTTTCCCAACCTCTACAGTATAGGTCGACGTACCATCTTGCTTTTCTAAGTACCACATTCAAAAAGGTTGCGGGTTATTCGTCAAAAACTAATATTGTTTTTTAAATACAGTATCATTAAATTAATTATCAATTAGTCAGCTACATATTAAAATCCTCCTACGTACCACCTAAAAGAGTGCCGCGTACCACAACGCGAGAATCGCTGCGCTATCTCACTACAGCTCTATTGAGCAAGAATTAAAATTTTTCCTATTTTTCCTATTTTTCCTATTAAAAATAGGAAAAAAGAGTCATTTAATCGTTAATAATAATAAAAATAGTGTTTATTGATTGGTCCACTGGTGTAAAGGTACATTTTCGAAAAGAAATTCGATTGTAAACGAAATTTTTAAAAATCATAAAAAATTGTTAATTGGTAATATTATATTTTCCCTTCGATATTTTATTCTTTCAAGCAAAGACCAGTCACTACTAATTAATAATTTTTGATGCCTTTAAGAAATTGCGTGTTTCATGCAAATTGCACGTTTCCACAAAGGTGGAATATAAAGAAAAGCTAGCGTATCTGTCTATAAACCTAAAATTACTGCAACCTGCTTGCGATGACAGCTGGTCAAAAATATCACAACGTATATAGATAATTATAGATAATAATACAATACTGGATCACTTTTAACAGAATTAAGAGGTAACCTCTTTAAAGAATAATCTAAGTGTCATTTTATACTATATCTTTGTTAGAATGATCAATCCCTCAAGAAAGAGAATGTAAGGCAAAAATACTAATGAGACTTGGAAGTTCTTTCGCAAACTGATTTTAAGGCCCATTTGTACGAATGTGAGTTCACGAGAATTCACTATAAAGCGGCTGTAAGAAAGGACGGTACTGTTTCCCTCCTGTAATCGAAGGAAAGACATAAGTCGGGGGCTCGACTCCCGATAATGCTAGTTAACAATAATAATACAGGAATTAGCACAATGGGCCGTATTAGTTCGTTCGAGTGTTATACCAATTTCTGTCCCTCCTCACTAATTATTAATGAATCGCAGGCGGTAAGATGCTGTTCGTGTGTTAAGGACAGGCAAGGCTAAGCTGAATATAATGAACAGTCTTGGAAATTTAATAAGAACGCAAAAGTCCGTAAAATTGTCCTTGGATCGAGTCCCTGCGAAGCTAAAAATCGTAAATTTATGAACTGATTCATTATTCAAGAACTTCTTAACAGTTTAAAAAGCTAACACTGACCTTGATAGCGGTAATTAAATGATTTTAGTGAGCCTCAGTATTTTGTATATCTCATGATCCCTAAGTTCGGTAGTTGAATGGGTGACCATCCTTCGCATTCAGATAATATAGCGACCCGGAGATGGTTCTGATTCCACGTAAAGCTGTAGGTCCCCTCCGTCACACGACTCTTTGTCGTTACGGAGGTTAAACAACCCGAAACATTATTATTTACGCAGAATGTTGCAAATATACCAAAGTTCAAGCAAGATATTTACTATCGTACAATGTAAAGTGTTTTCGCTTTACGAGGTTGGAAGTTTCTCAGCAAAATAGCAACATGTTTTCGATATAATTTATAAACGAAAGACAAATTTAATTCTGATAATCGATTTAGGGCGTTTACAGTCCTCTCCTTCCACACAGTATATATTCCAATTATGGACAACATGCCCACAATGTGACAACAATGCTTAATTGTATTTCATATTCAATAACAGCACTTTCTACTTTCCAACAACGCCTAATTGTTTCAAAATTTACTTTTGATCCCAAGTTAAATATTTTTTTATTTACTTCACACACACACACACACACACACACACACACACCTTGGTTTACCTTGGTTTTGCTTCCGCCCGAATTGTTCATTTTGACGAACGTCAAGCTTGTCACTCCACCTTAGACCTACAATTTAACGTGGAATCCGAACCATGTTCCATCAGCAACCCAGCACCTTAACCACTGGTTACCCAGGGTACCCATTTATCTACCAACCAATTTTTTTTATTGTGTTGAAGGATGAACAGCTGGGTTTTGCTGCACGCCGCCTGCAGTCACCGGGTTTCGATCCCGGGGCCGATGGATTCGTAGTCAGCAACGCTAACCACTGCACCACCGAGGCGCATTTTATATATATATATATACATTCAACTGCAAAGAACACGCAGTATAAATAACGTAAAGAACGACGCTTGTATAGGAGATATTCCGCGCAAGACGAGAAAGAGAAAACAACAAATGAAAAAATGAAGTACCACCTGGGAATCGAACCCGGGATCTTCCGATTGCCGGTCAGACGCGATAACCACTACACCATGGACTCCACTCTTCCAAATGCCGTAATTCCTCTACATACTCGCAGAAACCAATGCCCCAAGGGGCACCTCCCGCTTGCCGTAACATTATATACATTCAACTGCAAAGAACACGCAGTATAAATAACGTAAAGAACGACGCTTGTATAGGAGATATTCCGCGCAAGACGAGAAAGAGAAAACAACAAATGAAAAATGAAGTACCACCTGGGAATCGAACCCGGGATCTTCCGATTGCCGGTCAGACGCGATAACCACTACACCATGGACTCCACTCTTCCAAATGCCGTAATTCCTCTACATACTCGCAGAAACCAATGCCCCAAGGGGCACCTCCCGCTTGCCGTAACATTATATACATTCAACTGCAAAGAACACGCAGTATAAATAACGTAAAGAACGACGCTTGTATAGGAGATATTCCGCGCAAGACGAGAAAGAGAAAACAACAAATGAAAAAATGAAGTACCCCTTGGGGCATGGTTTCTGCGAGTATGTAGAGGAATTACGGCATTTGGAAGAGTGGAGTCCATGGTGTAGTGGTTATCGCGTCTGACCGGCAATCGGAAGATCCCGGGTTCGATTCCCAGGTGGTACTTCATTTTTCATTTGTTGTTTCTCTTTCTCGTCTTGCGCGGAATATCTCCTATACAAGCGTCGTTCTTTACGTTATTTATACTGCGTGTTCTTTGCAGTTGAATGTATATGTTACGGCAAGCGGGAGGTGCCCCTTGGGGCATTGGTTTCTGCGAGTATGTAGAGGAATTACGGCATTTGGAAGAGTGGAGTCCATGGTGTAGTGGTTATCGCGTCTGACCGGCAATCGGAAGATCCCGGGTTCGATTCCCAGGTGGTACTTCATTTTTTCATTTGTTGTTTTCTCTTTCTCGTCTTGCGCGGAATATCTCCTATACAAGCGTCGTTCTTTACGTTATTTATACTGCGTGTTCTTTGCAGTTGAATGTAATAATGTTACGGCAAGCGGGAGGTGCCCCCTTGGGGCATTGGTTTCTGCGAGTATGTAGAGGAATTACGGCATTGGAAGAGTGGAGTCCATGGTGTAGTGGTTATCGCGTCTGACCGGCAATCGGAAGATCCCGGGTTCGATTCCCAGGTGGTACTTCATTTTTTCATTTGTTGTTTTCTCTTTCTCGTCTTGCGCGGATATCTCCTATACAAGCGTCGTTCTTTACGTTATTATACTGCGTGTTCTTTGCAGTTGAATGTATATAATGTTACGGCAAGCGGGAGGTGCCCCCTTGGGGCATTGGTTTCTGCGAGTATGTAGAGGAATTACGGCATTTGGAAGAGTGGAGTCCATGGTGTAGTGGTTATCGCGTCTGACCGGCAATCGGAAATCCCGGGTTCGATTCCAGGTGGTACTTCATTTTTTCATTTGTTGTTTTCTCTTTCTCGTCTTGCGCGGAATATCTCCTATACAAGCGTCGTTCTTTACGTTATATATATATATATATATAATTTAATAATTTCTAATAACTGACAATTCTCGTTTACTCAACTCTAAAAACTTAAAAATTAATTTTCTTGAAAAGGAATTGTAATTTCGCATTTCACAGGTTTGTTTCAAAAATTGCAACATAAAGTATGTTTGATGCATGCAACAGCTTTCTTGTTTTCTAAATATGTATTTTTTCTCTTCCGCAGGTATGTTAATGTCGGAGAAACTTAAATATATTATATTCCATCCTCTGTTTCTGCGTGTATTGCGAGGTAAGGCATTATAATACATATATATAATATATGTATACGGGGCTCCAATAAACCTTAGCCCCCCCCCCCCCCCCCCCCGCCCATGGCCTAAACCATTAGAGGTACAGTAAAATTAAACATACCTACAAAAGAGAATTTAATCCTGCATTTAATGAGAAACAATTAAAACTAATTTAGAATTACTCGCTAAAAGCCAATTTCAAATATATATATAATATTATATATATATATATATATTATATATATATATATATATACACAAACTCAGAATGGTTCCCTGAGAACAATATATGTTAAACACAGACCGTGCATGGCACAAGGAACTCTTCTGGGAAAATTAAATCCACTATAGTCCGAATAAGTAATGATAAATGACAAATACCACAGTTTTTTCCCTTTTTCATGATTTTAGCCCGACGTGGGCAACGGGTCTCTCGCAAAGAGATCCCATAAATATAGCTTCCCTCACCAGCTATCTGCAAAGCAGACAGGATCCAGCTTTGGGACGTGGATCTAGGGTTTAAAGCAAACCTAGATCCCTACACTCAGAACCTCTATATAAGTAAAAGACTCGTTGCATTCACGTCGTGTTGAATAAATCAAAGAAAAGGGGATAACTATTGTATTTTTAGCCAAAAAAAACCAAAACTTAAACCTCAACCGGGACATTGAGCGTCCACTTTTCAAGGCACGAAACACGTCCGTTTAGTATACACAAACTCAGAATGGTTCCCTGAGAACAATATATGTTAAACACAGACCGTGCATGGCACAAGGAACTCTTCTGGGAAAATTAAATCCACTATAGTCCGAATAAGTAATGATAAATGACAAATACCACAGTTTTTTTCCCTTTTTCATGATTTTAGCCCGACGTGGGCAACGGGTCTCTCGCAAAGAGATCCCATAAATATAGCTTCCCTCACCAGCTATCTGCAAAGCAGACAGGATCCAGCTTTGGGACGTGGATCTAGGGTTTAAAGCAAACCTAGATCCCTACACTCAGAACCTCTATATAAGTAAAAGACTCGTTGCATTCACGTCGTGTTGAATAAATCAAAGAAAAAGGGAAAAAAACTGTGGTATTTGTCATTTATCATTACTTATTCGGACTATAGTGGATTTAATTTTCCCAGAAGAGTTCCTTGTGCCATGCACGGTCTGTGTTTAACATATATTGTTCTCAGGGAACCATTCTGAGTTTGTGTATACTAAACGGATGTGTTTCGTGCCTTGAAAAGTGGACGCTCAATGTCCCGGTTGAGGTTTAAGTTTTGGTTTTTTTGGCTAAAAATACAATAGTTACCCCCTTTTTCTTTGATTTATTCAACACGACGTGAATGCAACGAGTCTTTTACTTATATAGAGGTTCTGAGTGTAGGGATCTAGGTTTGCTTTAAACTCTAGATCCACGTCCCAAAGCTGGATCCTGTCTGCTTTGCAGATAGCTGGTGAGGGAAGCTATATTTATGGGATCTCTTTGCGAGAGACCCGTTGCCCACGTCGGGCTAAAATCATGAAAAAGGGAAAAAAAACTGTGGTATTTGTCATTTATCATTACTTATTCGGACTATAGGGATTTAATTTTCCCAGAAGAGTTCCTTGTGCCATGCACGGTCTGTGTTTAACATATATATATATATATATAATATATATATATATATATATATATATATATATATATATGACAGTAATGATTCCCCTGCTAAAAAACACTGATTATACCAAAACTTGAATACTGGTCAGTTGGACGTCTCCATATAAAAAGGAAGAAACTAATAAACTAGAAGAAACTCAGACACATTTCACAGCAAAGATTGATGGCTGCGAAGAACTCAACTACGGGGCTCCAACAAACCTTAGCCCCCCCGCCCATGGCCTAAACCATTAGTGGTACAGTAAAACTAAACATACCTTAAAAAAGAATTTAATCCTGCATTTAATGAGAAACAATTAAAACTTGGTGTTCCCGCCATTGGCTTCCAAGACAGCCTGAATTCGCTTTGGGTAGCTTGCCAAAAGTGACGTGAATAGATCTTGATCGTTACGCAAATTTGCTAAAACAGTTTCAATGTGTTGCGTCATTGTATCCTTCGAAAATCGATTTGCTGCAGGTTCTTGAAACAAGAGACATTCAACCTTGTCCTTTATAACTGATCCAATGTGTTCACAGACGTTCAAGTCAGGAGAATTTCCTGGCCATTCTTCATTTCCAAAGAAATCGATCTCATGGTTCCGCAACAACTGTTGAGTGGCTAATGCCTTAAAGCAGGGGGCCTTATCGTGCAGAAGTGTGACCTGATCGACATCCATAACATTGTTTGGGTTTCTTAGAAAGGAATGACATGCTGGGATAGAATAATATCACGAAAATACTGTCCATCCCAACTCTGACCATTTGCTTCAGCACCCACATGAGCTTATTTGCAGTGAACAAAACAAACACACCAACACAGTCTGGACTTTTTAATAATTCGCGATAATGTTCATTGTCATCGATTTCATCTGGTGTTGTGGCCCACATTCGATCATTTTGGTAGTTAGGCCGACGTGTTACGTAAACAAAAAATTCATCGGAGACAGCTAAATGCATGAAATCATCCACATCCCAATCTTCAAGATAATGGGCAAACCACATTCTGTCATCGATGTTAAGTTGAGTTTTTCTTGGCTTTGGAAGTTCATGCCAAGGCTTTAAACCTTGCCTATGACGGTACAGTCGAATGATCTCACCACTAACGATCTTTCGTCTCAACACTTCGATCTCTCTAGAAAGTTCAGCACAGCTGTTTTTCCGCTTGCGCGTACCGCTTTCAATGATGTCCTTTGTTTCCTAAGAGAGTGGCAAATTTGGTCGCCCAGATTTGGTTGTATCCATTTCACATTCATCCAAAGTTTTATTCCAATTTCTTTTGACGAAGTTCTCACTTCGCAACTTTTTGGCAACCCATGAACGTGTTATAAAGGTGGCTCCAGCATCACGAGCTTCCCGAAATGTTATTGCCCGTATGCGATCTATCACACGTTGCCTCTCCGAATCACCAATTAATTGAAAAGCCATTATATTATCACTTTCTCAGCTAGAGTAATTTTAATACCTGCAATAAATAAAGAATTTTATATATTTTTATAATCACTAAAAACTATTTCGATATAAGTAAACATGTAAGCTGCAAATGGGGGGGGGGGGGCTAAGGTTTTTTGGAACCCCTTATATATAACCTCGTTGCTGTTCCGTGTGTTGGTCTCTCTTCACACGAAGGTCAAGCTGGTGGCACCGCCTTTAGGTCTGGCTTGGTGGAGGAGCGAGTTGCTTTCTTGCGCTATCCACCGTATATAGCCAGGTACACCCGGCTCATCTTGTACCGCCATGAGCCAGGTATCTAGTCTTCTCTTGAAGACTTGACCCCTGTAACGTTTCTGAGGTCCTTAGGAAGCTGGTTAAAAAGTCTTGTCCCTCTGACAACCAAGCTATTTTCCTTTAGTGTTGAGGAGGTCCCTTGTCGGGCCTTTAATTTGGGAACACTTCACATTCATGCCTTTCCTATTTTCCAGTGTTGTTTGAATGGTAATTGGGTTTAGTTTTAGGTTTGGTACCAGTTTTCGATCATTTTCCATATGTAGATTATGGTGTACCTCTCTCTTCTCTTTTCAGGGAATACAGATTTAGTTTATGTAGTCTTTCCCAGTAAGGGGTTCCAAAAAAACCTTAGCCCCCTCCATTTGCAGCTTACATGTTCACTTATTTCGAAATAGTTTTTAGTGATTATAAAAATATATAAAATTCTTTATTGATTGCAGGTATTAAAATTACTCTAGCTGATAAAGTGATAATATAATGGCTTCTCAATTAATTGGTGATTCGGAGAGGCAACGTGTGATAGATCGCATACGAGCAATAACATTTCGGGAAGCTCGTGATGCTGGAGCCACCTTTATAACACGTTCATGGGTTGGCAAAAAGTTGCGAAGAAGTAAGGACTTCGTTAAAAGAAATTGGAATAAAACTTTGGATGAATGTGAAATGGATACAACCAAATCTGGGCGCCCAAATTTGCCACTCTCTCAGGAAACAAAGGACATCATTGAAAGCGGTACGCGCAAGCGGAAAAACAGCTGTGCTAAACTTTCTAGAGAGATCGAAGTGTTGAGACGAAAGATCGGTTAGTGGTGAGATCATTCGACTGTACCGTCATAGACAAGGTTTAAAGCCTTGGCATGAACTTCCAAAGCCAAGAAGCACTCAACTTAACATCGATGACAGAATGTGGTTTGCCCATTATCTTGAAGATTGGGATGTGGATGATTTCATGCATTTAGCTGTCTCCGATGAATTTTTTGTTTACGTAAAACGTCGGCCTAACTACCAAATGATCGAATGTGGGCCACAACACCAGATGAAATCGATGACAATGAACATTATCGCGAATTAAAAAAGTCCAGACTGTGTTGGTGTGTTTGTTTTGTTCACTGCAAATAAGCTCATGTGGGTGCTGAAGCCAAATGGTCAGAGTTGGGATGGACAGATTTTCGTGATATTATTCTATCCCAGCATGTCATTCCTTTACTAAGAAACCCAAACAATATTATGGATGTCGATCAGGTCACACTTCTGCACGATAAGGCCCCCTGCTTTAAGGCATTAGCCACTCAACAGTTGTTGCGGAACCATGAGATCGATTTCTTGGAAATGAAGAATGGCCAGGAAATTCTCTGACCTGAACGTCTGTGAACACATTGGATCAGTTATAAAGGACAAAGTTGAATGTCTTTTGTTTCAAGAACCTGCAGCAAATCGATTTTCGAAGGATACAATGACGCAACACATTGAAACTGTTTTAGCAAATTTGCGTAACGATCAAGATCTATTCACGTCACTTTTGGCAAGCTACCCAAAGCGAATTCAGGCTGTCTTGGAAGCCAATGGCGGGAACACAAGTTTTAATTGTTTCTCATTAAATGCAGGATTAAATTCTCTTTTGTAAGGTATGTTTAGTTTACTGTACCACTAATGGTTTAGGCCATGGGCGTGGGGGGGCTAAGGGTTGTTGAAGCCCCGTAGTTGAGTTCTTCGCAGCCATCATCTTTGCTGTGAAATGTGTCTGAGTTTCTTCTAGTTTATTAGTTTCTTCCTTTTTATGAGACGTCCAAACTGACCAGTATTCAAGTTTTTGGTATAATCAGTGTTTTTAGCAGGGGAATCATTACTGTCATATATTATTATATAATATATATATATATGATATATTATATATATATATATATATATATATATATATATATATATATAATATATTAATGTATAAAATGAATTGGCTTTTCGCGAGTAATCTCTAAATTAGTTTTGAGTATTTTTGCTTTTTTGAAAAATATATATTTACTTCTGTATCAAAACCAGAAAGAGAAATTTCACTATAATTTACTTTGAATTATTCTTATTCTTCTTATATTATTATTATATTATTATAATGTTATTATCATACTATTATTATAGTTATTATTATATATTATTATTATATTAATTTTTTTTATGAAAATGGAATGCGCGTTTCAAATTCTAAATTTCTTTTCTATCTTTTGTTTTTGAAAGAATGGTGAAGTTCGGTAAGATGTTATTGAGATGGGATGTTACGTTATTGTTGGCATATTTTTAACACTTTAGCGCATGGATGCCGCATATTGCGTCATCCAGAAACTTACACTCGCGTATATATGTAAATACAATATAAATTTAAAAAAATTAAATACAATATAAAGCTTGAGAATGCTCCAGTGATTGGAGCGAAACGTCGCTACTCCTGCTTCATTTTCCTGCGTGAAATATCTCAAAAAAATTAAATTTGCAATTAAAAACACCGTTAGAAACTGAAGATGTATAGAGGTATGTCCGCGCGGCGGCAGGCGACTCGGGCTCACACGTCCCGTCACACGCGGTGTAGCGACCGGGTAGGGGGTGCCGTGCGCTAAAGCGTAAGTTCATTTTTTAAATGATGGTGGAGCATTCCTTGATGTAAAATATTGGTTGTGTCATCATTGCGGAGGAGGAGTTACACCCTTCTTCGCCAGCACCCGTAGTTCAGTCGGTAACGCTGTTCCCTGTAAACGAAGCGAAAACACTGAGATCGGGGGTTCGACTCCCAACGGTATTGCTTAATAATAATCTAGGAGTTAACGCAATGGAGCACATTAGTTGGTCTGAGTGCGGTGCCAGTTTCCTGCCTTCTTCACTCATTATCACATTTTCTTTCCGAGTAAGTAAATTGGTACAAAACGTTATTACTCGCTTTAAACGATGTCTTTTCCTAGATGAGAAATAGAAACTAATTTAGTTGTTTTGTAGTTATTTTAATCATTACACTCTAAAGAGAAGTGACTGTTTTCGTTAGACGTTTCATTGTCCCAATTTTGTGAATTTTGAAACGTCTAATGCATTAGATATTTCACATTAGTTAAGCATTTCGTTAGAAATTTTCTGCAAGTCAATTGAAATCCCTACATTGACCCAATTTTTGAAACAATTGAAAAAACTAATCTGAAATGTCTGATGAAATGTTTAATGAATTGCCTAACAATTAAATGCTTAATATCTTGTCTAACGAGGAAATGTCTAATGCATGAAAGTTTGAGGTTTAAGTTTAAGTTTATATGAAAAGAATTGGGATCACCTGAAGATCAGGACCAACATGTATTCTTGTTTTTTGCTTTACAGTACCAAATATAATAATAAATTAAATTGAATGCTCGGTTAGGTCAACTGTACGCCCTTGACGATTGGTTAGATTAAGTCGTGATATTTTCGTTAGTTTTAACGAAGATATCATTTGATAATTGAGGCTGGGGGCCCTGATTTTCAGGTGATCCAAGAATTGCTTCACAGCATTAATCTTAAAAACTTTTGACTTTCAATTTATATTCTTGAAATTGACTCTATATCCCTATCAAATGATTTTGATATTTACATTATGAAAAACATTAATCACTTTTAAATATTCGAATTAGTTCTCCTATTAGTCGATGCTTTTCAAGTGAATACATATCTAGTTTAGCTCATTTTTCCTAAAATATTTTACTTCTCACTTTTGGATTCACTTTGGTTGTTCTAGCCCGAACCCTTTCTAACTTACCAGTGCCTTTTCTCAAGTATAGGCTATCTAACTTAGAGATTGAAACTAGGGTAGGCCTACTGTATATCAAGAGGTCTAAGCCTAAGGCTAGGCTCATGGTCACAGGCTGGTTCTTAATCTTGAAAAACTCTACTAGCCAAGGCCTAGCCAAATAAACAAATTTAATAAATGTATGAAAGACACTTAGAAGACCTAAATCTACATGAAATAAATAAATAAATGCACATATATAATAATTTTTTCTCCTTTCTCCGATATATCCTGTAAATACAAACACTAAAATAAACTGTATCACAATTTCGAAATATTTTTAACCACAATGCGCATGCGTCTAGGCGCAAACAACAACAGAAAACTAACTTATTATACAAATTAACTGTTTAATTTCTACGCCTTTTTACTGTATATGTGAAATATTTAAGCACCGTTTTCAGATACAGTATTTGAAATATGTAGTAAACATTTTAAAATAGCTATTATTCCTTTCAAAAGCTAAGTTCATTATGAGATTTCGAGTAGACATTTCATATATATAACCAAACGTCTCGTATCCAAACATGTTTTCGTCCTTTATCAGTTGATCATGGCGTTAGTACCATTAGTAAATTTTATTACCCTTTGAAAATTTATTATAATTTTACTGAAACATTATTCTTGATCCACAATTTTTATTGGCTGTTACTTTTCAAATTTTTTTCATGGAACTTTTTAATTTGTTTTTAATTATGAGGAAAGTCATTATTAATTAGAATTTTTTTAATATTTTTTTAATTAAAAAATCTTTACTCAGAAAAGAATAAAAGTGACATAGTTTTACAATTTTTAAATATTTGTTACGACATTAATATAATCACAGTATTCTGAATATGCCGTTGGAAGCATGGGGGCTTTTTAGGCAAAATTAATGGCATTTAGTTTATTTATTCCATAAAAATAGTGAAAGTAGGAAGTAATAGTAGTAGTGATCCATCCATCCATCCATCCATCCATCGTGTTCTACCTATCAGGTAGGTCTAACTCATGTGTCCCGCCAAAGTGTTCTATCCTGAGCTATCCTTTTCATCTCATGGCAGCTCCAGCCTGCCTTCAAATCATCCAGCATTGCTTTCCTTTTTCTTCTCGGCCTTCTACCTTCATATCTACCCTCTGTCACCTCCTTCTCATCTCAACACATGCCCGATCTATTTCTTCTGTCTTTCTCTTATCACCTTAATGAGTCTTCTCTCCTCCCTCACCTGTTGCAGTACTTCCTCATTACTTTGGTGTTCCCTCCAGCTTATCTTTAGCATTCTTCTCCAAATCCACATTTTAAAACTTTCTAGGAGTTTCTTTTCAGTTGTTTTCAGTGTCCATGTTTCTGCTCCATACAGTACCACACTCCATATCAAGCTTTTTACTAACCTTTTCTTCAGCTTCAAGTCGAGTTTACCTGTAAGTAGTCTTTTCTGTCTCTCAAAAGCTACCTTACCCATACCAATTCTAGATCTTACTTCCTTATTGCAATCTCCATTGTTGGGTAATAAACCTTGCTCCTTTCCTTCTTGCAAGTTTCATTACCTTTGTCTTGTTCTCATTAATTCTCATTCCGAATTCTTCCGCCGTTATTGTCAAGCTATGTGACCATTCTTTGCAGTCCTTCCTCAGTACTACAAACAAATGCCTTGTCATCTGCAAACCTTACAGATTTGACCAATTTACCTCCCACTCTCATTCCCTCTTCCTAGACCTGAGAGTGCTTCTATTATCATTGCTTCCGCATAGATGTTAAATAACACGGGGGACAGGGAGCATCCTTGCCTGACCCCTCTCCCAACCAATCCAGGCTTCGATTCTCCTCCTGGAACTCTAACATTCACAGTCTGCCCAATATATAGATTTTTTATCAGCCTATGTCCCTCCAGTCAACATTAATATTCTTCAATATTTCCATTAGTTTCCTCCAATGGACTCTGTCAAAAGCTTTTACAAAGTCAATAAAACAAACAAACATTTCCTGATCATGTTCCAGTATTCTCTCTCCCATCATTCTCATAATACCAATAGCTTCTCTTGTTTCGCATTTTGACCTAAATCCAAACTGATCTTCTTCAATGTACTGCTCAGCTCTGTTCATTAGTCTTCTGGTTAGTATCCTTAGCATTATTTTTGATGCATGGCTGACCAAGCTTATGGTTCGAAATTCTGAACACTTGGTGGCTCTCGGTTTCTTGGGGATAGTAATCATAGCGACTCTCATAAAGTCAGCAGGCCAGTCTCCACTTTCATACATGTTTCTGCACAATACATTCACCTCCTCTCTAGCATCACCTTCAAGTCTTTTCAGAAGTTCTGCTGGTACATCATCTGGTCCTGGGGCCTTGTCATTTCTTAGGTCTTTTATAGCCATCTCTACTTCTCTTTCAATATGTCCGATCCCATACAATCTACTTCCACCTCATCTGCTTCCTCCATTTCGATGTTATTAGGTTTGTTCTCCTTATCATACAGTTCTTCAATATACTCAATCCATCTCTTTCTTATATTTTCTGGTCTTTTCAGTAACAGTGATAACAAGTAATAATAATAATAATAGCAATAATAATAATAATAAATACAATGACCTGTAACACTTAACAGTGGAAAACTTTACAGTGACCACACACTAACGTTCATATCGTGATATTTTTCAGGAACTGTGACTTAAACCAAAATTTTACCTACTGAATTAAATCTATTAAATATTCCGGAGCAAGTGTAGTTTACGTCCCCCTGACGCAAAAGGGGACACAAACTACACTAGGTCAAAGTTGGGAACGTAAACTACACTAGGATCTTTAGGAGACATTTTTTAAATGAATCCATCAAATAAAACGTTAAAACTAACGAAAATATTACGACTTAACCTAATCAATCAATCAATCAATATATATATATATATATTGACGATTGGTTAGGTTACGTCGTAATATTTTCGTTAGTTTTAACGTTTTATTTGATTAGGTATACGCGGACAAAGTTGGGGAACGCAAACTACACTAGGATAATGTAGGGGAAAGTAAACTACACTTGCTCCAATATTTCTTTTCCTGAAGTCTTGAAGGAACTTGAGGAATCTTTTCGGTTTGACGGCCTGTAATATTTTTTAACATTACTTGTTTTTTATTGCCCAGTTTTAATCGAGGATTTCAAAAATAACATTTATGTTTTAGAGAAGTAAATAGTGAGGCAGGTATATGCAATTTAACAAATTTAAAATATATATTTTTAAATCGTCATGAGCGTACAGTTGACCTAAAACTTTCAGGGATTTTAGAATCTTAAAGCGTATATGATTCTCTAAACTAAAATGTATAACTGCCTCACTATTTGTTTCTCTAAAACATGAATGTTATTTTTGAAATCCTCGATTAAAACTGGACTATAAAAAACAAGTAATGTTAAAAAATATTACAGGCCGTCAAACCGAAAAGATCCAACTCGAGCAGCGCCATTTATAAAGGATTTTACATCACTAATAATATTGATGATTGAAGTTGTTTAATCTCCTTCGTAACAGCAAAGGTCACGTGACAGAGGGGAGTTACAGCGGTGCTACTGTAGTATGCGGTCTACCTACGATTGGTTAGGTTTAATCATGATATTTTCGTTAAAACTAACGAAAATATCATGACTAAACCTAACCAATCGTCAAGGGCGATTGACAATAGGATGTAAACAAACAATTAGTAAACAAGATAAGAAGCTATAATTAAAAGGTAGACCGCCGAATCGTAGGTAGACCGCATAACAGTAGCACCGTTACAGCTTTACGTGGGCTCAAAACCATCTAAGGGTAGCTATATTAAATAAAATGTACATAATAGACGGCCACCCATCCAACTACTGAACAGACTCAACGGCGCTTAACCTCACTGATCTAATGAGAAACGGCGTTGCAATGTACCTGCGACGTACCCCGATTTTACGAGTAAAAGTTCAGTTCATAGTCTACAAATTGACTTAGTTACCCCAACATTCTACAAAGTTTCATACGCTTTTAAGAAATATAAAAGGACCACAACCATTAAAATTTGAGCTTCGCATCTGAAGCTAGTTGGTCAAAACTTATGAAGCTGCATTTTAAATTTAAGTATACCGTAAACAGTAGAGTTATGAAGATTTTAAATCATTTGGTTCCGTATTACATGTCAAAATAGGTTAAGAAAGGTTCCTCTCAGAATTAAGTTTCAAACCGGGGATCGCATAGACACTTACCGGGAACTTACTATCTTTCTCTCCATTTTTTTTTACCTTATATGTACCAAAAACCTATACTAAAAAGGGAACCTATACGGTCAAGGTAGGAACCGTTTATTACTTGGAACTCTCCCTAAAGTCACCAAAAAAATTATATACTTTGACTTAAAGGCTTTACGAACCCTCCTTTTTACAATGTAAATAAACAATTACTGATCACTAATTAATTATTGGGTTTTGTTTTTAAAATTTTATTACTGTCATCAAAATTAGTAAAATATCCAAAGGAAAACATAATATTACCAATTAGTAATTTTTTATGCTTTTTAGAAGTTTTATATTTGTAGGCGAACTTTTTTATCGAAACTGTACCTCATAAACTTAAAATAAATGTTTAGGTCTCACTCAGTTAAGTTTTTATCAAAATATTTTGCACAAAATTATGCGTTATAACGCGAGCGTGGACTGATTAGATAACATCAGTTGTTGTTGTTGTTGTTTAGCCGATCAGCCCACCCTGATCGAGCAAGCCGGTGGCACGCAGGTAACCGATCGCCCTCTCCGGAGTGGACCAGAGGTTCAGCGCACTAGTGATGTTGTGTTGTGTTCTATATTGTGCTAGAGTGGTACAGTCTGTCATAATGTGTTCAATTGTTTGTGTGTCCTGGCACAGGTGGCAGATGTCGTCTCTGGAGTTGTCTAGTCTGTGTTTATATGTTTGTAAGTTGGGGTGATGTCCACATCGGAATCGTGCTAAGTTAACTCGATCCGATCTACTCAGGCTGATCTCTGACCTGTTAATGGGTGGCGCCTTCGCACCGAGGACCGCATTCGGACCGAGTCGTGTCAGTGCTTTGTGGGTTAGGTGTGTGTATGTGTTTTCTGTACTGTGTGATGTCTG
Organism: Bathynomus jamesi; assembly: GCA_023014485.1. NCBI lineage: Eukaryota > Metazoa > Arthropoda > Malacostraca > Isopoda > Cirolanidae > Bathynomus > Bathynomus jamesi. The sequence continues at coordinate 1,276,072 of JAJOZX010000125.1, forward strand.
TGGGGCGTGGTATGGAATGGAGTATTTGGTTATAATGTCTCTCTGGTGTTACCTTAATGGTGCAAGGTGTCGGTGCATGATTGTACATGTAGTGGCAAGGGTGTTGTGGGTTAGTTGTCGCTGCTGCCATGAATTGTGTTCCCCTCATGTCTAAATGTTCCCTAACTTTCAGTATTTTTGTTTCTGCGTGCAGGTGTTCTATTGGTGTTGTTTGAGTGCATCCTGTAATGATACGAAGTGCGTTGTTTTGTATTGTCTGTAAGGTGTTTATGTGCGTGTTTGAGATAATGGGTGCCCAGCATGGGCTAGCATAGTCCATAACTGAGCGAATATATTGTTTGTATATGAGTGATGTTGTTTCCTGCTGGTGTCCAAAGTTTGTGCCTGTTAGTACCCTAAGCGTGTTAAGTCTTGACGTACATTTGTTTTTAATGTCCTGAATGTGATTTGCAAAAGATAATGATGTGTTGTAGGTGACCCCAAGTATTTTGGTCCTGTGAGTGTGTGGAATGTTGGTGTTGTTTAGTGTAAGCTGTGGAGTTATCTGGTGTTCTTTTCTGTTGCTTGTAAACAAGGTGATGGTTGATTTTGTGGGCGCTACTTTGAGTCTATTGTGTGTGAGCCAGTCTTGTATACTGTTTATGTATGTTTGTAGGTTTTTTGTAGTGGTGTCGATGTTGTTGTGGGTGGATGTTAGAGTGATGTCATATGCATATGATGATAAGGTAAGCTTGTTATCTATGGGTGTTGGAATGTCATGCATGTATAAGTTGAAGAGTGTTGGTGAGAGAACAGAGCCTTGAGGGACCCCGTTCGGATAAAACTTGTTTTTGGATGATTTACCATTAAATGTGACATGTGAGTATCTTCCTGAAAGATAGTTGCTCAGCCACCTTTTGGTGTTATTGTGCATGTTTGTGTTGAGTATTTTGTTTATGAGAGGGAAGCGTGGGAAAGCATCAAATGCTTTACTATTGTTGCTAATAGTGTACGTTGAGCTGGTCGTCTGGAGTTGATGCCATCCATGATGTGCTGCGTGAGGTTAGTGAGTAATGCCGTGGTTGAGTGGTGAGGTCTGAATCCATGTTGAGTAGGCGATAGTGGTATGTGTGGGTTGGTGATTTGTAAGATTAGTCTTTCTGTTACTTTGGAAGGTGTGCATAGTAAAGTAATGGGTCTATAGGAAGCTGGTTCTGTTGGATTTTTGTTTGGTTTGAGTAGTGTAAAATTTTACCTTGTTTCCATATGTCAGGAATAATACAGTGTTGGTATGAATATGTGCTGATATTTGTGAGAGTTAGTATTCCCTGCGGGACCAAGTGTTTAAGGTGTATGTTAGATATGTTGTCTGGTCCAGTAGCCTGTCTGTCTGTTCAGTAGCAGATAACATCAGTTGACGTAAGTATCTGTTTGGGGGTCACCAAATAACCCGTTATTTGTTGTGAACAGAGTCTGAGAAAGTTTCTATTTTGTCACTGTCGATAATGTTTCTCCGTCATGCACAGAGAAAAACATTTGAGTCAATTCCCTAGTTGCTCTAGTGCACTTGACTAGTAACTGAAATTTACTAGTATATCACCTGACTACCCTATTTCTTAATGAAAAACAGTGTATCTGACTACCTTCACGCATTTCACACAAGTAATCTAACTATTGGTATTGGTAAAGTAATAGTATATTGACTAGTAACTAAGATTTACTGACGCGCTATCTGACCACCTTTTGTTAAGAAAATACAATGTATCATACTCAGTGAGTCACTCAGAGCCTCTCAGTGACTGAGTTAGACAGTCTGTGTTCCTTTATATATTTTACAAAAGCAGTCTGAACAGTGTACATATAAAATGTACACATATTTTAGTTACCCCTCTATTATAAAAAAAAATATATATATAGTATAAATTCAACCGAATAGTAGTTTAATGTGCTAATATAAGGTAATTTAGCAATAATTATGTTTCATATAATACTTGCGTATTTCTTATAAAAGTTTTCAAATGAGTTTACAACCTTGACGATTTTTGTTTATATTAAAATAAAATAATTTGCGGATTTTGTTTTAAGAAGGCATTGAGTATCTTATGTAATAAAACCATTAGGACATTTATCCTGTGCAAATGGTATTTTTTCCTTTTGTAATTTTTATTTATATCACATCTATAGTCTTATATCAGTTTATAGTCTCTTTATTAATTAACCTGAATTTGAAATTAGTTATTGTACCATCACTACGAAACAAGATTAACACTGGTTCTTTTCGCTTTTCAAAATTTAGTCTATCAACTAATTAGCCACAAAATGAAACTAGTCAACTAATTTAAGAGTAAAATGAAGAATTAGTGATTTGAGGTGCTTTAAGAAAACTAAGACAATTTATTTGGCCGATGCAAAATAAATTGATCGGTTGGTCCGAACATCAACTGCAAATTAACTGTTTCATATTAGTGATAATGATGATAATGATAAGTTTTATTGGCAGGATACAAATCCCATAACATAGTATATAATATGTTGGTCAATATAAAAGATAAATCAAACAGTAACATTTAAAAACAAACAAGCTAAAAATTATGACTTAAGGAGATAAACGTAAGACACGTAATAAAACAAGTAATAATAATAGAAATAAACCTACCCACTACTAAGACTACTAAAATTAAATAACTACAGTAGTTGCAGTTCTTTCAGGTCAAATAACTCACAGCTTAGTTTTGAAACTGGACGAGTCTGTTCACCTGGTTAATATAGTCTTGTCACCTAAAAAAAAATTTCACGGTGTTACGCATTCATGAATGTGGTCTATATTGCATTAATGCTGCGATAGAGAAAGGAAAATTTTAGACTTAAAAAGAAACAATTGTTTTGCGTGAAGCTCAAAAATTAAATAGTTTAGTATTTTCGGTTAGGTAACACTCTACGCAACTTAGTGTCTCGGAAACTAATGAAAAGGTATACTGTTTATGTTTCCTCTACTATCCCCAATCAGAAATTGCCAGCCATTCCAAACGCGTGTCCATCCACCTTGACTTCATAATTAACACTGTTGAATAAGATTTGTAATAATTAAAGCTCACGTAGGAGGGCGCTGCGAGTCAATTTTAGTATCAATGTTTATGAATGAAATGAAATTTTATGAGAAGACTCGGTAATTATATTACACTATGACTTACTAGCTCTTAAATTGTGACTAAAATAAATGCTAACGTCACCCCACCATAATATTTATCTCTACAAATTTTAAATTTTAAATTTTCTCTAAATTTATTTAATTTTATAACTTTTATTTCTTTTATCGTGAATTTCCCTAAATATTTATATAAATTTTAAGTAAAGTACCATTTACACTCGTCTGTTCTTATTTATTCCATAATCCTCTTATTTTATTAACTAACATTGGTAAAAGGGAATTGCAAATATTTCATGATTTTTTACTTTCAAATGCTGGACTTATTTATTTATTTACTAAAAAAAGTAGCCACAGCTTTTTCTAACTAACTAACTAACTAATATATACAGTATTATAAATAATAATAATAATATAATAATAATAACTCCAGCACACCAACTTCAATAATTTCAAGAACCAACTGGACAGATTCTTGTAAAAAAGGAAGAGTGGAAACCAGCTCTCTCCTAAACCCAGTCCGGCAAATGAGAGAGATCCTGATCCGTCTTTCGAAGACAAAATTAGTCTCTGTAATATATAGACTGCGTCAGAATTCAATGAGAAGAATGTAAATTCTAAAAGTAGAATGTTTGAATGACGAGATTTAATAAAGGAGAAAACGATTGAATTCTGATGACGATAAACTAAAGAGAAAATTGCACGAAAACGATTACGAATTTAGATATTCTTTGAATTGGGCAAACACGGATCATTGTTACTTTCAGTAATGAAGAATTACTTATGGAAACCTCGTCAGTACATTCCCCCCCCCCCCCCATGTTTGCTTGGCATTGCTGCTGTGAGCTGATCGTACCTGAAATGGGTGTATGGGTGGAATGATAATCTATAAAAAAAAAATGTTAAACTTCTCATCTTTCTTCCACTTAAGCTGTAACTACGAATGTCTTAAACGGGTGATTACAAGTGATCTTTCCGATTTTAAACATTTATTATGAAAAAAATAACAAAGCTACAGCGATAAATAAGATATATAAATAAAGAATATTTCAGGGAATTTTTATTTGTAATATTGAACACGTCAAAGATAGCCCTAAAGTTAACGTGTTTTGTGCTCTTACCGCTGAGAAAGGGTACGGTCCATTCTTCTTTGCTGAACACATAATTACCGGTATCATTTACCGCAATATGCTACAGCTGTGGTGGATGCCCCAGCTGCTAGAGGACAAGGCTGATGTGTGGTTTCAGCAGGATGGTGCGCCACCCTATTTTCACAATGAGGTTACGACATTCCTGAATGAGCAATTGCCTGATCGTTGGATGGGGCGTTGGGGGCCCATTCCTTGGCCGGGTCGTTCGCCCGATCTAAACCCCCTTCACTTCTTCCTCTGGGACTATGTCAAAAATGAAGTTTTTGTTCCACCAATAGCAACAACTTGGAAACATTTGAAGGAAAGAATATGTAAGGTTGTTAGAAAAGTTCAGTATGATATGCTACAAAATGTATGGAGGGAAACAGCATACCGCTTTGATGTCTGCAGAGCCACAAAGGGAGCTCATATTGAACTTTAATAGCTTGTACATAAAACGGTTTGAGTTCTTCTTTAATTGTATATCTTGCTTTTCGCTGTAGCTTTGTTAGTTTTTTCATAATAAATGTTTAAAATCGGGAAGATAATTTGTAATCACCCGATATATATATATATATATATATATATATAATATATATATATATATATATATATATATATATATATATATATATACACACACACACACATATATATAATATATATATATATCGTATCCTTCATAGATACCTACAAATGAGAATCGAATATTGGACTGCGAAAACGCAGATTAAATTCGAGGGTTTTCACAGATTTTTACCGGGTTTTTCGACGTTTTTCAGTTTTTGTGGGACCCAAAAACTTAATTGACAATTACTGCCGAACACGTTTTGAGGCTTCATTTGCAGACCTTTTTATTTGATTTTTTTATTTGACTTTAAAATATATTTTAGTTTGATTTTTAATTTTTTATTTATTTATTTGTTTTATTTTATTTTTATTTTTTTTAGATTTTTTTAAGGTCTGGAGGGGGAGAGAGGGAGAGGGGAAACGAGGGATAGAGGCAGTGTTTGATAGGTATCATTGAGGTCTCCTGTTTTTTACAGTAGATTTTACTGAAAGAGAGAGAGAGAGAGAGAGAGAGAGAGTGTTAGTTTACTTATTTTATTTTATTTTTGTATTACGACATTGTGAGTTTTAGGAAAACGGACTATTTTGACTAATTTGACTCTGTTTTGTTGCACAAAAATATATCAACCCACTGGACAATGCACAATGCACATAAATATTTACTTGATTTATTTTCAAATGCACTACCTTTGCTGCTGAGAACAACTGTAAATTTCAGTGAGTGTTATTGTTCTCTAGGTCCGTAACTAGAATGAGCAAGAATATTATGTACTGGAGGGATGTCAGCACACACACACACACACACACATATATATATATATATATCAAAGTAAAGAACGACGCTTGTATAGGAGAATATTCCGCGCAAGATGAGGAGGGAGAACGAAACAAATGAAAAAATGAGGTAGCCACCCGGGAATCGAACCCGGGATCTTCCGATTGCCGGTCAGATATGATAACCATTACACCATGGGCCTCACTCGATCAAATGCCGTTTCTGCGCGTATGTAGGAGAATTACGGCATTTGATCGAGTGAGGCCCATGGTGTGATGGTTATCATATCTGACGGGCAATCGGAAGATCCCGGGTTCGATTCCCGGGTGGTTACCTCATTTTTTCATTTGTTTCGTTCTCCCTCCTCATCTTGCACGGAATATTCTCCTATACAAGCGTCGTTCTTTACGTTAATTATACTGCGTGTTTGCAGTTGAAATGTATATATATATATATATATATATATATATAATATATATATATATAATACTGTGTGTATATATATATTACTCACATATGCAAACACAAGTACACACATACACAACACACCTATATTTAGTAAACTGAGTGAAGCGTATGTAAACCATTTGAACACATGAAATTAGGGCTGGGTACCAGTATCAGTACCATTTTTAATTGCTTGGTAATACCACTTTACAGAAAGAATTCCTTTGCCCTGGCGAGTTTTACAGCCTCTGGGAAAAACTAAAGGTAGCTCTGGCAAAGATTGGAGATTTTGGTCTGGCACAAAGGCTTCAAGATGTGTTGGTGCACGCCAAAAGCAAATAATGGAAAACGGCATTCTACTTGCTGGGGTCTATGGCGATCCTCGATACAAATTACTGTTCTCACCAGAGGAGACAAAACAAGCAAAGGAAGTGTTACCAAATGTTGCCCTAAAAGGAAAGTACATGACTACAGTTGAAGAATTTCCAGATGATGAAGAAACATCAAACAGCTCTGCTGAGGAAAGCACTGATAAAGAATTAGAGAAGCTTCTGCGTCAAGAAGGAAAAAAAGGCTTGTTACACGTCATATGACATTTAAGCAAGATTCCTGTAAGGAAAGCCTTCTTCCAGCCTGTCCTACATATGACAGTAAACCTTATGTGAAGAGCAACAGGGACACTTCTGTTCCACTGTGGTGAGCAGCTAAAAAAAAACAAATCCTTTGGTGGACGCAGCACAGATAGTTTCTGCCCTTCCACCAACCCGTCAGTGTGGAAAGACTGTTTTCTACAGTTCATCACATTTGAAATGACCGAATAGCATCGTTGTCTGGAAATTCAGTCACTTATATTTTGTTCCTAAAATCCAATAGACTTAATTAACTTTGTACAGACTGAAGATAATAATCCTACTGTGATATAACTTAGCATAGTCCTTATCAAGCTTGTCATTATTAATGTTATATCTTCTTTGTCAAAGTTCATAAGCTCATATATAATAAGTTTAAAAGTTTGTGTTGCAAAATAATTTAGTTTAGTTTTAAGCAGCTTCGTATATAAAGGATCATAAAACTGAAATTAGTAGGTAAAAAAATACCTAGCTATTTAGGTCAAGTTATTCACCCTGCAAAATAGGTACCGTTCGTAGGTAAAAAATATTACTAGGGACAATCAATTATTTTGTCCCACCCTTTTTTATTAGCAAATAATAGACCATGGAGCTGAAATGTCTTTTGGGCCACAAGTTTGAACTTTCTGCACTTCACATAACCGGATTTCTCCAGTTTGAACCTCCCCTCCTTGTATAAAACCACTTTTAAACGCCCTTTTATAAAACCGATGGTTAACGCAGTTTAGAAAATGGCGTCTGACAGTGATGTGCGTCGTAAACAGAGCTGTTATCGAGTTCTTAACCGCAGAGAAGGAGACAGTTGGAAATATTCACAAACATCTACAAAACGTTTACAGAGATGCTGTTGTTGATCGAAGCACAGTTGGACGCTGGTCTAAACGTGTGAGATCACCAGAGAGAGGGAGAGCCAGCCTCGATGATGAGCCACGCAGCGGTCGCCCGGCATCGGCTGTGACATCTCACACTGTGCAACGTGCTAACAGCATCATTCGATCAAGTCGGGGCGTCACATACAAGGAGCTAACACTGCAGCTAGGAATTAGTGAAGGAAGTGTGAATACGATAATTCAGCAACTGGGATACTCAAAAGTGTGTTCACGGTTTGTTCCTCGCGAACTGACTGAAGATCACAAAGCCCAAAGAAAATAAATTTTTCCGAGTCGTTGGTTCGATACGAGACAGAAGGGGATGACTTCCTTTCACGAATTGTGACTGGGATAAGACTTTGGTACACCACTTTGAACCTGAAACAAAACGCCAATCCATGGAGTGGCATCACGCAGACTCCCCACACAAGAAAAACTTCAAAATGGCTCCCTCTGCACGAAAGGTTATGGCCACCATTTTCTGGGACATGAAAGGGGTGATTCTGGTGGACATTATGAAGAAAGGACAAACAATCAACTCAGAGGCATACGGTATATTGCTACCCTACAGAGACTCCAGAGACGTATAAAGCGAGTTCGATCGGAGAGAAAACTGGAAGACGTCCTTTTTTTTGCACTATAACGCAAGACCACACAACAGTTGGCAAACAAGAGAGGCCATCACAAAAATGCGCTTGACTGTGTTACCCCACCCTCGATACAGCCCGAATCTGGCACCTTCAGACTTCCATTTGTTTGGACCAATGAAGGATGCTATTCGTGGAAGAAAGTTTCAGAGTGACGATGAGGTTGTTGAGGAGGTTAAGAGGTGGCTCTAGCGAACCCAGCGGACTTTCACCAGCAAGGAATAAAGGCCCTTGTTTCGAGGTGGAGGAAAGCCGTAGAAAAGGATGGAGACTATTTGGAAAAATAAAAACTTGTAAAAATGGTATGTAACTACTTGTGTACAAAATTTCTGGAACTTACAAGGAAATTGAAAAAAAAAAAAAAAGGTGGGGCAAAATATATTGAGTGGCCCTCGTATAATGGTATTTACCGGTAACCACTTTCAATTCCTGGTATTACCAGTACCGCTTTGCCTCAAATACCAGTACCAGTACCAAATACAAACAAAAGTTGCATATCAATATCCCTACTAGTACCACTTCAATTCCTGGTATTGAGCCCTTCATGAAATATACCAAATGGTGCCATTTACTAGTAATTTCCTTCAGTTCTGTTCTGTATTTCTCATCAATTGTTTTTGTTTGAAAGTTCTCTCTCTCTCTCTCTCTCTCTCTCTCTCTCTCTCTCTCTTTAAACTTAAAGCGTTTTGAGTTACATTCAGAGAATAATGAAACGAAATTAAAAATGAAATTATAAATGAAATTGCCTTGTAAAAGTTGAAATTTAAACCTCAAGTGCGTTTATCTTATCCATTTCAACATTTAAGTGTTTGCATGTTCAGTCATCTCTCTCTCTCTCTCTCTCTCTCTCTCTCTCTCTCTCTCTATATATATATATATATATAATATATATATTATATTAATGTTCCAAATCTTTCATTTCAGTAAATTTAGACACCTCTCCCCCCACCCACCCAAAAAAAAGAAAATTATACCCCCAACCCACAGTCCCTTATAAATGAAGTAAATCTGGACAATTTATAAACACATTATTTTTAAGAAAAATTAATAATCAAATTTCTTGAGAAAATGTGACTTACAAAAAATAGCGGTACTTTATTTTGTTACATACACTTATTAGAAAAGCATATCAAAGGTATTTTTTCCTCATGCAATTTATTTCCTTCGTAAGAAAATATAAAAAAAGAAATTACAATGTAACAGAGTTGTGCTACAATGTACAAACATTCAAACAGATGTATTTTATCATTTATATTCTTACATATATGGCAGCTAATGTAAGACGATTAAGCAGGATAAGTCAAAGGTAAACATCCGCTACATCATCAACTCCCACATTACATCAATGCCATACAGCGCAAATTCATGTTAATTACGAGACTATTCCCTTGGACTCATTTTTCTTCCTGGTTCTATCGTCTTCCAATATTTTTTGAGTCCCCATGACAGTATAACAATAATCCGATGGATCCGGAAAATTTTCAGTCCTTTGCGCTCCGAACGGCTTTTTCCAACAGAAGTATAACGTCATATGGAATATTTTCCAGAGGATCCGCGCTACGAACGTGCTGTATGTATATCTGTATGATTGTAAAACATGTTTTAGCTACTGCACTGCATTTAAGTCACGCCAAAATGCGGACACGAGTTATATATATATACACACAGTGCTTTTTCTCTGCTGGAATACACCGGTACAGCGTACCAGTAACTTTTAATGAATTCACAACAAAAATAAGCAAAAAAATAATACTTGGATCTCTTAAAACGAGTTTTCTCGTTAAAACTCAAAGTTATGCTAGGCCGGCGATTTCAGCCGACTTCAGCCGAGTTCTCAATTCAAATCGAACTAGAACGTTGTTTACCACTTCTACGATTCCAAATATACGACCATTATTTTATTGACCAACTGTTGACTTTCTCTTTTTCCCATCAATCATAAAATTAAATAATTCTTTTCCGTTAATTCGGACTCCAAGTTCCATTTTCTTAGAGGCCTAACTAGCCTCTTGCCTCACTCAACCCCTAGCCAATCTCCAACGTAACGATTTCATCTTTCATTTACAATTCTGCTCGGTTTTTACCGAAGTTTTAATTGATCAGTTGCCATAACCCTCACCCTATTTTATATATATATATATATATATATATATATATATAAGCAAACAACCACAGGGAAAAGGAAACACAAAGTCCGAGCGCTTTCGTGATATATTCACATTATCAAGGAGGAACAGAAAATGGAATATATCACGAAAGCGCTCGGACTTTGTGTTTCCTTTTCCCTGTGGTTGTTTGCTTATTAATAAGGTCACGTGTTATTTTGTGATTTTAGTGCATATATATATATATATAATTATATATATATATATACAGGGTGGGCGGAAAGTAGCTCCCTATTTTGGATTGGTAAAAAAATACGTATATTATTCATTTATTTCAGAAAAAATAATATGAAAAGGTAGGCATACATGGTAGGTTTTCTCTAAAATTCAATGTGGGCTCCAACTCTTTCCACCAGCTTCTGGAGCCGCCCAGGAATGGCGTCCACTGACTTTAGCAGGAACTCCGGCGGGATGGAGGACATGACTTCCCGAATTCGGTCCTCCAGTTCTTCCAATGTCCTCGGTTTGGTGCGGTAGACTTCTTCCTTTACCCACCCCAAAGAAAGAAGTCGCACGGTGTCAAGTCGGGGCTCCTGGCTGGCCATTGATGTGGACCACGACGACCCATCCAACGCCAGGGAAGTGGGCATCCAGCCACTAACGGACAACAAGAGCGAAGTGCGGAGGGGCGCCATCTTGCATAAATATCAGATCGTCGATGTTCTCCATGTGCTGACAACCGGCCAGACCTCGTTTCGCAACATAGCAAGGTACCGCTCAGCATTCATGGTGTTGCGCAGAAGGAACGGGCCCACAACCTGATCTGAGGTCATACCACACCACACCGTTACACTGAACCGATTCTGCCGTTTTTCAGCGGTAACCGTGCGACTTCTTTCTTTGGGGGTGGGTAAAGGAAGAAGTCTACCGCACCAAACCGAGGACATTGGAAGAATGGAGGACCGAATTCGGGAAGTCATGTCCTCCATCCTCCGGAGTTCCTGCTAAAGTCAGTGGGACGCCATTCCTGGGCGGCTCCAGAAGCTGGTGGAAAGAGTTGGAGCCCACATTGAATTTTAGAGAAAACCTACCATGTATGCCTACCTTTTCATATTATTTTTTCTGAAATAAATGAATAATATACGTATTTTTTTACCAATCCAAAATAGGGAGCTACTTTCCGCCCACCCTGTATTATATATAATATATATATATATATATATATATATATAAACTAAAAAGAGTAACCTTTCTTTAGTAAGTGAAACTAGAAGTGCTGGCAATTTATTCTAGATTTTTTTACGTTTAAACAATGAAACATTTTTAGTTTCGTCTGTTTTAATGTTTAAATCGGAAAACTTCGAACCTTGCGAACCCTGCGAACCTTTCAACCTTTCAGCTGTTCCCTGCGATGATTCCTCATTTCACGAGGTCAGGCTTCTTGCCCCTCCTCCACTATCTCATATCAAATATTATAAGTTTACTTCCTTACCTTAGTTTACTTTAACGTGCTTTGAACAGTTGTTCAGGATCGACCTGCGTTCGACCGCTATGCAGCATTTCGCCTAGTTTGGTGGATTTGCTGAGGAGAGGGTCGCTTTCAATTCTCATCCGACTCTCATATCGCCAGCTACGTATTACTGGTCAAGGACAGGAAAATAGAACCTGCTTCACAAAGCGTCATTCTTGACGGTCACGCCATGTTTTACGAGGGACGGCTATGTCGCACTTAACCTGTGATCTTACCACTATCTCTGATTGAGGTAGAAAAAACCTCGTGGGTTTCAATATCTCGAAATCCCAGTTCCTTCGTCTGTCTACTCCTCACAATCTTCCAAACGACTATCCCCTTGTCTTCAACAATACACAACTCAATCCTTCCTCTTCTCTTAACATTCTTGGTGTTTCATTTTCTCGTCATCTTTCCTGGAAAGATCACATGTACTCTCTTCTAAAACGGCTTTTAAGAGGTTAGGTGTGTTGTACCCGTTCCACAGTTTCTTTATCTCCATTCAGTTGCTGTCTCTGTACAGAGGTCTTGTCCGCCCCTGTAGAGAGTAGGCTTCTCATGTGTGGGGGTGGCTCAACCCACACAGCTCTACTTGACCGGTTGAAATCAAAAGATTTTCGTCCAGCAATTCCCCGCTTCTTACTGACTGTCTTTAACCTGTCTCTTCGCCGCAATGTTGCCTCACTCTATCTTTATTATTGCTATTATAACGGATACTGCTCTTCTAAACTCTCTAACTGATGCCTCCTCCTTTAAGGAGAGCTTGCAGCACTAGAGTTCAACACATTCTCATCTCTTTTCTATCCAATTCTCTAAACCAAGGGTTGATCGGTATCCTCAATTTTCATCTACTCAACCGGTCAACTCTGAAACAACCTTCCTCAATCCGTCTTTCCCCCTGTCTATGACCTCCAATCTTTCAAACGCAGAGTGTCCAGGTATCTGTTAAACTATGGACCTTGATCTATGGGGGCATTTTTGCGGAGTTCGACTTTGGCCCCTCCTGTTTAATAACAGGATCCTCGCCAAGTGGACCGAAAGGTCTTTCAGGCTTCTCTTGTCCTTGTAACTCCTCCTTCATAAAATAGTGGTTTCCGTAAGCACAGGTCCTGCCTGATTAGCCTGCTGGAATTTTTCCACAAAATATTTTCTGATTACGATTACTCCAGGGGTTTGGACCTCAAAATACCTTTTGACAAAGCGACTTAAGACTTAAGCCCTTGGATATCTGGTACCGTGGCCGTGTGGATTGAACCCTGGCTCAGCGATAGGAAACAGTGGGTGGTAATAAACGGTGAGGCCTCAGGGTGAATATCAGTAACAAGTGGCGTTCCACAGGGTCGGCACTCGTACCGCTTTTATTCATTTTACATAAACGCCATATGACATCCAAAGAGAGTTGGAACGCTGTAGGAGAAAAATATCTGCAAAAACATTGAGAAGGCCTGCGGAACGTGGCATGGACTACATTCACCTATCTAAAAAGCCGTTGTTAACAGCAAGATGCGTGCAAAGAGGTTACAATGGGCACAAAATGACCACTGTAGACGACTGGAAAAGGGTAAGGTGTTGGGAATATACACTCCTTTTTGAGAAAAAGACATGCAAAGTTTTTAGTTCATTTTCAAGAATGATCCAGAACATTCAAACATTTTGCAATCAGCACTAAAGAATATAATTACCGTCACCTACTGACTCTTTGCTATTATAAGATACAGACACCCACCTTGTAGCTTAAAAAATGTCGCAATTATGAATAGTTTTGCATGTTCATAGGTGGAGTATTCATATATGGAGTGTGTTTTTCTATTTTCTCGAGACATGTTAGAATTTGAGTTCATATTTCTCGGGTAATTTTAGCGATGATTCTCAGTTTCTGGTTCCGGAGGAAGAACATCTTCATAAGGAAAAGGATGGAGGACAAGAGATCAACTTTCTCCTGTCTTGCACATAAAGCATCCTGAGAAAGTTATGGTTTGGAGATTTGTTTCTCGTGAATGGAATGATGAATAACCAAAAATATATACCATTGTTTGAAAGAAAAGTTGTTGCTATCGCTAACAACCGGTTTAGACACAGAAAACAGTTGTATCACAGGATTGGCACTATGTCATACAGCAAAT
>JAJOZX010000125.1:1292500-1320000 GCA_023014485.1 Bathynomus jamesi
CCGAATTAATTCCCAAGTTGACAATCAACAAACCAACCAAGTCAATCTGAGCAGTATCCGATATGAATAAGGGTTCCTTCGCTTCTGAAACCTTTTATAGGGATTTCTTATTTAGATGCGATATATATATATATATATATATTATATATATACAGGGTGGTCCAAAAGTTTTGCCTCATTTCAGTGGATATTCAATACCCCATGAGGCAGGACTTTTGGGCCAACCTATATAAAAACCATTAACATTAATTATTTTGAAACGTTTCGGGTGGAACATCGTCCCATCATCATTATTTCCTTATAACTAAATTAACCCATTAGTGCTGAGCGTCACCACTTTACTGATTTTGTTCTGGCTAACGCCAGACGATTTTATTCAGTCTGGGAAAGACCTCTCGGTACTAAACTTAATTTTAAACTTATAGATTGAATCTCTAATTTAGGCTCCACATTTTTTTAAGAGGTTACTCTACAAGAATCTGGGATCTATACATTATTATTATTATTATTATTATTATTATTACTTATTACTTATTAATAATAATAATAAAATAAATTTGTCCTTGTTTTATCGTTATGTAAATATGGCGCTTGAAAAATTTGTTTATGAAGTGCAACTGTGGTTGAAAATGTAAACTTTTGTGGTGTGCTTTTATGATTGGAAATTATTTATATAATTAATTATCAATAATTTACACGATGATAAATAATTAATCACTGAATGTAGGCTTTTTCATGATGTATATGTAGTGATTCTAGTAGTGAAGGTGTCTGCGAGCTTGTTAATTATGTTTTAATTGATATTATATTAAAGGAGCTGTAGCATGAGGGATAGTCTTTTGTAAGACTGATCTCTGATGGATTTAGTGGGTTCTGTTAAGTGTTGGTTTGTTCAGAATAAAATACCATTATATTTATCGACTTCGGTTATGTGTTGGAGAGATAAACTACCTTCACAAGTAGTTGAGCAGCTACTACATTTTAAGGGCTACATCATGACCAAAGTCATAACCACAAACTTATATGGACTTATACCTGCCATTCAATAGTGAGATTTCACATCTGTTTGAGACTTCACCCAAACCTTTATAATAATAATAATAATAATAATAATAATAATAATAAAAATAATAATAATAATAATTTTTAATTTTAAAACATTTATTATTAATTATTATTATTATTATTATTATTATTATTGTTGGTCATTATTATTATTATTATTATTATTATTATTGTCATTATTATTATTATTATTATTATTATTTTCTTTGTAAATTCTAGTGTAATAAATAGAATTAATGTGATCTGATGTGATTATAAATCAGAAATTTGTTTTATATTAAATGCCGAGAGAATAGTTAATTTCAAAATTTACAGTTGGCAACTCTGCGCCTCATTTCAAAAACAGATTTTCGCTGAGATTTGTGATCATAATACGCATTGTGTTTCATAGTGCTTTTTTCAAGTAAATTCCGTTAACCTCTCTCTTTCTTTCAATGTTACCTTCATCTTAATTCGCCCAACCCTTTAATCACCGTGTTTCAAAAGTTTAATTGAATAAAATCATATAAAAATCTATTTCGTGTTTCGGCTTCCCGTCCGTTAGACCTAATCAGACAAACGCTACTGGAGTTCAGTGCAGTTAAATGTGAGTCAAAATAGGAGAGCCGTTAACGTTTTCGATAAAGTATAAGTTCGATAAAACGCATATCATTATAACTAAATAAAAGTCATGTTAATACAATAAAAATCATTATGTCATTCTGCTGGCAGCGATTTCCCTCTAATTAAAAGAAGGGCATTCCCACGTCCTCCATACTAGCCTTTAGCTCAGCCAAACTAATTGTTATCCGTTTCTATAGTATTAATTAAATTAGTAGATATTGTCTCTAGTTAAGTTTAATAGTAAAATGAGGTGGTATAAAACTAAAAATTCCTTCCACCCCAATTCCCAATTCGATTTTGCTTAAGCATTATTCTTCTTTGGCATAAGGTCTAAAATTCCGTCGCATGCCTTTTGGCGCAGTAATTGGCAACTGGCGGCCGAAATTGCAAAGACTTTAATCTCTTTTACGTATTTAGAGGGACATGATTAAACTATTTTCCAAAAGTTGATGTACTAATATATGCACAGTACACTCAAAATGTTCAAATTTACACTGAAAAATAATTACAATTTCACTTTGCATGAAAATATCTAAAAATTGCCTGCTTTTACGATTTTTTTCCTGTAGAAGCAGTTAATTGTCTCAGTCTAATAGACTTTCAGAACGTGGTGGCAAAATCTGCCCATCAAACAGCTGTTTATATAAGACGATGTCCAGTCTATCCGGTCTCACATTTTGGTCTGTGGTCGTAATACCGCTTCCCATCGATCAGTGAAGTTAAGCGACATTTTGGGTCTTGAGAGTAGTTGAATGGGAGACCGTCCCCTGCGTCCAGATTATGTAGCGATCCGCAATTCAGATCCCACTTAAAGCTATAGGTCCCCTCCGTAATATGTCGTTTGATGTTGCGAAGGAGGTTAAACAACTAAATAAAAAAATAACAAAATAATCATACATTTGAATAAATAGACAGTCGATAAAATTAAGGCTTTCGGGAGATATGCTTTGTGTTTAAGTAAGTTTTGCAATGTTCTGTTATTTGTAAAGACAAAGTGGAAGTTTATTTAAACTCTTTAAACTATGGAAAAATGATATTATTACCGAACAGACCCAAAAAATACTGTAACAGACTTAATGCAGTCATTATAAAAGCAAAATCAAATCATTATTCTTCAAAATTAATGACCAAAATCCAACCCAAAAAGGCTTTGGAACACTTTGAAAGAGTTAATTAACATATAGAAGGTTAAAACAAATCCCTTGTCCTCCCTCACACAAGGCGGAAATTCTTACAGTGACCCCAAAGACATAACCAGTTTATTAAACAACTTCTTTGCAAATATCGGCTCAAATACTGCAACCTCGATCCCAATTACAGACACTCACTACCAGCAATACATGCCATAACCAAATCCAAACTCATTTTTCTTTGATCCAATCTTATCATACGATATCTCTCTAGGAACAAAAAATCCTGACATCAATACGATTCCGGTAAAAATATACAAATTAGTATCCGATGAAATTGCAATACCACTCAGTAAACTAATGAATGAATCAGTAACACTAATATATTCTCTGACAGTCTAAAGGAAGCCAGAGTATGTCCTGTATTTAAGTTGAGAAACCCAAACAGTCCATTCAATTAGTGCCCCATATCCATGTTGCCAACTTTAAGTAAAGTACTTGAAAAAAATTATGTAAAGTAAATTTACTAAATTCTTAATCAAATATGATATTTTAACTAAAGCACAATTTGGGTTTAGAAGTGGATACACAACGGAAGATGCCATAAACATGTTATTAGAAACAGTGTTTCAGAACTTCAACAACAAAAAACACACTGCCTTGATCTTGTTTAGTTTGTCAAAAGCATTTGATATACTTTCGCATGAAATCTTACTGAATAAATTCACTTATATGGAATAAGAGGAAATATCCTCGATTGGTTTAAATCATATCTGTCAAATCGCCATCAGTACAGCAGATAAAAAGATAACTTATACGACAAGGCGATCCTAACTAGTGGAGTCCCACAAGGATCTATTCTTGACCCATTACAATTTCTAATTCACCGCTACGATTTTCATCTCTCTACCACAACTTCTTCCCATCATAACGCAGACTTTATGATTAATAAAACGGACAGGCAATTAGAAAATGTGTGTAAATGGATGTATGCTAATAAACATTCATTGAACCTGACAAAGTCATCTTATATGATGATTGCTATAAAACATATTAATAGAAATTGTCAAATAAAAATCGGGAATACTATTCATGCAAGGGTGAATGAGGTTAAAGTACTTTGCATTAATTTAGACGAAAAACTAAATTTCAAAAGTCATGTAGAACATATCAAATCCAAAATATCAAGGTTTCTCTTCATATTGTTTAAACTAAAAAAAGACCCTTCCTTAAAATGGAATCTTTACCCTATATTATTCCTTCATCCATCCACACTTATTATATTTCATTTCAACATCGGGTAGCTCAAAGGAATATATAGAACATCCTTTGGGAGTAATTCATAAAAAATGTCTGCGAACTCTCTTGAATAATGATAACAGACAAAGTCACACTTCCCTCTCCAATGTTTAAAGAGCTAAATATTTTAAAATTAAGTGACTTACACAAATTCAATATTGCTCTTAATATGTTCAAAGTTATCAACAAAAATCGACATACATCACATATTCAACGAGCAAGTACCCACCCCCCTTCATTAAATACACTATCGTTATAACACCAGACTGCCCACGGATTTTATACACAACCCTAACTATACAATAGAAACTGCAGGACATGCACTCTCTTCAAAGGAGCAGATGTATGGAATGCATTTCTCATGCGTATCAGGCAGGCTTCATTACTAAATGTATTTAGCAAATCACTAAAAAAAACACTTCATTAGCTCTTACTGATGTACAGTATAAGTTCAGTACTGCCATTTTTACCATAGTAATCAATTTTGTAACCAACTACTTAAAATATTTGGTAATCTATTAATTTTTTATAATTCATTTAAGCATAATTTATTTTCCACTAAATATACATTACATCATTTAATTTAAAATTATGTAACATTTTGTAAACGTTATATTGTATCTATTATTAATTTGCTATTATTATTATTTTTTGTTATCATTATTACTATTACTTTCCACTGTCACTATTTTTATGTAATAAATAAACTAACTGCCATTAATTTTACCTAAAAAGCCTCCATGCTTTCAAAAGCATATTCAGATGAGAGTACTGTAAATACAATATATTAATGTCATATCAAATATCTAAAAATTGTAAAACTCTCTCATTTGTAATCTTTTCTGAATGAATATTTTTTAATCTTTTGAATCTTGTGAATCCTTTGAATCTTTATTTAAAGATACTTTAAGGTCGTTTAAGAAATAGGATTAATTCATTCTTAATTTTTCTTAAATACTCGTAAAATAAAGGAATTTAATGTATTGGTTGCACTTTTCAGTTGGTATGTCTGTGTTGGTTGGTTGGTATACCTCATTTAAATTTTTTTTATTGTAATTTGAATGATTTTTTTCGAGAAAAAGACTGTTGACGGAAGAATATTTTTAATAAGTTTAATTCAGTGTGTATTGAATTATACAATGAGTGTATTTGATTTGTTTGATTCAGAAGTGTTCTCATACTATTGATTTTATAAAGAAAACAAGTGTGACGCAAGTAGTGTGTGCCTGATACACAAGTATTCCTTTTGCATGTGAAGTTTTCGAACTACTCGTAAATTGTGTCTAAGAATAAAATAAATAACTCGTTTATGCTTACGGCAAAAGAAGGCCGTGATGCTTTATACTTAATGAGACTTTGAAATCCTTCAAAGAAACTCAAACTCAGATACACTCATTACTATATCAATCTTTTAATTAATTTAACAGGAATAAAAGGTGTTTTATGCTATTAAAGATAGAAGAGTGGATTAACTACAGAAACAATAATGTAGTTGCAATAATTTTCATATATATATATATATATATATATATATATATATATATATATACACAGTATATTCGTTTCTATTATGTTATATAAGTATCCGCACTTTTTATTTTCACAATTTTATTTTCACATCTGATAGATTATAAACACATCACTTCTCAACATAGTCTCCCTGTTTCTCAATACACTTAGTCCAGCGATCTACAAGCTTCCTAATGCCATCACAAATGAATGTTTTTGTCTGTGTGCGTAGCCAGTCGTGCACCGCCTCCTTCAGGTCATCATCGCCTTGGAATCGCTAACCTCTCAAAGCGTCTTTTAATGGTCTAAACAGGTAAAAATCTGAAGGTGCCAGGTCTGGACTGTAGGCTGGATGGTCGGGAATGAAACCGAGATGAAACCTGGATCCATCACTATGAACCAGAAAGCAAACGACAGAGCATGCAATGGAAGCATCCAACATCTCCCGTTGCAAGGAAGTTCAAAGCGCAGCCGTTAGCAGGTAAAGGTTATGCTGACACTGTTTTGGGATACACGAGGCCCTATCCTTGAACATTATCTAGAGCGTGGAACTACAGTAACAAGTGCATCGTATTGTGACATGCTTCGGAATGAGTTAAAACAAGCAATTCGCACAAAACGGAGAGGGAGATTGTCGGAAAGTGTTATTCTGTTACACGACAATGCGCGCCCTCATACCGCTGCACAGACTATGCCTTCAAGAACTTAAATTTGAAGTTCTCGACCATCCAGCCTACAGTCCAGACTTGGCACCTTCGGATTTTTACCTGTTTGGACCACTAAAAGACGCTTTGAAAGATCAGCGATTCCAAGGCGATGATGACCAGAAGGAGGCGGTGCATGACTGGCTACGCACACAGCCAAAAATTCATTTGTGATGGCATTAGGAAGCTTGTAGATCGCTGGACTAAGTGTATTGAGAAACAGGGAGACTATGTTGAGAAGTGATGCGTTTATAATCTATCAGATGGGAAAATAAAATTATGAAAAAAAAAGTGCGGATACTTATTGAATTACCCTCGTGTGTGTGTGTGTGTGTATATATATATATATATATTATATATATATATATATATATATATATATATATTCGTTTGTATTATGTTATGCGCCTCGGTGGTGTAGTGGTGACTACGAATCCATCGGCCAGGGATCGAGACCCGGTGACGGCAGGCGCGCAGCAAAAAACCCAGCTGTTCATCCTTTCACACAATAAAAAAAAAATTGGTTGGTAGATGGCCGAAAGGTCCCGTGGATAGCCTAGTGGTTAAGACGCTGGGCTGCTGGTGGCTCGTGGTTCGGATTCCACGTTAAATTGTAGGTCTAAGGTGGAGTGACAAGCTTGACCTTCGTCAGAATGAAAAATTCGTGCGGAAGCAAAACCAAGGTTATGTATATACGAGTATATACTGTAACTGGCTGGATATTAAAGTGGTTCTTAGCAATATGGGCGAATTTCGAAATTAGGAATTCTAAAGCTCTCACCCCCTAAGTTTGTTGTATTGTATGTAAAAATAATTTCTCCAAACTTTCACTCAAACAGAATAATATTTAGGGATCGTTCAATGGGGTTGAAACTTTGTTTTGTGGTTAAGTGTATACCAAATAAAAAATGGCTCATAATTCCCGTTTATAACCATATAACCTATATGAAATTTATTGATTTTTCCTTCAAATTATTCAACAGCATCTACGTCTACCCAAATTCGTTGTTGGCCAACTGGATATTAGCCACTCGGTGACAGGAGTATAGTGGTCGACAGCCACTCATTGGTGACTGGTTATCTATTCTTTCTTACTGTTTGGGAAGCGCCGCCGGTGGTCCTGTACAGCCTGAAGCAAGTATTGCTCCTGACCTTTCTTCTTCGTTATGATGGCACTGTATGTTTCAATGAGGGCCACACCTTTCGGCATTGTCCTTCATCATCCTCAAGCAGTGAAACGTTTCCAAACCCTCTATGTAAACTTTTCTGAGTTCTCATGACTCAGCTGGATACGGTTTGGTGGTTCATCTATGTCCTCTTTCTCACTAATGCCTTCAATATTGGCCGCTTGGACTCCATTGACATACTTGGATCAAAGGAGGCCACTTGTTTCTCGCTTAGACATTACATGTGGCCTGCGAATTTATTTCAGGCGACTATGGAGAGAGTAGGATTCTCTTTTTTTATGCTTAACAAGAAGTTGAAGGAAGATGGGGTCGTTGTTGGGAGTAGAAACGGAAAGAAGGTCCGTAAACCATGCCTCGAGGTAGTCTCAGACATCGAAGAGGCAAATGTCACGGAGTCGTCTTCTCCTCTAGCTTAGTGATCCGTATTTGTCCATAGAACATCCAGATCTTGAAGGCGCACAGTGTTGTGGCCATTCATCTCGCATGGTGTGGGGTTCCAGAAGCTATAAATTGTACGCTAGGGAGACGTGTGTCTCCAATGAAAATTATGGCCAGCTCAAGGAACTCACGGCAATCATCTCTGAGTTGACTAATCTGAAATTGGCTTGTGGCGAACGCGATCATACTTTCCTTGTCATTTTCAAAAACGCTTGCTATTGCTTCATGGTCGGCTCCAGTTCCGTACCTGGTTTGATCGAAGACTTTCCAAGATTGCTGGAACCGCTTGAAGATGGTGACGTTTGGACCAAAGGAGAGTCCCATATTCTCCTTGAAGACGTATGCCAGGACGAGTTCCAAGATGTGGTAGCGGCATGCTAAATGCAGATCCTTCTCCAACTTCTGTTCGAACAGCATGCACATTGCACTGCCGGGACACGATTAATGACTACCTTATTTCAACAAATGCACCACTGCAGAAACTTGGACCTCCCGACTGTCTGAAGGCAACGTGGAACACCAAACTGTTGGCTCACCCCCGCTCCAGATTATGATCACCGGCAGTCGGTCCACCTGTACTTTCCATGTAAGATAATTGAAGCGCTTGTCATCCCAATGGAGTACAAGTGGTACTGTTCGCCCAAACTATTTTGCGCGGATTCGTTCTCGAGTTCGACGAATCGAGGAGCGGTTTACGTTCAGCTTCACTTTGTGGCCAAGGCTCTGAGCTGTAGCAGCCAGAACAAAAGTCACCTTATGATCGCTCAGTTTCGTTATGTCCAATGCTGCTGCCAGTGACGATGTTCCTTTTTGCCCTCTTATTAGGATTGGAAAATGTTGTTTCTTCAATAACTCTTCCATTATCATATTGCCCCTTTACAAGTCCCTAGTCAGGCCTCATTTAGAATATGCAGTTCAGTTTTGGTGCCCGTACTTGCGTGAGGATATTGATAGGTTAGAAAGGGTTCAGCGTCGTGCCACGAAACTTATTCCGTCATTGCGCAACAAGCCTTATGAAGATAGGATTAAAGTGTTAGACTTGTATTCACTCGAAACTAGGAGATTAAGGGGGGAGCTTATTGAAGTTTTTAAAATCGTTAATAACATCGATAACGTGAATTTTGACAAATTGTTCACTTTCGATAATAGTAATACTCGCAATAACGGATTCAAGTTGCGTGGCAGACGTTTCATTACTAATATCGCTAAAAACTTCTTTACGTTTAAAGTAATTGATAAATGGAATAATCTTCCCGCGTTAGTCGTTCATTCTACCAGCGTTAATATGTTTAAGAACCGTCTTGACAGACATTTTAA
Source organism: Bathynomus jamesi (assembly GCA_023014485.1). Lineage (NCBI taxonomy): Eukaryota > Metazoa > Arthropoda > Malacostraca > Isopoda > Cirolanidae > Bathynomus > Bathynomus jamesi. The sequence goes on from JAJOZX010000125.1 coordinate 1,301,753, forward strand.
AGGTATTAACGTTGTTTAATTTAAATAACAACAAAGTTAGTAACAGAAGCTCTGGTGGTGGTGCTCGGAGATGAGTCTGTTGACGATGAATGCCAGCTTGTGACATGCCAGCGTGTGATGCCAGCAATAAAATTATTAAAGAAAAAAAAAAAAAATTAGACTAACACGAATGTAGATGTAGCTCATAGCGTAAACTAACCCACTTTTTGTTTAACTTTACCTACTTTTTTTTTTTTTTTTTCTTATCCTCCTTACTTTGCATGTCTCTAACTCTTTTCTTGCATGTTTGTAGTTTGCATGGTATGACAGTGAGTTAAGACTGTGTTTGCATGGTTTGTAAGCGTTCTTATTTTACTTCTTTTCATCTTTCACCCCTCTCCTATTCTCTCCGACTATTTTTCTGACTTGTCGGCAGTGGCCGGCGGATGATGATGGTGAGACACTTTTCCTCTTTTTCTGAATGAATGTTAACCCACGAGTGATAGGTGTTGCTCCTTACTTAACCCCTTATTCTCTTCTCTTCTCTTAACCCCCTACTCTTTCCTTTCTCTCGGGCTAGCCTTAGAGTGGATCTTAGGGTCTTTGTTAGCCTTAGCTTCTGTAGATCTGTAGATCACTGCTACTACTGGTTGATTCCAGGGTGACGTACGTACTCAAGGCCAACTGCTCCTGATCACCACGCCACTTCTTTTCTAAATTTGCTCTTTTCTCTTCGTTATCCTCGATTCTTTAGAAGCAAGAACCTTATCCACCTGGCCCATGCACCCACGGCGTCCCTTTTCCCTCTGAGCAAGAAGAAATTCTCTATCCTCTTCGATCTTGATGAAGTTCAGAGCAACCCTGGGCGATATCAAGGAGGTCGCCCAGATCATCGACAAATCGTTTTATTCGATCGTTGCAATTCGGCCTTTTTGGTGATGTCATGCTGTTCCGGACGAATCGGAATTCGAGCCTTGTCCCAAAACAATGTCGTCTCCTTGATCACAACCCTTGAGCTTTCATGAATCATGTTCAGAGTTTTGTGACGACAGAAGAACACGTTCAACACTTGCCTATTAGAAGCCAATTTATTTCCAATTATTTAATTTTTCTTCCTGGACACAGTGCTGTCTTGCTCCTTGTAATTTAAGCTTCCACAGGCCATTTTCAAAACCTGTGGGAAAACCAATGTAAATGATGAAATCGCAAGAAACGGAGACGATCAAAACTCACATACCACGTTTTCAGATTACTGCTAAACTGACTGAATGCACACAGAAAAAATAATAAAGTGGTTTGAGCGAGTTTGCTGAGACGCACGGGCGGTTTTCTATAACTTGAACCTCATTGAGCGATCCCTAAATATGATTCGATTTATGGAATTTGGCACGAACAAATTTATGCTTATTGGAACAAAGTAAAGGGGCGAGAGCTTTAGACTTTAGAATATTAGAATATTTAGAGTATATATATATATATATATATATACAAAACGAGAATACCCTACCAGGCTTTGAACCTGGGACCTCCTAAGTAGGAGTCGCAAGCGCTACCATCACACTGCCGCGAGCTAAAAGTTAATGTAACCTGTTGTATATTTAAATAACCGATGAAACGCATAACTCTTTCGCCTCCAGAGACATTTTACGAGTCAACCCTCTCGCACTTGAGGCAATCGAACCATCTTCGTTAGATACAAAATCCACACGTGGTCATATTTATTTATTGCATATATATATATATATTTAGAGGTGTCGAGAGTATGAGGGGCGAACTCGCCACATTGACAATTTTGCAATTGTTCCATGAATGAATAGTTCAACCCTCCCCCATTCACAGACAACTTGGTATAGCCATATACCCCCCTCGCACGCTCAAATGTAGTTATTATAGAGAGAGAGAGAGAGAGAGAGAGAGAGAGAGAGATTAAATATCTCTCTCTCTCTCTCTCTCTCTCTCTCTCTCTCTCTCTCTCTCTCTCTCGCTCTCTCTCTCTCTCTCTGTTCCGCCTTCATTGTTATTTGACTTGCTTCATTTTATTTCCTTTAATAACCTTTAATTAACTGTTATAACTATTAATTGATCAAAGGAAGCAAGTAAAAGGTGCATTGAATAAATTAGTTTTTGAGGAACGACTTTGTGCAAATTGAGAAAAACTCAAATGTTGTTTATTATTCACTACTTTTCTGATCTGTTTAAAATGATGCAACATACGAAAGGATTCACACACACACACACACACACACACATATATATATATATATATATATATTATTTATTTTTCAATCTTGCAGATGTTCCGCGCGTCGATCTCTATTCAGCCGAAGTGAGGCTGGTTATATTCTAAAAATTGGTATGTAGGTACAACCACAACTTTATAGAAAATGGAAAAATGTGACTAATGTCTAATGTATTGAATGTTTACGAACGTTTGAAACCTGATTGTTACGAAAGAAAAGAAACAGAAGTAGATTCAGATTTTTTGTATGAGCGTGTGCCAACACTAATTATATGTGGTGCCAGTGCCAACAGCGAAATTTTTTTTTAAAATGAATTTATGGAAGGCGGCGATTACAAAATTTTGAAATATCATCGTTGAATTGTTTAAACGACAATAAGTAATTTATGTACATCCTAACCCCACAAACAATGGTGCCCGAGCCACCATACGAGGGATAATGTGGGTATATTAAGGTTGGGTAAAATGAAGTTGTGGAAGCGAATAATATATTCGGATGCCGTTGAAAGCTCGAAATAAACAAAGAGCGTGTTTACTTTATTCACCAACTATGGCGTATTGTAAGCGGCTTTTGTAAAGAATAGAAAGATTTTATGTAATATTTAATATATAATTTATGTGGAACAAAAAAATCTCTTGCCTTTTCCTTGGCTCAAAGAACAGTGTAGAATTTATTCTTAGTTGGGAATACGATGCAAAGATGTATGAAAATAATATTGTGAAATCTGGATTTCCTTCATAATATCTATCTATCTATCTACCTATCTATCTATCTATCTATCTAGCTAGCTAGCTATGCGCCTCGGTGGTGTAGTAGTTAGCGTCGCTGACTGCGAATCCATCGGCCATGGGATCGAGACCTGGTGACGGCAGGCGGCGCGCAGCAAAACCCAGCTGTTCATCCTTCCACACAATAAAGAAATTGGTTGATAGATAAAAGGGTACGTGGGTAGCCTAGTGGTTAAGACGCTGGGCTGCTGGTGAGGCGTGGTTCGGATTTCACGTTAAGCTGTAGGTTCAAGGTGGAGTGACAAGCTTGACCTTCATCAGAATGAACAATTCTGGCGGAAGCAAAACCAAGGTTAACCAACGTGTATACGTATATACACCTAAATTATTATTATTATTATTATTACTAGTACAGTTCCCGTCGCTTCGCTGACGGTTAGACAGGCTAAACTACACAAAAGAACGCAGCCGTGAAAATTTTGAGCTTCACATTGTGTCAACATTTCTGAATCTGGTATCTCCCAAAACCTCCTCACCCCCATTCATGCAACTTGGGGGCTAACCCCCTCCCCCATTACCCCCACCCCTCCCCATTACCCGACCCATCCCCCATTACCCCCACCCCCACCCTTCCCCCATTACTGCCCGGGATAAATTTCACAAACAGACAAACAGACAGGCTAAACTACAGAAAAGAACGCAGTCATGAAAATCTTGAGCTTCACATTGCCCCCCCGTAATACAATTTCTGAATTTTTTTCTCACAATTTTTTCTCACAATTTCTGAAAGTGTGACGGACGGACGGACGGACAGCTCTCTTATTATAGTATAGAACTATAGATTATTATTATTAACGATTGTATAACTGTGGTTCAGTTCAAATTATTTTGCATTTAACCGTTGTATTGTAGCCTGGCACAAAATGGCACTGAATTTCAACCATTTTCGTTTTACGAGACACTAGATGATGTATAAACCTTTGGTTTATATCCACTTTACATACGCGATAAAGTTATCGTATGAAATTTCAAGAATTAATTATTTGACATCATAGGCATATTATTTTCGCCTAGTTCCTTCTAGTTTCCTCATATATATACATTTCAACTGCAAATAACACGCAGTATAATTAACGTATGTAGGAGAATTACGACTTCTGATCGAGTGAGGACCATGGTGTCGTGGTTATCATATCTGACCGGCAATCGGAAGATCCAGGGTTCGATTCCCGGGTGGTTTCCTCATTTTTTTCATTTGTTCGTTCTCCCTCCTCATCTTGCGCGGAATGTTCTCCTATACAAGGGTCGTTCTTTACATACATATATATATATATATAGGTCCCTACGGGGTAAAATGTCGCTTTCAGTGATTTCGGCTTTTGTGGTATGAATTAGTGGTCTGGTGTGAGTGGTGAGGGTACCATCTTTTCCAAATATCACAATACGAACGTTACATCCAATAAAAGAGGATAAGTTGCGAGGAACTCAAATAAATTTGCAAGAAAAATGAGTCATGATTTTTTCTCTGTAAAAGATCAGATTTTTTTTTAATTGTTCCTTTCTTCATTTCTTCAAATAAGACTCTTATTTTACACATTTCAGAATTTACTAAAGAAATCAAGAACAGAAGGAAGGTTTCTATTTTGTATATAGTTAATAGGTTTCAGTATTATTTTGCTCTACTTAGAGAGAGAGAGAGAGAGAGAGAGAGAGAGAGAGAGAGAGAGAGAATTTGAATGTACACTAAATTTGGTCCTTTAAGAGTACTTTAAATGATACAAACACATTTTTTCTTAATTGTATTATCTCTATTTGTGCTCTAAATATACACTTTTGGAAAAAAGTCCACCTAGAAACATATTTTTAAAAAGCCACAAAAATTAATAATCAGTAATGATTGAGTTTTAAATTAAAATTACACTCACCGAAAAAGAATAAAATATCCATAAAAAAACAAAATATTACCAATTAGTAACTTTTTATGGGTTTCAGAAATTCTGTTTTTAGGCGAAGTTTCTTCCGAAACTGTACAGCTGTTACACTTCCATTTATTTATTATATATATATATATATATATATATACGTGTTCAGTATATGGATAAACTGCATATATATATATATACAGTATATCTGACCTGCAATCGGATGATCCCGGGTTCGATTCCTGGGCGTGCCTCGTTTTTTCAGTGCTTGTTTTCTCCTCTCCTCTTGTGCGGACACTCTTCTAAAAGCGTCGTTCTTTGTAATATATATATATATATATATATATATATATATATATATATAAGCCGAAAAGTATTGTGGTAACTAATTAAATCAATTATTATATTTTAAACATTTCTTTATTTGAGCCAAACAAAATATGGTTAACTATACTTGTTTGGTTGTTTTAAAGATACGATTTTTCTTTGTTGCAACAAAATAAATCTAACAAAACATTTGGTAACTTTAAATAAGAGAATTTTTATATTTTAACCATTGTTTTATTTGATCCGAACAAAATGCGTTCAACTAAACGTGTTTTGTTGTTTTTACTATCAGATTTTACCCTGTGGAGGAGGAGGAGGGATTACGTTAACATTTTGATAGTTCAGATTACTCCCGATTCACTGTTATTCCTTTTCCTAGTCGAGGTTCGAAAATGAGAATGTACAAAGCAGTGGCGGCTCGTGACTAAAAATTCTAGGGGTGCTGTCTCTAAGAATGGGTTGAAATAATTACTGAAATAAAAGGATGAGCATTGAGCAATGAATAAAAGTTTCAAAAGTTATTGAAAAAGTTATTCAGTGAGCTCATCCTTATATTGTTCTTGATTATTTCAATTGTAAATAAAAAATTTAGGGGTACTGCAGTTCCGCAGTGCCTACCGACGAGCCGCCACTGGTACAAAGTGAAAACTTTACAAATTTGAGAAAGAATGGCCGTGTCGCTCCCATTCGCATTCACGGTGAGGGCTCCATGCAAATGAGAAGGACAAATATTTTCTAACCTAATTGGGCCTACCTTGTGCGAACGTCGCAACACCACTTCCCATTAGATTAGCGAGGTTAAATAACGTTCGATTTGATCAGTAGTAGGATGGGTCTCACCCTATTCTATGCCATTTTCATTCGCATACGTGTCCACAAACGCAATTTCCATTCTATGCCATTCCCACTTCATGTTATTTTTATTTTCATTTACAACCTTTCTCACTTCGGTCCGGGTTAGGTTAGGATTGGTTAGGACACGATAAATTAGGTTATGATTGGTTTGGCTAAGGTTTGATTAGGTTAGAATTGGTTAAAATAAGTTAGGTTACGAAATATTAGCCTTTCCAGCGACGAAAACATTGTGTCCCAAATCAAGACACGCTTTTGTCAAATAGGAATTTTTCACTTTTGGTCTTTTTCATTTGAGGGCCAAAAATGGGAATGGGAATGACAGAATGGGAAGTAATCATTGGATGGGTTCAACTGTCCAGATGATAAAGCAACCCGTGGTTCGGATTCCGCGTAAAGCTGTAGGTCCCCTCCGTCACATGCCTTAGGTGTTACGAAGGAGTTTAAACAACTCCAAATATTATTATTATCGTAACCTACCTCAGTTTAATCTAACCTAACCTAACGTAGGCCAAAGTGAGAAAACTGGAATAGACTGATTTGAGAATTTCTTCTTTTCAGATTTTCGCTCGCGAATTTCTCACTTTTGGGCACTGAATGAATCCCCAAATGGGGATCACATTGAATAGGATGAGACCTACTTAATATATACTTAATATATACATGCAGAGGTTTTTTTTCTTTCAGCATGTAATATATAACAACCTTTTCTTTTCATATCTTTCACGTACATTGATTTCAGCATTTAATATTGTATCAAAAATAAAACTCAAATGAGAAACCCTTTTCTGATTGACTGTAATTAAAATGTCTGCTTTGTTAACCAGAGAGAGAGAGAGAGAGAGAGAGAGAGAGAGAGAGTCTCTCTTTGAGTCTTTTTATTGTTTTCACTCGTGATTAACTTGGAAAATGTTGGGAATGTACAACACAGAACACAGACTGACCACCATATATGACCACAAGGTCAGTCGGAAAACACTTAACTTATTCATTGTATTGATTTCTTAACTAAAAGTGTCTTTAATGATCCTATTCGAGTTACCTAATCATTTGCATTCCCTCGAGGTACACCACGGGAATTTATAGGTCTTATTATTTATCATACAGATAAGTGGCCATTCTAGACTAAGCACGTGTTGACACATTAACAGTTGCTCATTTTTTCTTACATTAAACGCATTTCTAAAAAAGTTATAAAGAAAAGATATAAATATTAGTGTGTGTGTGTGTGTGTGTGTATATATATATATATATATATATATATATATATTAACTGCAAACAACACACAGTATAATTAATGTAAAGAACGACGCTTGTGTAGAAGAGCGTTCCGCACAAGATGAGGAGGGAAAACGAACAAATGAAAAATGAGGTACCACCCGGGAATCGAACCCGGGATCATCCGATTGCCGGTCAGATATGCTATCCACTACACCATGGACCTCGATCAATCAGAAGTCGTAATTCTCCTACATACGAGCAGAAACCAATGCCCTGAGGGGGCACCCTCGCATGCCGTACATATATACATTTTAACCGCAAACAACACAGTATAATTAATGTAAAGAACGACGCTTGTGTAGAAGAGCGTTCCGCGGAACGCTCTTCTACACAAGCGTCGTTCTTTACATTAATTATATATATATATATATATATATATATATATATATAATGTTATAATGTTATAATGTTTCAGACCAACAAAGACCCTAGGATCCACTCATGGCTGGTCTACCTAACTGTGTTCGTAATTGTGTATTGTGTATGTCCTCCGTGGTGGCGGAGGGGACCTACAATTTTACGTGGGTTCCGAACCACAAGAAATTTATGTAACAACTGCCTGTACATTCGCAACGACCAATTTTTGCAAAACTAAATAATTATCAATTAAAAACTAATTAATTATCGATTTACAACTAAAGATAGAATCTCTGGATCCAGAGGATCAAATCATAATAGACTACTATCCACAAATATGTTACACTCTATATCTATTTATAACCGACATGCAAATATATCAGATCCAAAGAATCCAGTCAATTTCACTACGGTATCCATCAATACTAGTACCTTGCCAACGAAAAATAAGTCACGGTCCATATCGATTGCGGACCAAGTCAAAATTTACAACCATATACATTACAATATATATACTTAGGAGGAAAGGTGTAGGTGTGGCTGTAAAGACTGTACAGTAATGTAGAAATGTGTGTGCACCCATTTTGGGTCTCCCATTTAAAGGTGTTTGTGGCGCAAGTGAAGATCATGAGTTTTTCAATACCTCACAGTACTATGGGGGGCACCGCTCGGCAGAGGAATCTCTTTAAATAGGGTGTGTAAGGACAGAGAGTATCCCCTAACCCAAGATGCTGCCTCCCTATATCCCACAACACTTGTGTTGAGCTGTAGGATCTATCACCACAAAGCCTTAATTTTACTACCTTAAACTATACCCAATCTATCAACATATTTGTCTAATCGATTTTTAAACATGTTTATAGAAGTGCTACTAATTACTTCTACTGGCAAACTATTCCAGCTATTTACTATTCTATGCGTAAAAAAGTTTTTGGCAACTGCTGTCTCGAACCTTCTACTTGTCAACTTACACCCGTTATTTCTAGTCCTATTATATTGAGATATTTCGAAAAAGCTATCTCTATCTACGTTATCGAACCCATTCATAATTTTGAAAACCTGGATTAGATCACCCCTTAGCCTCCTAGTCTTGAGTGTTGTCAATTTTAACTCTTTAAGCCTATCCTCGTACGACTTTGACCTAAGCGACGGAATCATCTTAGTTGCTCGTCTTTGAACTCTTTCGATTTTGTCTATATCTTTGCGCATATGCGTATTCCAAAATTGGACCACGTACTCCAAATGGGGTCTAACTAATGATTTATAAAGTGGAACTATAATATCGCGCGATTTGTACTCAAAATTTCGAGCTATAATACCTAACACTTTGTTCGCCTTATTGACCGCTGCTGTACTTTGTTTCGCTACTTTTAAATCACCAGTGACTATGACTCCTAAATCTTTTTCCTGCTCTACGCTTGTTAATTCTGTTCCTGACATAATATACGCAAAATTACCGTTACGCGAACCTATATGCAAAATTTTGCACTTATCAACGTTAAATCTCATTTGCCATGTGACTGACCAATCAACGATTTTATTCATATCTTCCTGGATTTTACCTCTATCTTCGTCATTAATCGCCCTACCACCCAGCTTCGTGTCATCCGCAAACTTTGAAACTGTACTGACTAGGCCGACATCTAAATCGTTGATATATATAAGAAAAAGCAAGGGGCCCAATACAGAACCCTGAGGAACGCCACTCGCTACATTAGCCCAACACGACTCCGCTCCATCAACGACCACCCTCTGTTTCCTACCTCGCAACCACTCTTCTAGCCAATTTAATACTACACCCCTGATTCCATGAGCCTCAGTTTTTTCAATGAGTCTTTTGTGTGGCACGGTGTCAAACGCTTTTTGAAAATCTAAATACACTACATCAACCGCCCGATGTCTATCGTAAACGTCAACCACGCTTTGGAAAAATTCTAAAAGATTAGTTAAGCAAGATTTGTTTCGCCTAAATCCGTGCTGTGTATTTCTAACTAGTTTGTGGAATTCTAAGTGTTCGACTATACGATCCCTAATTATTGATTCCAGTAGCTTACCTACAACAGACGTTAAACTGATAGGCGATAAAGGTGCGGCGGGAAATTATAGGCCATTCTTAAAGATAGGTGTTACGTTTGCTAACTTGAAATTATCTGGTACGCACCCCTCAGAAATAGACGCATTAAAAATCTTTGTTAGCGGCACAACAATGCTATCTTTTAATTCTTTTAGTTGTATGGGATATATGGAATCCGGCCCCGGTGATTTACGCGTTTTCATTTTATCAATATTGCGCATTACCTCCCCTTCACTAACCACTATATTATCCAAAATATTACCATTATCAAAAGGTATTATGTCTACGACCGTAGGGATATTCGTTACATCTTCTATAGTAAAAACTGACGTAAAAAATTCGTTTAGCAAGGTAGCCATTTCCTTGTTTATATATATATGTGTGTGTGTGTGTGTGTGTGTGTGTGTGTGTGTGTGTGTGTGTGTGTGTGTGTATATGAAAAGATGTTTAACTCTTTGAATGCATCCATGATATATATACTGTATATACACCAGGTGTCCCAAAACAATGACCTTATTTCTAAATAAATGTTCTAAACTTAAAAACAGGAATCTAGACATAAAGACAAACGCAATAGGTACGTAAAACAGAGAAGTTTATTACCTTAACTACGTTCAATGTAATCCCCATTTTCTTCTAACACAATATTCAATCTTACACAAATGTTTGCCGTAATTTTTGGAAATAGCTCAGCTGGGATGTTGTTGATTATCCCATAGACTTTGGTCTTTAGGTTTTCAAGTCTTCAAGGAAATAGACCCTGTTTTTTATGTAACCCCACAAAAAAAAAAGTCAGGGAGTATGGGGAACCATTCCACTGGTTTATGAAAGGAGATTAGTCTCCAGGAAAAATGCTTCCTCAAAAAGTTGCGAGTTTCACAAGGAGTAAAATAAACAAAATAAACATTGTCGCCTACCATTATTACCCTTATGTTGATTGCTTACATTACATTTGATTGCTTACATTTTGCTTGAAATTTTCTACAATTCGTGATATTGTCTTTCTTTCGAGTGAATCTCTACATCCATATTCTCTGCAAAAGCTCCTCTGCATCCGCATTACAAAATTTGTCACATGAAACCACTTAACAATCTCGATTTTGTTCCAACTGCAAACGCGGCATCGCTGTTTGAGGGTTCAGCCATATTGTTCCGTGTAGACGAGGTCCTTAAGGAGGCTTAGTCAGGAATTAGCTTTCCTTTAAAGGCTTTAGCCTAGTAAGGCCTTCTATGGTCTTGCTGGGCTATTGTCTATTGGTAGCGATATAGACTTTCTAATTTCGTAGAAATTAGGAAAAGTTATTGTTTTAAGTATGAAATGGTGAAAGAACAGTTTTAATATACAATATCTATTAATTATTAACTAATGAAAGATTAGAAATATATCGGTATATGAATATGGGTGTAGGCGAAATAAAATGTCGTCTCTGCTACCTTTCTGAAGAAGAAACCCCAATAATAAAATATAGGTACATCCATTATAAAATAACGGGTAAATAAAAATAGGGAAAATTTTTTGGGGGGACTCACACACACACACACACACACACACACACACACTATATATATATATATATATATATATATATATATTATATATATATATATATATATATATGTATATATATATATATATATATATATATATACAGTATAAATATATATATATATAGCAAAGTGGAACTACAGTTATATAAATTAAATACGATATTCATGAGTTGGTCTTTGACAGAGAAAGCTCACGCGTAAGCCCTTTCCCGCGTAAGCATCTTTCGAGATAAGCCGATTTTCATTATAAAACACTGATGGCCCCTTTCGATAATAAATTCACATTGAATCAGCTTTGATTTAATTCTGATTCTCCTTTCAATGTGACCTAACATGGTCAGAAAGGAAATTTGGCTCATAATATGTTAGTAAATAGTGGACTTTCAATGCTTGCATGGTCGGTGCTTTTTTTTTCCGGGGGTGGGGAAGAGGGACACAATTATATATATCATAAAAGCTTTGAACATTTGAATTATTTAATGATGTTTACGTATCGGAAGTGTATGTACCGTCATCAGTAGAAAAAGGAGTAGTAAATGATGAGAAAACTGTAAAACTTAAAATAAGATAAAAACCGTTATGTGTCCAAATTATGTAACGACCCATGGTTCGGGTCCCACGTAAAGCTGTAAGTCACCTCCGTCATTTGACTTTAAATAATGCGAAGGAGGTTAACCAACCCCATCAAAACAAAAAAAAATATATATATATATACACAATAATTGTAAATGTAATTGTAACTATATGACAGGAAATATTACGCAGTTTTGGTCCCTTATTACCCATACATGTTAAAATAGGTTAAAGAAAGGTTCCTCTCAGAAGTAGGTTCCAAATCGGGAACCGCATAGACATTAGCCGGGAACTTACTGGCTCTCTTTTTGACCCTATATACCCAAAAGCTATACCAAAAATGGGACCAACACGGTCGGTTTAGGAACTGTTTATTACTTCAAACGCTAAAGTTACAAAAAAGCTAGTACTTGGAATGCTAAAGTTAAAAAAAGCCACTTGGAACGCTAAAGTTACAAAAAAGCCACTTGGAAAAGCCACTTGGAACGCTAAAGTTACAAAAAAGCCACTTGGAAAAGCCACTTGGAAAGCTAAAGATACAAAAAAGTCACTTGGAAAAGCCACTTGGAACGCTAAAGTTACAAAAAAGCCACTTGGAAAAGCCACTTGGAAAGCTAAAGATACAAAAAAGTCACTTGGAAAAGCCACTTGGAACGCTAAAGTTACAAAAAAGCCACTTACGCACTTTGACTTAAATGATTTAAAGTTCTCCTATTTACGGTGCCTTCATTGTGTATGATGAGTTATTAATCCCCAAAATGGCCTTTCTAATTCGTTTCACTACAAGTTTTAATAACTTCTTTGTTCACTTTCAACATTCACACATATTTTTAAGTTTTCAGTTTTCAACTTTTATACATTTCCCCTCTTAATATTTGAAAAATTTTAACTTGTTTCAAGCAACATTTCTGCTCTAATTTTACGCTATCCTCTTGTTTTATCCTCTTGCTTTATCCGCTTGTTTTGTTCTCTTGCTTTATTCTCTTGCTTTATCCTATTATTTTATTCTCTTGCTTTATCCTCTTGCTTTATTTTTTAAATTTTTATCTGGTGTTTATGTTATTTTAATTTTTATCTTCATCATTTTATTCTACTTTTGGTACTGATGATGGTAAACGCATTTCCGAAGTGATTTGACATCATTAAATTATTTAAATGTTCCAGTACCCTAAACTAAGTCTAATCCCTATCTCACGTTTCTTTTTTTATTTTGCGTTACATCTTAGTACCATTTCAGGTGTATAATTCAATACACATTCATTAGTAGTTTAGTCATATACTTTCACCTGAAACGTATAACCAAATTCACAATAAATTTGCATGAATTATACGTTTCAGCTGAAATCCACTTCCATACTACTAATGAAGGTGTGTTGCATTATACATTTGAAATGCTATTCAAACCGGACACAAAAATATGTATAATCAAACATTAAATAGTGTTCAGTGGGAAGCTTTGTGTTCCTCTCTCTCTCTCTCTCTCTCTCTCTCTCTCTCTCTCTCTCTCTCTCTCTCTCTCTCTCTCAGGTATCCTCGTCGTTACGGTAAAATATGAAACTTTCCATCTTGTTTTCTCTTACGCTATGATTACCATTGTTTTAAGCACTTATTATTATTATTATTATTATTATTATTATTATTATTATATATGTTCTAAGCGATGGTTAAAGACCACAATCATTAGAATGACGTTATTAGTTGCAGTTACATCTGTATTCATTTTCATATGAGGGGAATGATGTGAGGAGGTGAGTGATGAGCGAGGAGAGAGACTCATTCTCCTTTCCCTCACGGTACCCTTCCTCTGGTTTCCGTGGAAGCGGTTGGGCAAGCCATTTGGAAGACGTTTAGAGTAAGGCTCCTCAATTGGAGAGGGACCTTAGGGAGTTTCCCCCCTTATTAATGGCGCTGTTTCTCTTCGTCGCCTCGTTTCAGTCACGAATTCATTTCACCTCTACTCTTTTACTTCTGTTTGGACACGCAAATAGCTAGGTAGATAAAGAAATAGATTCACAGATAAATAGATAGATAGATAGATAGATAGGTAGATAAATGAATAAACACAAGTAATAAATGTATAGGTAAATACTGTAGATAGGTAAATGGATAGGCAGATAAACAGATACTCTACATAGATAAAAATCCATATACAGTTTTAATATATACTTACTTACTTTAGGTGAGTTTGAACGACAGTTCAGGATATATATATATATATATATATAAGCACACCGGACAAAAAATTAGTCACCCCTAATAGCACCGATAGTAGGAAGTTCAAGGTCACACAGAGGGCGCTGATGTAGCATTGGTAAGTGACAAGTAGCGGTGACGTAGCACACAGGATCAGATCTGTTTCGTGAGGTGGTGAAGAACAAAGTGTGTGTTGGATATAGTCTGCAAAATGGGTCGTGAGGCAGATGTTAGTCAGTGGCAAAAAGGAGCCATCGTGTTTGGCAGAGCCCACGGACACAAAATGTCTGAAGTAGCCCAATTTGTTGGTGTGTCAACGCGTACTGTCCAGCGAGTATACAAAGAGTGGTGTAGTTCGCAATCAACTGACAATCGACGGCGTAACTGTGGCCGGAAAACAATTCTCGACAATAGGGGCCGCCGCCATGTTTCTCGTCTAGTAACTGCAAATCGTTTTCAAACCAGAGAACAATTGCTCCAAGAAACCAATGAGGTTCTCCAGCGACCAATTTCCGAACGGACATTGCGACGAGAACTGCATGCGATGGACATCTGGAGCAGGGTACCACGGAAGAGGCTGCTGTTAACAGCAAGTCACAAATTGGCACGTTATAAATGGGCTCAGAGGCACAAAAACTGGACTGCGGCAGATTGGAAACGTGTAATTTGGTCCGATGAGTCCCGTTTTTGTTTGTTCTCCAAAGATGGGAGGCGACGGGTACATCGCAGGTCCAATGAAGCCTTTAATCCTGAATGCGTCGAAGGTGTTGTTCAGGCTGGAAACAGAAAGTGAAGCGCAGGAATAGATACCCACGGACTCTGGCGGAACTTCAGGACCGGCTGATGAACGAGTGGCAGCAAATCGATGTTCAGTACATGCACAACCTCGTAGAGTCTCTGCCTCGCCGGATTCGTGCGGTTATCAAGGCCAGAGGCGCCGTCACACGTTATTAGGTACATTCTGAGAGGGGTGACTAATTTTTTGTCCGGTGTGTTTATATATATAGTCATGCGGTTTGCTTCTACAAAGCTTCAATTTAATATTTAGGAGAAATCCAATGACAAGGAGGAATGTAAATGCCATGAAAAGTCTTCTTTAATGCGCAACGTTTCGAGCAATACGCTCATCATCAGGCTAGATAATAACAATATGAAATTAGAATCAATAAATAAATGTGAACAAGACAAAATAATTTCTATAAAACCTATTCATTAAAAGCAAATTTTAAAAAGACTAAAAGAAGAGGGTTAAATTCAAAGTTATAAAAATTTACATATAAAATTACAAGAAATTTAAAAGCTATTTTTAAATTACATATAGTAAATTTGAAATTAGTACACTGGAATAATTAACACTAATACAATGGAATAATTAACACTACGAACCTTTCAATGCTGGTTCCGAGGCACGAGTAATTTAAAACAAAACAAAACAGGAAACAAGCTATGGGTTGGGCGGTTGGAGAGTTATAAGTTAGGGGAGGGGGGATTATAAAAAATTGGGGAGGGGGGAGGGGAGTTGGGGAGGGGAGATTATAAAAAATTTAGAGGGACAGCGAGAGGAATCCACGTTTAGAGAAGGGGTCAATGTTTTAATATAAAGAGATTCCAAAATTCTAAGTGAGTTAGGACAAGAATTACAACCGAGAATTTTAAAATTATCTAAAGTGACATCAGTTTTACATTTTATACTATGTTCCCGAATACTGGAGGCTTCTTTTTTATTTAAAATTTTACCTGTTCGGCAACTTATTCCCATATGCGAATAAAATCTAGCCCTGAGGGAGCGCACGGTGCTGCCAATATAAGTACCAAGGAGACACCTTGGGCAGGTAAATAAATATACAACACCGCTACGCAACGAATCAGGAGTTCGATCCTTCGCTGAGAAAAAGCTACCTAAAGACATTTTGTTAATAAATATAATGCGAAAATCAGTATGATAAAAAAATTTTCTTAACAACTTTGTAAATTTAAGTTTAAATTCTTTATTCATGGGACCCATTTCAGGTACCAGGAAATATTTTATATCTTTAGGCACTGAAATACAGGAAAGTGGAGGGCTATAAACATTATTTAAGAAAGATCTTATTAGTTTATCTACATATTGAACAGGAAAACTATTATTGGTAAAATATGATCTTAAATTATTAAATTCATCGTTTAGTAAGGTAAAACTAGAGGTCAAATTATATCCTCTGAACAAGAGAGTTTTAATACACGACAACTTGAAAAGTTTCATTCTACCATTTCTGAAACTCATGAACGTAAGTTAAAGGCCCTGGGCCTGAATTCACCTAATTTTTTCAATTCTGATAAAGTAATTTCGAATTTTTCTAGTTACACCCTATCCCCTCGGGAAAAGTTTTTACTCTCACTTGGCTTGCAATTTAAGCTTCCGTTATTTCAAATATATAAGCCTTCGTTTTTTCTTTACTTTGAAAAAATTTTTAATGGCTTGAAAAATGTTCCCCATGTCGGTGATTTCAATAATTTTAAATGTCCGTTTGCTAATTTAACTCATGAATTTTTTCACAAACTTAGAAACCTTAAATTTAAATCTTTCATATTTAAGAAGAGTGACTTGCAGGTTATTAAGAATTTGGCAAAGAACCAGGAGATTGTTGTGACTAGACCGGACAAGGGCAACGGAGTTGTTATTTTGAATAAATCTGATTACATAAATAAAACTAATGAAATCCTAAGTGATGTTAGCAAATTCAAACAAATTCTTGAACCCGTTAATAAAGTCATTTTAAGGTTGGAAGACCAAGTTAATAGATTTTTGTCACGATTAAAGTCTTTAAAGATAATAAAAAATGATACTTACTCTCAGTTGTTCGTATCTGGTTCTGATCTTGCTCAATTATACTGTTTGCCTAAAATCCATAAAGTTGGAACACCTCTCCGTCCTATTTTAGCTTCGTATAACTTACCTACCTTTCAATTGGCAAAATTTGTTGTTGGTCTCCTGTCACCTTTTACGAAAAATGCTTATACTATAAATAACTCTTATGAATTTCAAAAAGATCTTCTTAGTAAGAATTTCGATTCAAAAAAGTTTTTTGTCAGTTTTGATGTAAAGTCGCTTTTCACGAATGTACCTGTATCAGAAACTATTGCCATTATTTTAGATAGGGTTTTTAGCTCTGATGATAGTTTTCATGGTTTTTCATGGTCTTATTTTAAGGAACTTTTAGAATTGGTTTTTAAGCAATGTTATTTTACTTTCAATAATAAGGTTTACCAACAAATTGATGGTGTTGGGATGGGATCACCCGTCGGACCTTTATCAGCTGATTTTTTTATGACTCATTTAGAAAGTGTAATTTTTAGACAATCTCCCACCCATTGTAAACCAATTTTCTATCGACGCTTCGTTGATGACTCGATAGCTGTTTTTGATAATGCTGTACAAGCGCAACAATTTTTTAACTTCTTAAATTCTCTGCACCCCAATATAACTTATACAATGGAAACTGAGAAAAATGGCTCCCTTCCCTTTTTAGATATTTTAATTTCGAAAAAAGGTGATTCTATTACTACATCAGTTTACAGGAAACCCACTTTTACTGGTTTGGGCATGAATTTCTTTAGTTTTACTGATTTTAACTATAAGATGTCGTGTATTAAAACTCTCTTGTTCAGAGGATATAATTTGACCTCTAGTTTTACCTTACTAAACGATGAATTTAATAATTTAAGATCATATTTTACCAATAATAGTTTTCCTGTTCAATATGTAGATAAACTAATAAGATCTTTCTTAAATAATGTTTATAGCCCTCCACTTTCCTGTATTTCAGTGCCTAAAGATATAAAATATTTCCTGGTACCTGAAATGGGTCCCATGAATAAAGAATTTAAACTTAAATTTACAAAGTTGTTAAGAAAATTTTTTTATCATACTGATTTTCGCATTACATTTATTAACAAAATGTCTTTAGGTAGCTTTTTCTCAGCGAAGGATCGAACTCCTGATTCGTTGCGTAGCGGTGTTGTATATTTATTTACCTGCCCAAGGTGTCTCCTTGGTACTTATATTGGCAGCACCGTGCGCTCCCTCAGTGCTAGATTTTATTCGCATATGGGAATAAGTTGCCGAACAGGTAAAATTTTAAATAAAAAAGAAGCCTCCAGTATTCGGGAACATAGTATAAAATGTAAAACTGA
>JAJOZX010000125.1:1325000-1330000 GCA_023014485.1 Bathynomus jamesi
CATATATATATTGTATGTGTGTGTGTGTGTGTGTGTGTGAGAGAGAGAGAGAGAGTTACAAGGAGTTACAAGGAAAAGAAGTACCTCAAAAGGCCTTGCGGCCCATACCGAGGAGGTACCAATGGCAACGGGTGCCAGGGAAAATTTTCTACACACTCAAATAGTGTGCAAGATTTGGTCTAACCTTTTCTTGAAATGATCCACAGAGGAACTGTTCACAACGTCTGAAGGTAAACTGTTCCACGTGTCACAGATCTTATACGTAAAGTAATTCCCACACACACTAGTCCTAAACCGTTTCAAATCCAACTTCCAACCATTGTTGCGAGTTGGGTTATCATTTAAACTAAACATGCTTTTAAAATCGACATCGTTGAACCCGCGTATGAGCTTCAAAACCTCGATGAGTTGACTGCGCAGCCTCCGAGTTTCTAGCGAAAACAAGTCCAGGGCGCGTAAGCGTCGATTGTAGCCCACATGCCTAACAGAAAGGATTAACTTTGTGGCCCTCGCCTGGACTCGCTCCAGCCTCTCGATATCTTTCCTGAGGGCGGGTGACCAGAACTGCACAGCATACTCCAGGTGCGGCCGAACCAGGGAATTGTACAGAGAGAGCACAATCTCCTTGTTCCGAAACTGAAATTGCCTCCTGATATAACCCAACAGCTTCTGGGCTTTCTTTTCCACCTCTACGCACTGTTTCGTAAACTTAAGGTCGCTGCTCATTAGCACACCCAAGTCCTTTTCCAAATCAGTGGCCTTGACATTACTCCCCAACATTGAGTAGTCCGACTTGGGATTGGCGTAGCCAATGTGCATCACCTTGCATTTACCCAAGTTAAACGGCATTTGCCATTTTTCGGACCACTCTCCTATCCTACGTAGGTCCGCACGAAGTTGCTCTATCGCCTCTGGCGTCCCAACATTGGCCCCAAGCTTGGTGTCATCAGCGAATTTGGCGATCCGACTGACGATGCCACCGTCGATATCATTTATGTAAATGATAAACAACAGCGGCCCCAAAACGGAACCCTGAGGAACCCCGCTAGTGACCGAGGCCCAACCCGAACTAGCCCCTTTAATTACAACCCTCTGCCGCATATTCTTCAGCCAGTTTTCAATCCAACTACCTACTTCCCCACCAATACCCAGCGCGCGCACTTTGGCCATTAGCCGGAGGTGAGGTACCTTATCAAAGGCTTTCTGAAAGTTGAGATAAAGTATATCAATCGCCCTACTCTTATCATACTCACTCAACACGACGTGGAAAAACTAGAGCAAGTTGGTGAGACACGACCTATGCCATCTAAACCCATGTTGGGAGTCCGCAAGCAGCTTGTAGGAATCCAAATGGTCAACGATCCTATCCGCTATTATCCCCTCTAATAATTTACCTACAACTGAAGTGAGACTAATGGGACGATAGTTCCCTGGACTTTCGTGATCCCCTTTCTTAAAGATAGGGGTCACGTTGGCTTCCCTCCAGTCACCAGGCACCTGGCCCGTCTCCAACGATTTGTTGAAGACTGTAGCTAGGTGGGGAGCCACCTGGTCGCGCACCTCCCGCAACACTCTGGGGAGAAACTGGTCTGGCCCAGGAGCCTTAAACGCGCTCAGTTTGTCTATTCTATCAGCAAAGACTGTCGCGGTACATCGAACACCATCCAGGCCAGCACCTTCGTGCCTGACGCCTGGCCCTGGGATGACGCGGGTGTCCTCCCTGATGAACACTCTCGCAAAGTACTCATTAAGCACATTAGCGATGTCCGCGTCGGAGATCCGCAGAACGCCGCTTCGGTCCTTTAACAGCTTCTAATGGGTTTCTACTATTAACATAACTGAAGAACTCCTTAGGGTTCCCCTTGCAGAGGCTTACCACCCGTAGTTCTTCGTTACGTTTCGCTAGCCTAACCTTCGCTTTCACTTCCCTACACAGGTGGACATACGCTTCAGTGTTCTCATGGGAACGATTGGCCTTCGCCCTCCTATACGCTACTTTCCTATTTCGGATAGCCGAAGCGATGTCACGACTGAACCACTTAGGCTGCGTTGAAGCAGGGGTGACCGGTTTTGAGGGTATGGCAGCAGACTGTAGCACCATAAACTCGTCCCGGAATGCACTCCACCCTCGCTCAACATCGCCGCCGACCTCTAACCCCATCTTACCTACACTATCCCGAGGCTAACAAAGTCCGCCCGCCGTAGATCGAGCTTACTGCCTCTCGAGTTACTGACCGTGATCACTCCCGCCCAACGATTCGTCAACGGTGAGGCCAGTGACGAGGTTGTCTTCGGTCGTGAATACTAAGTCTAGAACGCTTTCGCCTCGTGTAGACTCATTGACCCACTGAGTGAGGAAGTTCTCATCAGCAAAGTCAACTAGCCTCTTCCCTTCAGCATCAGCAGTCCTGTCTTCCCACTTTATGCCGCGACAGTTGAAGTCTCCTAAAACTACACACACCCTATCCCATAGCAGGCTACTGAGTTCGGTGTACAGGGCTGTATCCTCCTCGAGGAGGAGATGCGGAGGTCTGTACACCAAGATTAACCTATAGTTCGTCCCTCCCACGTTCAGATCGACACCAAGCATCTCCCGTTCCGACCGGAACTGGCAATCAACAGGACTCAACATGTCCCATTGTCCCTGACGTATATTAGTGCCCCTCCCCCCTCCCCACGGGTGCGGTCTTTGCGAAACATTCTATACCCGGGAATTTCGAACTCCCCAACGTAGTCCCTCCGATCAGTATGAATCCAGGACTCGGTGATAGCAACGATATCCTGGTATTCTGATGCTAAGAGCGCCCGTAGCTCGCAAAACTTATTCCTAATCGACCTAGCATTAAAAAGCATTGCACGGCCACTGTCGGCCAGGGCTGTCGGGAGTTGAAGAGCGCCTCACCAACGAGGGGGCAACTTCCGCAGGAGCCTGAGCCCCCTCCAACGTGGTAGGATCACCCACCTGTACCTGGACGCACCCTTCAGTTGAAGGTACGTCCGCCACCGGCTCAACATCATCTCTCCCCGGTGGGGGCCCGTCATCTCTCCCCGGGCTCGACCTCACCATTCTGTATAGGTGCCGGTCGAGCAGCGCGCCTAGCACACCTTTACTCTTGTCATCGAGGTGGACACCATCCCTCTGGTAAAGGTCCCACCTACCAAAAAATGCGTCGAAGGGGTCAATAAACCTCACGCTCAGCGGGACGCACAAGTCTTGCACCCTCTCGTTGATGCCAATGACCTTACTGAGCGCGTGGTCACTGGCATTCATCCGCGGTAAAATACCCATCAACATTCCCCTGTCTGTCTTCAGTTTTAGATCATCCGCAAGAGACATGATCTCGGTGATGATCCCTTCTGTAAGACCTACCCTACCGCCTTTGAGGAACAGGTCGTTGCCACCAGCGTGGACAACGATCGCAGTCCTCCGACTAGCCACGCGCAGCTTCTCTACCTCCTTCCTTAAGTGCGCCGTTCCCCGTCCAGGTAAGCACCTTACCTTCCTCCCGTCCCGGTTTGCAGAAGCAAAGTACTTCTCCTGGCCCCTGATCTGCGAGTCCCCAATCAAAACAGTGTCTTCCTCCTTCGAGCACAGGAGACTAAAGCGGTTGGAGGTCCTGACAGAGACAACTTGGGTCTCAGGCTTCGGCTTCGCAGCCTTCTTGCCCGAGACCTTTCGATACCCGTCGCCACCCATAGACGCACTTACACCACCCGACCAACCCCGACCGGCAGCTACATCCTTCAGTTTCTTTGGGCCATCAGTAGGCCCCTTCCTACCCTTTTTCTTTATCGGCCCCTTCCCACCCTTCTCTATCGGCCCCTTTTTTACGCCTTCCACCTTGCGCCGCGGTTCCGTGCATTCCACGTGGGTCGCTGGCGATTCCTGACACCGATTTTGTACCCTGGTCCCCGGTTTCACCTCTACCATTTCTCCGCGGTCCCGAGCTCTGTCCAGTCCATCGCTGGACCGCCTTTCCATGGCAGCTATCCTATCAATGAGCTCCGGGGTGGAGGGCGCAGCCGCGTCAGTGACCGCCGCACCTCCAACAGCCGGTCTGGATGACTCGAGCCGCAGGACCCTCTCCTCTAACTTCTCGTAAAACCGCATGAGTTCGCAAAAGCGGCACATGCTGCAGTGGTTGATCTTCTCGAAGCAGGCTTCGTTGAAGTTCGTCACCCACTGGTTTACTTCACGGGTTGGGTACGATTCGATGTGGCCGACTCGATGCGACCCAACTCGATGTGGCCGACTCGATGTCAGGACAACTCGATGTGATATCCCTAAGGGATATTTTCGTTAGTTTTAATGAAAATATCACAACTTAACCTAACCAATCGTCAAGGGCGTACAGTTGACCTAACCGGGCATTCAGTTAACCTACATTAAATATATAAAGAAAATGAAATCGACTTGGCCTGGCATCGACTTGGCTTGACATCGAGTTGTCCTGACATCGAGTCGGCCACATCGAGTTGGGTCGCATCGAGTCGGCCACGTCGAATTGTCCCTGCCCCTTACTTCACACCTCGCACATTCAGCCTTCAGTTTCTGCGGTCCAGTCATTGTAACATTTTTTTTTCGAACTCTGAATACACTAAATAAGATAAAGCGTTCTAGCAATGAAAACTATCAAGAACGTTGTGATCAGTATATAAAAAAGGAGGGGGGGGTGAATTGTTCCCGCGCGTCGACGCATCCACCTATTTGCAAGTGACGTTCATCCCGTCCAGAAGACTACACCTTTCGCTGCTGCCGCACTGACCAAGGGTCTCCCAAGGGCCGGACAGTCCCAAACGTGTCGCAGCTACCAACTGACAAACACTCGCGACGCAGGCGTCACGGATTTACCGCCAGGAGCGACAGCGAGATGCAGCCCCTTACTAAGTCTTACTAGTCACTCACAAGCAGCCAGACTCTTAGCATCCAGTATTTAAAGGATATCCCACCAGATCCAGAGGCTACGCCCGAGAGTTTACGCTAGCCTGGCAGCCAGCTG
>JAJOZX010000125.1:1332500-1377500 GCA_023014485.1 Bathynomus jamesi
AGATGACAGTTGGCTGCCTGTCCTGCAGCTGGGGGATGGCGTAATTGGTGAGCATATTCAGGTACACAGTTGCGGAAACAGAGACATTTTACAACATTTTACGTGCCACTAGGGGTGCACATGTGGAAGCTTATTAAGTTCATTAACTATGTATCAAAACTTTGTATGTTTATCTACTTATGATTAAAACTGTGTTTGAATACGAGTGTTTATTTAAAAGTTATAGCATGCTTTAATCAGGGTAATCATTTATGGACACCCTGTATAGTGGTAGCCAAAGCTTTAAGGAATTACATTTTACTTGTGGATCTAATATTTAGTGGGCATTCTCTTGGCATCAATGATTGTTTTAATCTTTTTGAGCGTATGCATGATAAGGTTTTGGCACAATTCCAGTGCCATTTCGGAATGCCAAACTGTTTTCATAGCAGTTGCGAGATATGGTTTCTCATAAATAATATTTTCACAATTTTAATTGTGTGGCAATGTGCACTATCCTGTTGGAATCAGGAATATGCGCCTTCCGCATTGTTCTCAGGAATGTTTTGGGGAATGTTTTAGTACACACGGGGATTCCCAGTCGTATTATTTGCGCAAATCCAGATTTCCTCTGTACAATGAACATCAAAACATCCTCAAACCATGAGCTTTGAAACGTTTTCACTGTAATAGTACATTATTTGGAATAACGTTGTTGATTGTATAATTGGGTTATCATATTTGTTTACAATAAAAAAACACTTTTCCTATTTCGTCTTTCATTAAGGAGTTTTCTTTTCTTCCCACCAGCCTTCTTGAAACTGAATTACTCTCATTTTGAAGCTTAAATTCCATCAAATTATTTTTTCTACAGTATAGTGACTGACTTAGGGAGCTTTTTCTCCATCTGGGTACTGATTTTTTATCTTCTTTCCTTCTGATCGCATTATCAGTACATTGAGTCTTTATTCTTAGGCTGCTGGATTTTGTTTTTACCTTGAACTCTCCGTCCTCGAAAATCTTCTTTTTTAATGTTGCACACTGCTTACCTGCTTATCTGAAATCTTTGACTACAGCCTTCTTTTCTTAGTACTTCCAACTGCCTCGCTTCTTTGGGGAACTTTCCGGTTTTCTGCCCATTTGTAACTTGTTGGGTACATTAGGAATGTATTACGTAATGCGCAGAGTTAAAGGAATAATCCTGAATTTACGGTTTTCATTCAGTCAAAGCCAGCAAAAGTAATGTTAAAATCATTGCACTACTAATAGAAAATTGGGTACTTACGTATTATCAGGACTACCAAACTGTTTATTATGTATTTTGCTCTCGTCATTTTCGTTTAAATTAACGAAAATATCACAACTTAACCTAACCAATCATCGAGGGCGTACAGTTGACCTAACTGGGCATTCAATTAATTGGTTAGGTTAAGTTGTGATATTTTCGTTAGTTTAAAAGAAAATGACGAGCAAAAATACATAATAAACAGTTAGGTAGTCCCGATAATATGTAAGTACCGAAAATTGATTATTATTGCAAGTTGATACATTTTTACCTATATTTTGAGAAATTATGCATAAAGTTAATAATTAAACAAAAATAATAGATAATATAGGAACAAGTGAATTTTATACGCAGTGAAACATATAAAATGTACATTTCTTATAATTTAAAACCGTCTAATTACGAAATGCCCCCAAAAAATGCCAAAATTCTATTTAAAGTTTTCATCATTATGAGACTAAAAACTATTCAATTTTCACTTATTTCATCAAGTGTTTCACTTCATAAGTCAAGATTCGCTTCGTGAAAAAAAAAGTGTCATTTTTTTTAACTTTAAAGAAAACTAAAGGCGAAAATAAAGCAAAATAAAATTTCTCCACAAATTCGTGATAGATATATACGTGATAGATACACACACACACACAAACAATATATATATATATATATATATATATTATATATATATATATATAAAGGTAAACTTCAACTTGAATATTACATACAAAACTAAAATAAATTTTACATGTCAAAATAAATCAAAATATTTGAAACAAACTTTATTTTTCTTAAAATATTGAAAATATTTCTTAATAAAACTTAAGTCAACTTTGAAGATTGTTAATAAGTGCTCGAAAATAAGTTTCAGTAAAAACTTTAGCCAATTATTAATTATCTATATAATAATAATAATAATAATAATAATTATTATTATTATTATTATTATTATTATTATTATAATAATAATAATAATAATAAATTTTTCATGGAACATTTATTACTTTTACAGTTTTTAGTCTCTATCTTCGCAACGAATATATATATATATATATATATATAAAACGTAAAGAACGACGCTTGTATAGGAGATATTCCGCGCAAGACGAGAGAGAGAGAACGAAACAAATGAAAAAATGAGGTAACCACCCGGGAATCGAACCCGGGATCTTCCGATTGCCGGTCAGATGCGATAACCATTAAACCATGGGCCTCACTCTTCCAAATGCCGTAATTCTTCTACATACTCGCAGAAACCAATGCCCCAAGGGGGCACCTCCCGCATGCCGTAACATTATATACATTTAACTGCAAACACGCAGTATAATTAACGTAAAGAACGACGCTCGTATAGGAGATATTCCGCGCAAGACGAGAGAGAGAGAACGAAACAAATGAAAAAATGAGGTAACCACCCGGGAATCGAACCCGGGATCTTCCGATTGCCGGTCAGATGCGATAACCATTACACCATGGGCCTCACTCTTCCAAATGCCGTAATTCTTCTACATACTCGCAGAAACCAATGCCCCAAGGGGCACCTCCCGCATGCCGTAACATTATATACATTTAACTGCAAACACGCAGTCGTTCTTTACGTTAATTATACTGCGTGTTTGCAGTTAAATGTATATGATGTTACAGCATGCGGGAGGTGCCCCCTTGGGGCATTGGTTTCTGCGAGTATGTAGAAGAATTACGGCATTTGGAAGAGTGAGGCCCATGGCAGAGCTGGGCACTTGCGGCATATTTTGCGGTACTGCGGTACTGCGGTACTACCGCAAACCGCATACCGGTACCGCATAACGCAGTACCGCAAAGGATCGCTGAAAGTACCGCAGTACCGCTACCGCATTCAAATTTCCGCGTACCGGTTTGGTACCGGTTTGGTAGTGCGGTGGTACCGCAGTACCGCAGTACCGCAAAATATGCCGCAAGTGCCCAGCTCTGGCCCATGGTGTAATGGTTATCGCATCTGACCGGCAATCGGAAGATCCCGGGTTCGATTCCCGGGTGGTTACCTCATTTTTTCATTTGTTTCGTTCTCTCTCTCTCGTCTTGCGCGGAATATCTCCTAGACAAACGTCGTTCTTTACGTTAATTATACTGCGTTTTTGCAGTTAAATGTATATATATATTATATATATATATCTATATATATATATATATATATATATATATATATATATATATATATATACAGGGTGATTCAAAAGTCAGGTTACATAGGGATATACTGTATTATGTAATGATACAGGGGAATAGTCACATGTTCGATATGGCCACCGTTAACGGCAATGCACTTGTGCTGCCAGCTAGGAATATCACATCAATGCGCTCCTCCTTCGATAACATCTCATAACTCATTTACCTGCAAAGAAACAGAAAAGCCCTATGTAACCTGACTTTTGAATCACACTGTGTATATATATATATATAATTAATACCCAAATACTCACATCCCCAAAAGCGCCGTACAGTTTCGCAAAACGTTGGCTTTAAAACACAAAATTTGCAAAAAACATAAAAAAATTACTAATTGGAAATATTGTTTTTTTTTCTTTTACTATTTTATTCCTCTTTTGTGAAAGTAATAAAATTTCAAAAACAAAATCCAATCTATACTGATTAGTAATTTTTTGGGGTTTATTATAAATTTTATGTTTGTAGGGGAACTTTTTTCCCGCAACTGTATGTGTAGCATCATTTTCGTCTTTCACCTCCTCACAAGCCAGAAATTAAACCCGCGAATCTTATTTTTTTTACATCCTATTTAAATTTATTTATAGTATATGTATGCTATTATT
The DNA here is from genome assembly GCA_023014485.1 of Bathynomus jamesi. Classification (NCBI taxonomy): domain Eukaryota; kingdom Metazoa; phylum Arthropoda; class Malacostraca; order Isopoda; family Cirolanidae; genus Bathynomus; species Bathynomus jamesi. Next base: position 1,336,566 of record JAJOZX010000125.1, read on the forward strand.
TTTTTTCAATTTTAACAACATGGAAAGGCGGGAGAGAAGCGCTTTGCCTCGCTCGCTTCTAAGTGCTTCTTCCTCTAAGCTGATTATAACCTATAAAGCAACGGAAAAATTGTATTTACAAAATATAACATCACTATCACACTCGCATAGGCCGATATATATATATATATATATATACTGTATATATATATATATATATATATATATATATATATATATATATTTTTTTATTTTTTTTTTTTTTAACTGCAAACAACACACGGTATAATTAATGTAAAGAACGACGCTTGTGTAGAAGAGCGTTTCGCACAAGATGAGGAGGGAGAACGAATAAATGAAAAATGAGGTACCACCCGGGAATCGAGCCCGGGATCATCCGATTGCCGTTCAGATATGCTATCCACTACACCATGGACCTCGATCAATCAGAAGTCGTAATTCTCCTACATACGAGCGGAACGCTCTTCTACACAAGCATCGTTCTTTACATTAATTATACTGTGTGTTGTTTGCAGTTAAAATGTATATATGTATGGCATGCGAAGGTGCCCCCTCAGGGCATTGGTTTCTGCTCGTATGTAGGAGAATTACGACTTTTGATTGATCGAGGTTCATGGTGTAGTGGATAGCATATCTGACCGGCAATCGGATGATCCCGGGTTCGATTCCCGGGTGGTACCTCATTTTTTTCATTTGTTCGTTCTCCCTCCTCATCTTGTTCGGAACCCTCTTCTACACAAGCGTCGTTCTTTACATTATATATATATAGCCAATCAATTCCCAAGACATTTGTAGTTAAGCTTAACTTGAAGTAAGATAAAAAATTTAACTTTGTTTTTCAACTAAAGCAGCGGTTCTTAACCTTTGTAGAACTGCGCCCCTCAACAGTCAACCGTCAACCCGTGGCGGCCTCCTGAACCCAAAGAATAAGTTTTTCAACGATTCCAGTTTCATTGATTTTAATGCCTTTCTGAATTGAATAAATAAACAAACAAAAACAACAAAAACCCTGTATTTGTGATTGAATGCAATATTTAAGGATGACGAATGGCTAGTTTGCCTTGTCCTGCTCCGCCTCCCGGCCAATTTTTAAATTACAAATTTATTTAATTGGAAATATATATTCTGAATCAGAGATATATTAACCCACTTTCTTCGAGCTTTCACGCTCCCCAGGTTAAGAACCGCTGAACTAGAGCATCATTCCCCCCATATTCCCATTTTAGGGTACGAGCAGCTCGCAGCCGTATTGCCAAGTAAACGAGAGGTCAATGTCCCGAGGAGGCCTCCGTACGTAATTGATCACCACTGAAAGCAAGAATGCTTTGTCGTGTTATACCAATTCAAAACGAATATCGAAATCTGTATTCGTTTGCGTGCAATTTTCATTAGTTTTAATTGCGGACACCTACAGTTGTTATCAGTTTAGTTGCATGATTCTTCAGGACCAAGATGCACCGCATGTTTGTGTTTCCTCCCTAAAGCCCCAAGGCAGCTTAAACCCACCTGCATCAATCATAATTGCATTCGTACTACCTCAGGCTTGCTCTATACAACTTAGACCATAAACCACAAGTATTCGCAATCGCAAACACTCCATATATATATATATATATATATATATATATATATATATATATATATACACACAGTGCTTAATTTGTGACGGAACGCTCCGGAACGCCGTTCCGGTACTTTTATTTTAAAACCTAATTAAAAAAATAAGGTTTTTATTTTAATAAAAAGGTCAGCAACGTAATTTCGTAATTTAAAATCCAACGAAATACAGACAGTAGAAAGCGAAACAAGTCGATCAAGCAGAAAGAAGTTTGAAGTGTGTGTGGAAATTAATGTGATTATTCTATCAACTTCCTATATATAGCAATAGCATGTAAGTAAAGCAATTTTATTTTGTTTCAAATACATATAATATTTTGTTTCACTTAGATGAAATAACATTTCATTTAGATGTTGCAATCACAGTCTAACTTTTTCTTTAAAAAATACTGTATTCGAAGAACTTTCATTTGCATATTGCGCAGTTTTCGCAGAAAAAGCGCTTAAAATGCGTTGGTTTCCGGGGCGCCGCCCCGGACCCCGCTGGGGGAGCTTACAGCGCTCCCCCAGACCCCCTAACTGTGAGGGCTTCACCTGCGTTCCACTTCTTTTTCATTTACAAATTAAGCACTGTATATATATATATATATATATATATATATATATATATATATATATATATATATATATATGATGAATAAAACCACGAAGGGAAAAGAAACACAAAGTGGTGCTCAAGCGCTTTCGTCTAATGACATCCTCAGGAACACTGGATAAATATTTTTCACGTGTTACTTTCGTGAAATAATTTTCATATATATATATATATATATATATATATAATATATATATATATATATACACTCGTATATATGCGACTATAAATAATTTGAAAGTGAGTTTGAAAATGATAAAGTTAAAAAAAGTAAAAAGATAAAATAAAATAAAAATAGAGGGTGTATTTTCAGGTTTAAAAAAACGGGTTCATATTGAAACTACAGATTTATATTGAAGTGTACTTAAGGTTTCAAAGACTGCAGATTGTTATCCTCTTTCAAAAAGATAACGATTGTCCATCACTGATGTTTTATACTATTTCGAAATATATAGAAACGAGAATGAATCGAGAATAAATACAGAATGCAGCTCGCAATTCCAGGCAACGGCAATAGCAAATTGATGGACATAATAAGGTTTCATGTAATTTTCATTTAATAAATCGTTTATATATATATATATATATATATATATATATATATATATATTAGGTCACATTTCAGAATGAAGTTATAATTAATATTTTAATTTGCAGGGAAATTTGTTTAAATAGGAGTAGAGAGTGGTTTGTAGAATCAACCAGATTTGAGAAATGATCGCTGTTCTGGAACTTATCGGCTCTTGTCCAGTGAAATATGTTTCGGATATTGGCGACAATCCTCAAATGAGTCCTTTTCTTTATTTGAAAGTTATTCTACTTCACATACTGTAAAAATACCTCGCTTAAACAATCAACAGAGGCAATTTTAGTTTTTTAATAATATTTCCCGGAATGAATATACACAAACAAACAAACATTATCCGATTTCAGCTTTATATACTCTGTATATATACACACACACACACATAGATTATAATTTTTCCGTAGGTTTCGATTAATTTTAAGTAACTTTTACTTAATAACTTTTTTTCCAAAACGCCGTTTCCGTGTTTTAGGGTGGGACAGATAGACAGACAGACAGCATTAGCCTATTATATATTTAGATATTTGAACCATTCATTATATCAAGGATTATCTCGCAAAATTCACTAATTTTATTCACTTTCCTTACGATTGATTAGTCTATAAGATAATGAGTAAGTAAGTTCTTCAACATTCTGTTGGTCATTTGGAGAAGTCGTTGCAGTCCTGGGTATAGAATTATGTATTTTATTAATACGGTTCGGTTTGGATATGACCGTCATGTTCCATACTAAAGCGTGTTTGGACATGAAACTTTTACAGAAGAGTTCAGGGCAGGTATCAGGTTTAAAGGCTGAACGCCATCAAACACAGCTACTGTAAGTCTATAAACATTCTAAATATGTTTGGTAAACGCAAAGGAATTGGATATAGACCTAAGGCATCTGTCATGCCCTCTCTCAACAATTTTGAAAAAAATAACCACGTTTCTATATTCTGATTAGCAGATGTGTCCAAAACAAGTTGACAATCTGTTAAAAAGGATTATGGCTTACAGATAATTTATATTAAGTGATATATTAAGGTATAAAACCTATATGCGAGTACCCTTAAGCACACTTTAATATGAATCTCTATTTTCAATATAAACTCATATTTCAAACCTGAAAATACTCCAGATATAGAGTATTTCAAAATCACCTTCACATTATATATATATATATCTTGGTTAACCTTGGTTTTGTTTCCACCCGAATTGTTCATGTTGACGAAAATCAAGCTTGTTGTGCCACCTGGGACTTACAACTTAACGTGGAATCCGAACAACGACCCACCACAGGTGGTCAGAAATTACATGTATGTAATATATGTATGTATGTATACACACACACACACACACCACACACATATATATATATATATATATATATATATATATATATATATATATATATAGGGCCTATACATATATATTCATCCTTCCACCCTGGGTGGGTAGCCTTGTGGTTAAGACTAACTCTAGCTGATGAATTTATGTTAACGCAACAAGTGACAGAAAACACAAGAAAAAACAACTACCTACATTTGGTATTCACAAACAACAGCAACCTAATTAACAAGGTAGAAATATCCCCAACTATAATATCGGACCACAACATTATTGAAATAACAACCAATACAAAAGCAACAGGAAAGGAAAGAACACAAGTAGCATGGGCGCAAAATGGGAGAGTGCAGAGATGTTGCAGAGATAATGATCAACGTTGCAAAGGGGGTAGGGTATGTTTGAAAGGGGGAGGGGGTACGCAATGAAGGGGGAGGGGGTATGCAATGAAAGGGGAGTGGGTATGCAATGAAGAGGGGATGGGGATATGCAATGAAGGGGAGGGGAGGGAGCTTCGGGGGTAGAAGGGAGGATGACCTCCCCTCAAAGGGGTTGCCTTAACCTAAGAGAGGAAGAGAAAGGACAGACGGAGGAGGTCTTTGTGGGAGAAGGTGGGATGTTCTTACCCCCCAAAGGGAAACCTAACCTGTCTTAAACTAAGAAGGAAGGAGAGAGAGATCTTTATTCCGTCGAAGTTCGCATCATTATGAAGGTCCTGAAGCCAAGCAGCTCTTTTATAGAGGTAGGTTGAGTTGTCAGATATCACTTTTTATTTTAATTGTTCAAGTATACATTAGTAGGGTGAGTTGCTAGATACCACCATTTATTTTAGTTACATGAGTTGCCAAATAGTGTTTTAATTGTTCAGGTATACATTATTAGGGTGAGTTGTTAGATATCACCATTTATTTTAATTTTTATTTATATTATGAAGAGTTGCTAAATACCACCATTTATTTTATTTTTTTATTTATAAGAGGATACTTGTCAGCTACCACCATTTAGTTTAATTCACACGAGTTGCCGTTTTTAAAAGCAAGAGCAACTTTTCCTTAATGTTACTTAGAAAAAAATTTACTAAGCAAAAATAAATCGTTCCATTAACATATCTTTTAGATTAATATTCAATTTACCATTCGTTTTCACTAAAACCTTAGAATGTATACCGTCTATTTACTTTTGACAAACCTTTCTTCTCCGAGCTAAATAAAACACCATTACAGCATTCTGTTTATTCAGACGAAGAAATATACATTGGAATGATAAAAAAACTAAAAATAAAAATAATATAAGATATACGAAATGTATAATCGTCAATACGTTAAATATATTGAAAATAAATACATACACTTTTTAATTCACACGAGTTACCGTTTTTAAAAGCAAATTAACTTTTTCCTTAAAATGGTTCAGAAAGAGAGTTAATTATTAAAACGAAACCCGATATTAACGCTGTATATTTAATTATGACAATCCTTTCTTGCGATTGAAAATCAAATTGCATCAGAAAAATAACATTACACACCTTTTATATACAATAATTATTTAAACGTCGTCCTATTTACTTTTGACAAGCCTTTACACACGATGGAATGATCAAAATAAAAATAAAAAATAATATAAGAAAGTTATATGAATGAGGAATATATATGATCAAAAACTAAAATAAAATGTATAAATATCAATACAAGTGAAATACACACACACACACACACACACACACACACACACACACACACACACACACAATTATATCAAAATAATAAATAAAATGGAAATAAACACATCCACTTTGTTCGGTCTATTTAATTATGACAATCCTTTCTTGCGATTGAAAAACAAATTGCATCAGAAAAATAACATTACACACCTTTTACATATATATATATATATATATATATATATATATATAAGAAAAACAATAATTATTTAAACGCCGTTCTATTTACTTTCTTTCAAATCGTCTCTGGATGAAAAAATATATAAAATGGAGACAAGTGGGCCCACGAGGCAAAGGCTGACCGCGAACTAGACACTTCGGAATGTGTGGGGGCAAACTTTCACTGAAACACACGCTTCCATCTCTTGTGTCTCCACGCGAATGTCTTCCATGTATATAAATGTTTTATATTTTACCAACTTCGTTGTTTTTCTTTACGTTTAATTTGCATGGTATCATATTCAAAATTATTGTCTCTGTTATTGAACGAATCAAAAAATGGAAAGAATTGAATAAAATTACTTTTGCTAGTGAAGGAAAAACTGAATTTAAAATTCTCATACATATATATATATATTTTTTCGTATATATATATATATATAATACATACATATAATATATATATAGAGAGAGAGAGAGAGAGATTTTTGTCAAAGAGACAGAGAACGACACACACAGACACACAATATATATATATATATATATATATATATATATATATATATATATATATATATATATAGGGTGGTACAAATTACAGTAGTAATAATAATAGCTAACTCAGTTTTCCTTTTCACCAAATTGTTCATTCTAACAATGGTCAAGCTTTTCACTCCGCCTTAGACCTACAGTTTAACGTGGAAACCGAACTAAGCTGCAGCACGGGCGGGCAGAAATTACATGGGATGCATTACTTATTGAGGTACTTCTTGTCCTTGTAACTCCCTATCTTTCATATACACTTTCCACATTGTGTCCGGCAACTATTACAGAAGCTCTTTCCAAACTTTTTCTGAAAGAAGCTTTATGCAGAAGTGTAATGAAAAAAGAACAGCTTCAGAGTTCATTCACAACATTCGTACACTTATCTCGTGTACAGTTAGTGGAAAATAAAACACACCAATGAAACACTAGACTCATTTAAAATAACCTAAAGTAAGCATATATCACTCCTCAATTTCGTACAATTTTTTCTACAACGCATTCTTTCATCTCTCCTTGGACTATCTCGTGATGGGAGGCCGTTCTCTGCGCCCAGATGATGTAGTGACCCGTGGTATGGGCGCCACGTAAAACTGTAGATCCCCTTCATCAAATGACCTAAGGGGTTCCAAAAAACCTTAGCCCCCCCATTTGCAGCTTACATGTTTACTTATATCGAAATAGTTTTTAGTGATTATAAAAATATATAAAATTCTTTATTTATTGCAGGTATTAAAATTACGCTAGCTGATAAAGTGATAATATAATGTCTTCTCAATTAATTGGTGATTCGGAGAGGCAACGTGTGATAGATCGCATACGAGCAATAACATTTCGGGAAGCTCGTGATGCTGGAGCCACGTTCATGGGCTGCCAAAAAGTTGCGAAGAAGTGAGAACTTCGTCAAAAGAAATTGGAGTAAAACTTTGGATGAATGTGAAATGGATACAACCAAATCTGGGCGCCCAAATTTGCCACTCTCTCAGGAAACAAAGGACATCTTTGAAAGCGGTACGCGTAAGCGGAAAAACAGCTGTGCTAAACTTTCTAGAGAGATCGAAGTGTTGAAAGGAAAGGTCGTTAGTGGTGAGATCATTCGGCTGTACCGTCATAGGCAAGGGTTAAAGCCTTGGCATGAACTTCCAAAGCCAAGAAAAACTCAACTTAACATCGATGACAGAATGTGGTTTGCCCATTATCTTGAAGATTGGGATGTGGATGATTTCATGCATTTAGCTCTCCGATGAATTTTCTGTTTACGTAACACGTCGGCCTAACTCTCAAAATGATCTAGTGTGGGCCACAGCACCAGATGAAATCGATGACAATGAACATTATCGCGAATTATTAAAAAGTCCAGACTGTGTTGGTGTGTTTGTTTTGTTCACTGCAAAGAAGCGCATGTGGGTGCTGAAGCCAAATGGTCAGAGTTGGGATGGACAGTATTGTCGTGATATTATTCTATCCCAGCATGTCATTCCGTTACTAAGAAACCCAAACAATGTTACGGATGTCGATCAGGTCACACTTCTGCACGATAAGGCGCCCTGCTTTAAGGCATTAGCCACTCAACAGTTGTTGCGGAACTATGAGATCGATTTCTTTGGAAATGAAGAATGGCCAGGAAATTCTCCTGACCTGAACGTCTGTGAACACATTGGATCAGTTATAAAGGACAAGGTTGAATGTCTCTTGTTTCAAGAACCTGCAGCAAATCGATTTTCGAAGGATACAATGACGGAACACATTGAAACTGTTTTAGCAAATTTGCGTAACGATCAAGATCTATTCACGTCACTTTTGGCAAGCTACCCAAAGCGAATTCAGGCTGTCTTGGAAGCCAATGGCGGGAACACCAAGTTTTAATTGTTTCTCATTAAATGCAGGATTAAATTCTCTTTCGTAAGGTATGTTTAGTTTTACTGTACCTCTAGTGGTTTAGGTCATGGGCGGGGAGGCTAAGGTTTATTGGAGCCCCGTAGATATTGCGAAGGGAGTTAAACAGTCCCTAGCAATCAATCGACAAAATGCACTGACGACACAATGTTGTATTCATCCGGTTACAACAACCAAATATGAATTATATGACGACCAAGCCTAATGGTTACTTTGATTACGGCACAACTAGATTGAAGTTTGTAACCCAACCATGATTAGTGAATTAACTTTTGGATTAACGTTTTGGACTAGTTGTACAATTTATTTTTATGTACGTACGTATATATATATATATATATATATATGTGCAGCAGTTATACGAGTACATTTTATGCATAAGAGAGAGATTTGTGGCTGAAGATATGCTAACAATTTTTAACTAAACGTAACTATCGTACCCAATACGTTATTTCTGTGACCCTTCTAAACTATTTTCTGTTCTTATATATAAATGATTTGTCATAAATAAATTTATACAAATAAATTATATTAACATAGTGATGGTATGCACTGTATAAATTATACCATTGTTGCGAGTTATCATTTAAACTAAACATGCTTCTAAAATCGACATCGTTGAACCCGTGTAAGAACTTGAAAACCTCGATGAGTTGACCGCGCAGCCTCCGAGTTTCCAGCGAAAACAATAGGATGCCCATTTATCTACCAACCAACCAGACATTTTCGTGCATTTTCACGAACTACACACATTTTATTCACACTCCGGCACACTATTTGAGAGAAACATGTGCCCATATTTTTTCCTTTTGCCTAGCAAACGATACTCGTCTCTAAATTCTATTAAATACTCACGCAGACCTTTAGCCACAATCTCACTACAAACCTCTTCATCATATATATTAACATAGTGGTAAAAATACTTAAGATTGTCCATGATGACAAGATTTACATTTTCAACCGTAGGGTACGAGTAGTCAGTATGGTGTAACATGATATAATACCGCTTGTTACACCACTCATCCACAAGACTCACTACCCATAACCGCTGCTTATCTTCTGAACGTGCTGATTCTTCTACTTCACGGTATATGTCAGCTTTTATAAAGTTTAGTCCTTCAACATACTTCAACACATCACTTGTACCACGAAATCCAGCAATCTCTAGCCAGATTAGCCGTAAAGTATTTGTACCTCTTGTTCCTTCACACGGTTCAATGTAGCCTTAAAAGCATCCATCAAAGAATGGTAGAATAGGGGTCTTTCAGTGTTCACCACATCTTCACACTTTACCGAATATCACTTCATAAAATTCGAGTACGCAATATTAAAGGTAGCCATCACTATTTTTCGTCTACGTGAGAGAATACACATCTGGGATCCACGGCTTGCATCGCTCAACTGAGCACGTAGGGGTAAAGATATGCCCAGGTAGTAGCAGGAGGCTCGTGACCGATCATACAAGGGGTCGGTGCTTAGGACAGATAACTCAAATGAATGAATTTATTAATATTTTACAACCTGTTAATTTCTAGGAGAAAGAATAAGTGCGAGACATCCCATTATAAAAGTTACGCCAGGAATTCCAGGGGTACAGGGGCACAATAGTACCCCGATGTTTAGTTAAATTTACCCTTGATTTTTGTTATGTGTTAAAACCAATTACTTATTTGAGCTTTAATAGTTCTTCCTCTTTCGAGCTCTGTTATCTGAAAGCCCTTCACTCTATGGTCCTTAAGGTTTTCAATCCTATTTTTTAATGTTGTCTTTAAAGGACAGGACGTAGAAGAGAATTCTTATTGTGATAACTTTATTCTCAAATGATAGGAGTTAAGTTTCTTTAGAGGAGTATTGAGCTGGTGAAGGAGAGAGTAGGTCTTTTCCTACAAATCACACTTTTATAGTATTCAATTCTTGAGTGAAATCCTATCACTGCTAAATTTTATATACAAGTTGTATGTCAGTTATGCATTTGAACGAAACGTTTTTGTAACACTGAATTCGATGTGTAACATTAGCGCAACTTCTCCAGATTGATATATACTGTAATAGAAGAAAACAGTTTTAGTATTTTTGTAAATATATTTATATTTAGATGTTATATTGACGTATTTCACCAGTGACGAAAATATATACATATGTACAACGGATCAAAGCAATAAAGAGATTAGCACATTGGTAACAAGCATTGATTTAAAGCGAAAGACATTTTAACAAGATGTTGCTAATTTTATACTTTCCATATTCTATTCCTGCTACTACTAATGGGAAAAAACCTTGGTTTAACTTTACTTGTTCTAATGCTAGCAGCAACAGAGATGAGTTTTTCAGAAATTTACGTTGCCAGCCATCTCCTGGCTCATATTTGTGCCAGGAATCGTGCAAAATCTGTTCTTCAATTCGCCAAAATTTCTTTCATGCAATAAAATTGTGAAAATCTCGCTATTCCTGGCATCTAGTTAAGAACCTCTACATCAACTTTACAAGTTCTTCCTCTCCTCACCTTTTCCAATCTGGCTCAGGAGCCATCTCTTCTCTTCACAAAGCTCAACTATTCGCTCGAACTTTCGCTTCCAACTCAACCCTGAACGATTCCAGTGCTATTCCCCCGACATAATTACGTCTGAAATAACGACAATCGCCTCATTGTGCTTTACTGTGTTCAAGAACAAATTCATGCCTAAAGACACCTTAGCCGTGGAAAACTCTTTCGTCTTTGTCTTTCATCTGATACTCTTCCTTCCTGCTCGAAGTTTGCTTTCATTCAGCATGTCCTAAAGAAGGGTGATCACTCTCAACCCTCCAACTATCTTCCATTTGCTTTGTTTTCTTGCCTTTGTAATGTTTTTGAGTCCATCCTTAATAGGAAAAATCTTAATCATCCCTCTTCTTACAGTCTTCTTTCAGATCATCACTATGGGTTCTACATGGGAAACTCTACTGGCGATCTTTTTGCATATCTCTAACTCTTGGTCATCCCCTTTATGGGATTTCGGTGAAACCTTTGTTAATGCGATATACATATCAAAAGTTTTTGTTAGAGTCTGACACAAATCTTTAATTTCGAAACTGCTATCCTTTGGTTTCAATCCTTCTATCTGTGCCTTCCTCTTTATTTTCCTTTCGGGACGATCTACCGTTGCGGATGTAGCTGGCCGCTGTTTTTATCCTAAAGCTATTAACAGTGATGTTCCTCAGATTCTGTATCGTCACCCACTCTTTAACTTTTATTGATCAATGATCTATTAAGTCGCACTCTCTGACCAATCCACAAACTTTACCAAATTACACACTTTTCAATGGAATAAATGAAACATTTAAATAACCCAATCCTTTATTATATAAAATATATAATTAGTTTATATAATACACGACCTTAAATACAAATTCTTTGATCACGTAATGAATTACACTGTGCATGAATGAGTACGTACCAACTACATTAATAAAAAACGTTTTTACTAAGAAGTCACGAGACGAAGGCCGTCTGGAGTGAGTTTATAGAAATTCAAGGAGTCCAAGTTGATCACGATTCGTCCAAGTTTGTCGAAGAAATAAATGCTGTCCTCCACACACCGCCGTCGGGGGTGCTGATGCGTTACTGAAGTCGAGCAGCTACCGAAGGGCAGAAAGTGTTGACTAGACGGCGTCAGAAGCAGCAGCAACAGTTAAGAGCGACGAGGGTCGGGGATGGAAGATGGGGTCGGCTAATGGAGCATCAGGTACTTGAAGCAGTCGCTGTAGAAGAAGAGCCGAACTCGATTCATGCAGGATGCATTTGAAGCGAGGATATAGTCACAATATATACAAATTCGCTACGCCGTCAGCGCCAGCACAGGAGGCCAACGGAATCTGCTTGGTGGTAGGCATGCGTCGTACACAAATCTGATTGTTGTTGCTGTTGCTGATTGAAACTGAAGATAGACACAAGAGAAGTTATGTGGCCAACTTCCATGCTCGAATCTCGTCGTCAGCTGACTGCTCAGCACAACGACAAGAGGTGAGATCGAACCCACATGAACACAAAATTTTGGGTTCGCTAAAATAACAGCCTGAGCATTGTTCCTGTTCTAAATCAGATTTTAATCGTTTTGGTAAAATTGAGGAAACTGCTGCCTCTGTTTCCTGATCAGAAACTCTGCCTTTTTCTGGTATGGTGCAAGGAATCGTTGCAACCATATTCACTGTACGAGTCTACTTCACTGTCACTGTCTCCTAATCTAGATTTACACTCTTCACTAATGCAGTCAATGGCTGAATAATCATTTTGGTAGGTATTATTATCACCACAATCGAGAGGCATCACTGACGTCACCACTGGGGTAACGGTCACTTCAGGTAATGGTGTGGGTGCACGAGGTGGGTCGGGGGCAAAAACCTCAGGTTATCCTTGTGGTGGGAAAAATATGGTGTGGTGGTAATTATGTGCTTCTTCTAAGTAAACAAAACGGGCTTTATGTAACACAGAGGCAACTAATAAGGATTTATGCAAAGATGCACCAGTTCTTCCGGAACGGCTGGCCGCAATTTTACCGAGCGATATATTTATCAACTTGTGTGCTTCAAACACGTTTGGAACGGCAGATATCATGTTCACCACTTAGCAATTGGTCAAGGCACAGAGAGATAACTGACACGACTCCACCCTCTATTTCCAATCTTGTAATGAATTAAAGTGAAAGTTTCGCCTGCTTTTATGCAATGTCGTTGTGACGTCATTACCAGGCTCTCTTAATCATTTAAGGTCGTGTATTATATAAACTAATTATATATTTTATATTATAAAGGATTAGGTTATTTAAATGTTTCATTTATTCCATTGAAAAGTGTATAACTTGGTAAAGTTTGTGGATTGGTCAGAGAGTGCGACTTAATAGATCATTGATCAATAAAAGTTAAAAAGTGGGTGACAGTACAGAATCTGAGGAACATCACTGTTAATAGCTTTAGGATAAAAACAGTGGCCAGCTACATCAGCATCGGTAGATCGTCCCGAAAGGAAAATAGAGAGGAAGGCACAGATAGAAGGATTGAAACCAAAGGATAGCAGTTTCGAAATTAATGATTTGTGTCAGACTCCATCAAAAACTTCTGATATGTATATCGCATTAACAAAGGTTCCACCGAAATCCCAAAAAGGGGATGACCAAGAGTTAGAGATGCAAAAAGATCGCCAGTAGAGTTTCCCATGTAGAACCCACACTGACGATCTGAAAGAAGACTGTAAGAAGAGGAGTGATTAAGATTTTTCTTATTAAGGATGGATTCAAAAACATTACAAAGGCAAGAAAACAAAGCAAATGGAAGATAGTTGGAGGGTTGAGAGTGATCACCCTTCTTTAGGACATGCTGAATGAAAGCGAACTTCGAGCAGGAAGGAAGAGTATCAGATGAAAGACAAAGACGAAAGAGTTTTCCACGGCTAAGGTGTCTTTAGGCATGAATTTGTTCTTGAACACAGTAAAGCACAATGAGGCGATTGGGGTTGTTTCAGACGTAATTATGTCGGGGGAATAGCACTGGAATCGCTCAGGGTTGAGTTGGAGGCGAAAGTTCGAGCGAATAATTCAGCTTTGTGAAGAGAAGAGATGGCTCCTGAGCCAGATTGGAAAAGGTGAGGAGAGGAAGAACATGTAAAGTTGATGTAGAGGTTCTTAACTAGATGCCAGAAATAGCGAGAAGACTTAGAATTGTATAGATTTTCACAATTTTATTGCATGAAGGAAATTTTGGCGACTCGAGGAACAGATTTTGCACGATTCCGGGCACAAATATGAGCCAGGAGATGGCTAGCAACGTAAATTTCTGAAAAACTCATCTCTGTTGCTGCTAGCATTAGAACAAGTAAAATTAAACCAAGGTTTTTTTCCCATTAGTAGTAGTAGGAATAGAATATGGAATGTATAAAATTAGCAACATCTTGTGAAAATGTCTTTCGCTTTTAATCAATACTTGTTAACCATGTGCTAATCTCTTTATTTCTCTGATCCGTTGTACATATCTATATATTTTCGTCACTCGTCAAATACGTCAATATAACATCTAAATATAAATGTATTTACCAAAATACTAAAACTGTTTTTTTCTATTATTGCTAAATTTTACATACAAGTTGTATGTCAGTTAGGCATTTGAACGAAACGTTTTTGTAACACTGAATTCGATGTGTAACATTAGCACAACTTCTCCAGATTGATATATATATATATATATATATATATATATATATATATATATATATATATATATATATACAGGGTGTCTCATAAGTCTGGCATCATAAGAAAAATAATAAAAAAAGACAAAACAAAAGCTTTTATTTACAGAACGTGCTCAATATTTCCACCATTGTTTTCAGTACACAAATTCAGACGTGATACCCAGTCAGCAAGCACACGGTGAATGATGTCAGGAGTAATGGTGTTACATGCCCCAATACTGCGCTGCCGCAAATGTTCAACACTCCTAATTTACTCTGCGTATACCAGCGCTTTCAAGTGGCCCCAGAGATAAAAATCTAGTGGCGTGAGATCCGTGCTTCTAGCTGGCCATTCCACAAGCCCTCGACGTCCTATCCAATGACCAGGGAATTGTTGGTACAGGTATTCCCTTACTTGGGTGCTGTAATGGCAGGAGCGCCGTCTTGCTGGAACCATGTTGGGAAATTTCCTTCTTCGTTCAAGACACTGGGAAATGCTTCTTCCTTGAGCATACGTAGGTAGGTGCCTCCAGTGACATGTTCATCGAAAAAGAGGGGGCCTATGATGCGATCCTTCCAAATGCCACACCATACCATCACCCGAGATGCACCTTGTTCCTTTGAAGAGGTATACCAGTGACGGTTGTTTTGAGACCAGTAGCGGGTGTTCTGTCGATTTACCTCACCATTTCCATAAAAAACAGCCTCGTCACTGAACAGAATGGTGGACGGGAAATTGGCATCCCGAGCATATTGTTCCGTAGCCCATTCACAAAATTCCATCCGCCGGTCGGGATCATCTTCGCTTAATTTCTGTAGGATCTGAAGTTTATATGGATGCCATTTGTGAGCCTGAAGAATGCGATGGATGCTACTTTTCGACACTCCTTTCTCGGCGGACAATCGCTGAAGAGACTTATTGGGACTTCTGTTAAAATGAGCCAGGATAGCAGTCTCTGTATCATCGTCAGTGGACCTCCTTGAAGGTCCACTGCGTGGTTTATCTTCTATGGATCCTGTTTCCTTAAACTTTGCAACAAGTCTGCTAACACAACTCTGTGTTATTGGCTCGCGGTCTGGATGCAGTCTGTTAAATTCAGCAGTGGCCTCTCTTTGACTCCGATTTCCTATGAGTAGAATTATCTGGATTCGTTCTTCCTTGCTCACAGACATTATGGCCTGTAGAAAGAGAAAAATATGAATTATAGTTTGTAGAATTAGAAAAATATTAATTTCTCCTATGATGCCGGACTTATGGGACACTGTAATATATATATATATATATATATATATATATATATATATATATATATATATATCTGGAGATCTGGAGAAGTTGCGCTAATGTTACACATCGAATTCAGTGTTACAAAAACGTTTCGTTCAAATGCCTAACTGACATACAACTTGTACGTAAAATTTAGCAGATAGGATTTCACTCAAGAATTGAATACTATAAAAGTGTGATTTGTAGGAAAAGACCTACTCTCTCCTTCACCAGCTCAATACTCCTCTAAAGAAACTTAACTCCTAGCATTTGAGAATAAAGTTATCACAGTAAGAATTCTCTTCTACGTCCTGTCCTTTAAAGACAACATTAATACATAGGATTGAAAATCTTAAGGACCACAGAGTGAAGGGCTTTCAGATAACAGAGCTCGAAAGAGGAAGAACTATTAAAGCTCAAATAAGTAATTGGTTTTAACACATAACAAAAATCAAGGGTAAAGTTAACTAAACATCGGGGTACTATTGTGCCCCTGTACTCCTGGAATTCCTGGCGTAACTTTTATAATGGGATGTCTCGCGCTTATTCTTTCTCCTAGAAATTAACAGGTTGTAAGATATTAATAAATTCATTCATTTGAGTTATCTGTCCTAAGCACCGACCCCTTGTATGATCGGTCACGAGCCTCCTGCTACTACCTGGGCATATCTTTACCCCTGCGTGCTCAGTTGAGCGATGCAAGCCGTGGATCCCAGATGTGTATTCTCTCACGTAGACGAAAAATAGTGATGGCTACCTTTAATATTGCGTACTCGAGTTTAATGAAGTGATATTCGGTAAAGTGTGAAGATGTGGTGAACACTGAAAGACCCCTATTCTACCATCCTTTGATGCTTTTAAGGCTACATTGAACCGTGCGAAGGAACAAGAGGTACAAATACTCTACGGCTAATCTGGCGAGAGCATTGCTGGATTTCGTGGTACAAGTGATGTGTTGAAGTATGTTGAAGGACTAAACTTCATAAAAGCTTACATATACCGTGAAGTAGAAGAATCAGCACGTTCAGAAGATAAGCAGCGGTTATGGGTAGTGAGTCTTGTGGATGAGTGGTGTAACAAGCGGTATTATATCATGTTACACCATACCGACTACTCGTACCCTACGGTTGAAAATGTAAATCTTGTCATCATGGACAATCTTAAGTATTTTTACCACTATATTAATATATATCATGACGAGGTTTGTAGTGAGATTGTGGCTAAAGGTCTGCGTGAGTATTTAATAGAATTTAGAGACGAGTATCGTTTGCTAGGCAAAAGGAAAAATATGGGCACATGTTTCTCTCAAATAGTGTGCCGGAGTGTGAATAAAATGTGCTTAGTTCGCGAAAATGCACGAAAATATCTGGTTGGTTGGTAGATAAATGGGCATCCTATTGTTTTCGCTAGAAACTCGGAGGCTGCGCGGTCAACTCATCGAGGTTTTCAAGTTCTTACACGGGTTCAACGATGTCGATTTTAGAAGCATGTTTAGTTTAAATGATAACTCGCAACAATGGTATAATTTATACAGTGCATACCATCACTATGTTAATATAATTTATTTGTATAAATTTATTTATGACAAATCATTTATATATAAGAACAGAAAATAGTTTAGAAGGGTCACAGAAATAACGTATTGCGTACGATAGTTACGTTTAGTTAAAATATTATTAGCATATCTTCAGCCACAAATCTGTCTCTTATGCAAAAATGTACTCGTATAACTGCTGCATATATATGCATATATGTATATATATATATATATATATATATATATATATATATATATATGTGTGTGTGTGTGTGTGTGTGTGTGTGTACATACATACATACGTACGTACATAAAAATAAATTGTACAACTATTCCAAAAGGTTAATCCAAAAGTTAATTCACTAACCCTGGTTGGGTTACAAACTTCAATCCAGTTGTGCCGTAATCAGAGTAACCATTAGGCTTGGTCGTCATATAATTCATATTTGGTTGTTGTAACCGGATGTATACAACTTTGCGTCGTCAGTGCATTCTGTCGATTGATTGCTATGGACTGTTTAACTCCCTTCGCAATATCTAGGTCATTTGATGAAGGGGATCTACAGTTTTACGTGGCGCCCGTACCACGGGTCACTACATCTTCTGGGCGCAGAGAACGGCCTCCCATCACGAGATGGTCCAAGGAGAGATGAAAGAATGCGTTGTAGAAAAAATTGTACGAAATTGAGGGGTGATATATGCTTACTTTAGGTTATTTTAAATGAGTCTAGAGTTTCATTGGTGTGTTTTATTTTCCATTAACTGTGTACACGAGATAAGTGTACGAATGGTGTGAATGAACTCTGAAGCTGTTCTTTTTTCATTACACTTCTGCATAAAGCTTCTTTCACAAAAATTTTGGAAAGCGCTTCTGTAATAGTTGCCGGACACAATGTGGAAAGTGTATATGAAAGATAGGGAGTTACAAGGACAAGAAGTACCTCAATAAGTAATGCATCCCATGTAATTTCTGCCCGCCCGTGCTGCAGCTTAGTTCGGTTTCCACGTTAAACTGTAGGTCTAAGGCGGAGTGAAAAGCTTGACCATTGTTAGAATGAACAATTTGGTGAAAAGGAAAACTGAGTTAGCTATTATTATACTACTGTAATTTGTACCACCCTATATATATATATATATATATATATATATATTGTGTGTGTGTGTCGTTCTCTCTCGCTCAGTATATATACAGGGCGTCCCAAAAAATGTATACACACTTTAAATAATTATAAAGGCAGTGTTTATTAAAATACATTTCATTTTCAAAATGTAATAGAATCTACAGACATTATTTAATTGTTTTGTCAACGCCTGTTTTCAAACTGACGTCCGTTCTGGTCCAGGCACTGCTGATAACGCGAAGCAATGGAATCGCAAACATCACGAAACATTTCGTTTGGTATTTGTGTGCATTCTCGTTCAATGGCTGCTCTCAATTCAGCGACTGTTGCAGGTTTTATAGCGTAGACTTTGTCTTTTAAGTATCCCCATAAAAAAAGTCTAGTGGTGTGAGGTCGGGTGAACGCGGAGGGTATTCTACGAAACCCCTTCGTCCAATCCACATCCACATCGTGCCAAGTACCACTCGCAATACTCCACTCTTCGGTCCGGATCATCTTCATTAATAGCATGGACTAATCTTGGAATGTAACTTTTCCATTGACAGCGCTTCAAAATGCGTTGGGCAGACGATTCTGAAACCAATGCCATGAGGGGGTCACCTTCGCATGCCGTACCTATATATACATTTTAACCGCAAACAACACAGTATAATTAATGTAAAGAACGACGCTTGTGTAGAAGAACGTTCCGCACAAGATGAGGAGGGAGAACGAACAAATGAACAAGTTAAAATGTGTATATATAGGTACGGCATGCGAAGGTGCCCCCTCAGGGCATTGGTTTCTGCTCGTATGTAGGAGAATTACGACTTCTGATTACTCGAGGCCCATGGTGTAGTGGATAGCATATCTGACCGGCAATCGGAAGATCCCGGGTTCGATTCCCGGGTGGTTACCTCATTTTTAATTTGTTCGTTCTCCCTCCTCATCTTGTGCAGAACGTTCTTCTACACAAGCGTCGTTCTTTACATTAATTATACTGTGTGTTGTTTGCAGTTAAAATGTGTATATATAGGTACGGCATGCGAAGGTGCCCCCTCAGGGCATTGGTTTCTGCTCGTATGTAGGAGAATTACGACTTCTGATTAATCGAGGCCCATGGTGTAGTGCAGGGGTCCCCAACCCTGTGCCCGCGAGCACCATGGTGCCCGCCGACCCTTTTGCGTGTGCCCGCCACTGACTGACTACGATTGATAAGTTTTTATTTAAATTTTTAATAAAATGTTAAGTATGTTACATATTTTAAATATTTAGTAACTAAATATTTAAAATATGTAACATACTTAACATTTTATTAAATTTTAGTACTTAATTACAGAAACAGATGCTCATTTATTTGAAAATAATTATTTCTTTATAAATAAATTAAGTTATCGTTTTGATAATTTTTCTAAGATTCTTAGTTAGCCCATCCTTGTTTTGTTTGTGTATTATGTTCATTATTTTATATAGGAATTAAATGGTTTTTTTTTGTGTATTATGTTCATTATTTTACATAGGAATTAAATTTTTTTTTGTGTATTATGTTCATTATTAAGTCCAACTATAAATTTGCCTTGAAAAAGTAAATGGTGCCCGCCGCACTACCGGTATTCTTGAATGTGCTCTTCGGAACAAAAAGCTTGGGGACCCCTGGTGTAGTGGATATTTACTTGAAGTCTTATTTACCGTGTCCATAAAGGTGAAAATTGAAAATTCAAGTGTTTGTTAGTTGTTTTTAATCTCCTCTTTATATTTACTTCCAGTTTTGCTCTCTCTCTCTCTCTCTCTCTCTCTCTCTCTCTCTCTCTCTCTTCTTGAAATAAAATTTAGCTTACCCATTTATAGGAGTTGATTGTCCACTCCTGGAATAGCATTCCCGTTTCGAATTCCGGGTGAGCGTAAGGCGAAACAGCTGTTAGACAAATTCCACTTTTGTTCCAATTCATTAAAAATAAAACTCTTAATTTCAGAGATCGAATTGAAAATAGTTGCCATTTTTAAAGGTTGGCTTTTTCACCTGCTATTATAATTTGTTGAGCTAAATGCACAGTAAACTCATGGAGTGTAAAATAACAACAATAATAATAATAATAATAATAATAAATCTTACCTATATTCTACATAATATTTTCCTTTGACTTAACTCCGCCCACTTTTGTAAGTCCCGCCCACTCATCATCGTAGGAAATCGAATTCTTTAAAATGATGATGTTTTTCCATTACTTGGATTAAATATTATTTGTATTATTAGAATACTTCTTGTATATGAAATAAAATAAAGTGGTGACAAGGAATAGCTGTCAAAATAGAAGTCATTGAAGAACGATTTTGGTTATTGAATTAGAAAAAAAAGTTATGATTTAAAAACATGAAAAACAGATTTCTTTATAAATTGGAACCTCCATAAAAGATTTGCTTGTATGGGTTGATTTTTATTGGAAAAGTTTTCTATAGTTTTGAGGTCCGAATTCTAAGTTTTTAGTTATAATATAAGTATTAACGTTTATATGATTACGGTTTTTTTTTATGGAACACACCGTCTGTTTGGTAGCTGGGGTCAGATAGAGTTACGCTCTGTTATTTTCCTTTCCGTTTTGTCATATTGTTATATATATGTTATATATATGAAACATCTACTTGACATTTTATAATGAACTTAACTTTCTGAAATGAATAATGGTTATTTTCAAATGTTTAGTAGTTTAATTCAAACATCCGAAAGCTTTGCTTAAATGTTTCAAATATATAAAGGCGTAGAAATTATCCATTTCGGATCACCCGAAGATCAGGGCCCCCAGCCTTCTTTAGTTAGCTTTATAAGGCTAACTAACGAAAATATCACGACCTAACCTAACCAATCGTCAAGGGCGTACAGTTGACCTAACGATTAGTTAGGTTAGGTCGTGATATTTTCGTTAGTTAGCCTTATAAGGCTAACTAGAAGGCTGTGGGGCCCTGATCTTCAGGTGGCCCAACATTTCAGTTTTATAAGTTAGTTTTCTATTATTTGCGCCTACAGACATTGTGGTTTTAGTTATATTTAGTGATTGTGTTTATAGGCTATCTCGAAAAGAGGGGAAAACCATTATTATATCTGTGCATTTATTCCTTTATTCCATGTAGCATTAGGTCTGTTTCATGATAGTTTAGGATTTTTCATCCGTTTATTTGGCCAGGCTTGGACTAGTAAAGTCTTTTAAAATAAGAACTAGCCTGTTCCCCTGGGCCTTGCTTTAGACCTAGGTCTCTTGATATACAGTAGACCTACCTTACGTTCAATCTCTAAGTTATATAGCCTTTGCTTGACAAAAAACTGATACTTTAAAGAGTTCAGACCACAGCAACCAAATTGATTCCAGGACATACTGTATGAGGAATGACTAGCTGAACGAGATATGTATTCACTTAAAAAGCATAGACTTGGAGAAGAACTAACTGAAGTATTTAAAATGATAAATGGCTTTGATAATGTAAATTATGTAAGTTATCTGAAAGGGAAACAGAGTCATTTACAAGAAGCAATGGACATAAACTGAAAGACAAACGCTTTGAGAGTAATGTTGCGAAGCAATTCTTTTCGTATTAATTTTAACTCCTCAAATTTTCATGCATTACTCATTTCATTGATAGACAGTTCATTAAACATTTCATTAAACATTTCAATTGACTAACTGAAATGTCTGTCTAACCGTCTAACGAAATGCTTAACTAATGTGAAATGTTTAACGCATTAGACTTTTCAAAATTCACAAAATTAGGACAATGAAACGTCCAGAACGTCCATGCTGGGGCATGGGTGGCTCTCCCAAGAGTTCCGGATGAAGCTTTAAAACTGGAAAGGCAATCGCAATCCAAGTGTTCCCGCCTTGCACGCGAGAAGTAAAAGTTGTCCATGTTCTCACGGCTCTGCAGGAGTTATTCCTAACGAAGAAGCCGGTTTGGAGAGGATCGCGCTCTCACAAAGGGTACACGCTCTCGAACAGTCATGTCATGAAAACGTGAACTGGGGTCAGACATGGGCAGTAATGTATTTGAAAATACTTAAATACGTATTTAAATACAAATGTATTTGAATACATATATTTATAAATATATTTTGGAGAGTATATTTAATTATGTATTTAAATACTTTCGAAAAGTACTTAGTATTTGTAAATACCTGTTTTTAAATACATTTTTAAAATACTTTTTGTGAATTGTTCAATTTTGCGAGGATGTACAGTACTAACCACCCAGTATTTAACTGGTACCACAGAACACAGTAAAACATTTTTGAAGGTGTTTGTGCTTCCAGAAAGTTCCAGGCTCAGCAGGCTGGAACTTTCTGGAAGGACCTTGAAAAATGGAACTTCCAGTCTGAGGCATCGTCATATGTGGTTGTGTAAAGTTCAGCGCTAACTGTGCAATTAGCCTTAGCTTATTGATCATATTAGACGAGGACAACATTTGTAACATGGCTGCAGCAAGTGGAAGTAGTGGAAAAGAAGGTGGTAAAATAGAAGTTGTTGATGGTGGAAGTGAAAATAAAAATAGCGAATCACACCTGCACCCACTTTTTGATGGAAAATATTTCCGAATAACTTCCAAAGATGGTAGTAAAATGAAGACTTTATATCTTCTGTGCCACAAAACAATTGCAGCGTCTACTTCTGCGACTTCTCGATTTTATTTGACTCTAAGCTGATGTTAGTGATTTTATGTCCTTTTTGAAAAGTATCTAAATTGTATTTGAAATGTATTTAAATACATTTTAGGAGTAATGTATTTAGTATTTAAATACTTTCTGAAAACCTGAATTTTATTTAGTATTTAATTACTTTTATTTTCAAGTAATGTATTTATTATTTAAATACATCTAAAGTATTTACTGCCCATGTCTGACTGGGGTTCTCGGTTCTGGATGTTACCCGTTACTCTGTTACAAAAAACTTTTGCAACCGTTTAATGAGTGTGACTTAGCCGTTGATTGACTCTTACTTTGTTTCGTTACAGACTGCTATAATGGCCGTGGTTTACAGTTCGGGACAGCAACAGATGCTTGCGGCTGCCGCAATCGTTTGTGGTGTTTGTGCCGCTCTTCTGGTTGCAGCAACCACCTTGTTTTTCCTGCGGCGCCACTCAAGATCCAAAGCGAAACTTCAAGGCATAACGGCTCACGATACGGAGGCTTCCAAGGATTACCAGGTAAACTCACGTTTTTATATATATATATATATATATATCGAAAGTTTTTTAACTTTAATCCAAAGTGAAACTCATTCACGATGGCCTTAATCCCTCTCTGGCTTTTAAAAACCACTGCCATCACAATCAAACAACCTATCATATCCTTGTACTAACCATTACACAGTAAGAGGAACGAGTCAGTTTTACCCCCAGATTAAGGATTAAGTTTAGATGCACCAAAAATTCCATTCTATAAAACCTTTAACGAGATAACAGATTTGGGGTGGCTGTGAAACACATGAAGGAGAACGTGTTTTTTATTTAAGTGAATCGTATTTCCATAAAATCACAATTTCATTAAAGAAGTAGACAAATATTACACTTGCAAAGTACATACTTTGTCGCAAAGACACAAATAGCATTGAATTCGATATATACAAAAATATATGCACATACTTCGTAATATACAGTATATGTGGGTACTTATTGATACCTTTTGATACTTTTGATGTTTTTGAATAAATGTTCAGGGTCGAACTGTACCCGATCCCTCCGCAGCATCCCTCCTCATTTGGGGAATTTCATGTCAGAAAGAGTTGCTTTGGCTGGTCGGGGACTTTACACAGGAACGTATGGAGTTGGTATTTGAAATTAGACAGGTTGGTGTGCTGAAGGACCTTCATTTCTTTTGACAACAAGTTCTAAAGAGTTTTGGGTCTCGTATTCTAGGGGAGTAGTCCGCAACCTTTTTCTCACTTGTGGACCCATAGAAGAATATGGATTATTTTTTAGGACCCCTTACCGAAAATAATTTGTATATTCTATTTCTGTGTGAATTAGAATATATCCCTTGTCTTCTGCGGACTCCAGTTGCGGACGACTGTTCTAGATATTTTCCATATGTATTTTTATGGCCTCTTGTCCTACCTCAGCTGGGATAATACACAATTTACCTCTTCTCCCATTTCACTCATTATATCATATATATATAATCCCTGACGAGGTGTACTGCTGATTACACGAAAGACCTTCGAAATTTGGAATCCTTTTTTCTTTTTCCTTGTGGGTTTACATCATTCATTCATTTCACGTGTTTAAGTGTGAAATTCATCCCATATATATATATTATATATATATATATATATAATATATATATATATATATTGTGTGTGTGTGTGTGTGTGTGTGCAGGTGACTTCGCTGAAATGAAATAATGCAAATCTCATGCAAATAGCCAATAATAAAAATCGATTTTTGAACTAAATCTACATTATTCGTATTAATAAATTTATGAGAAATACTTTTTTTGGTGAATAATTTATTTTATTCTATATTTAAACGCCTTCCTACTTAATATTTATTTATTTGATTGATCTCTCAGTCATTCTCTCCCGAGTCGAAAATTTGATTTTCCTATTCATAAGTGTAGGTCTATTTCGGGAAGGTGGAAAAGGTGCCATGAGCCAAACTAACGTATCTGCCAATCAAGTTATTGACAGTTATGAGATTTTACATTCAATTCTTCCATATATATATATATATATATATATATATATTATATATATATATATATATATATATATATATATATATATATATAATTATTTATATATGTGTGTGTGTGTGTGTGTGTGTTTTGTGCGCGCGCTTCATTAAACATTTTTTTTACCTATAAATTTATTGACAGCGTATCATGCAAAAGTCGTATGGAAGATGGAATAAGAATATGTAAATCCAAAAAAACAGGATAAGAAAAAGGGAGAAAAACTTATTTGATTTGATTTTTCTTTAATATAAGTTATATGTTAGATCAGTATGTGAAAGCAATGATTTCGCGTAATGCCTGTGACCCAAAATTACTTCGTGAAGGTTAGGTTAGGTTAATAATGAATAATGATTGTAATTACAAAGACATTACCCAAAATGATTGCTTTCACATAGTGACTGTGACATATGCAGACTACATATAATGGATGTTTTAGGGGTGTTTAACCTCTTTCGTAACAGCTATGGAAGTTGTGTGACGGAAAGTTCCGCTAAGCTTTACGTGGGATTCGAACCACTACCTCAGCAAGGAAGACTCACAGAAGCCCGTTGATTCCTGAAACTTGAAATTCGAACTGAGACTCGAATCTAGAACCTTCAGATTAACGGACGTGCGCTCTCCCACGAGGCTATCGTGGCGGGTTATACGTACAGTATATATAACACATATGAAAAAGAAATTTAGTTATATTATACATTCAACGTTTCGGCACATACATGATATCTTTTCAAGAGTCAGCTGAAGACAAAGGAAAGAAAAGGCAAGAAAGTAAAATTTTGGAGAAGCATATTGCAGCTGATCTATAAATATTTTGTCGACATAATTTCATTGACACTAATAGCTTAATCTAACCTAACCGAGCCTAAGCTAACCTAAGCCTGAACTTACCTAACTTAACTTAACCTAACTAAGTCCAACCTAACCTAACTTAATCTAGTTTCAAGAGACTGGGTCAGATTTAAGAGCATGCAAGGGTATGAACAGCGCTTATGTTGATACTATTTGCAAATTTAGTAGATGCATACAGACAAAGGGCTGATGAACTCTGATTTTCTACCCGATCCATTTAACCGAGTTCCAAATGCATATGCAAAAATTTGTTCACGAAACAGGACAAGACATTCTGTATAAATCGT
Organism: Bathynomus jamesi; assembly: GCA_023014485.1. Taxonomy (NCBI): domain Eukaryota; kingdom Metazoa; phylum Arthropoda; class Malacostraca; order Isopoda; family Cirolanidae; genus Bathynomus; species Bathynomus jamesi. The sequence continues at coordinate 1,362,959 of JAJOZX010000125.1, forward strand.
TAGACATTTGAGCAGGAGATAAATAGAAGGGAGCTGCAACTAAGTGTTGGGTGGTTGGTTCAGTCACTCACGATGTTAGTTGGTCACAGTGGTGAAATTAACTATCAGGGTTATCAGGTTATAGCTTTTCCGATCAAAATTTAACTTATTATCCAAAATGTGTTCGTCTTATATTGTTTCGTTTGAGCCAAATGAAAGAGACGTACTTTTACTTCTCTGTTAAGAAAGGTTAAGTTAAGTTAGTTTAACGTTCAGATAGATATATAAAACCTAAAATACTTGGTGCAATCGAAAGGTACCGTTTGACCCAACCGAAACGAAAGAAAATGAACACATTTTGGCACAAACGCTGTAACACAATTTCTGTAACTCTACCAAAGTCCATTATACCTCCTTTCCCCGCAGTATTTCCGTAAGGTTGCCACATTATTTTTACCAAAATCATCTTAAAATCGCCACTTTTAATCTCCCGAGTGTAGACAAAATTTAAACTTTACAAAAGGAATGACCGTATAAAACCCGTCGACGGTCGGGATCTCGACCGCTGTAGCTTATCGGTGACCTCTGCCCTAGAGTACAGTATATCTAATATTTTCATCTCTTCTACATTTTTAATAGTGAGCAGCAATCAGGAACAGAAAATTACGCGACAGTCAAAATCCCAACCGTACATCATAGGCGATATTACAAAGCTTATTGATATGTAATTAATGTTATAAATTAAATTAATAAATTATTCATAATCATCATAAACTGGTTCTGCGTTATGGCCAAAAAAGATTTTCTCTAGTATTTGATCTCTGAGGTTGACATCGTATTAGGTATTTAATTAGATCACATTTTAATATAATTTCAGAGATTTTAATACTGTACATGTATTCTATATTAAAAATTAATCATAATAAATTATTTTTAATGCTCAGCAATATTAAAAGAGTTGATATGATCCTAATTTATGAAGCAAGAAGGATTTTGCATTCTTTGATAACTTTTACATTTAAATTTTAATTTAAATAACTTATGAACAACATTAAAAAGAAAAAAAAAAAAAAGGGGGTTTTTTATGTACAGGGTGGTCCACAAGTCCATATCTATTTTGCTGAAATAATAGTATTTTAGGATAAAAATGTAGTAATATAATTAGATGTATATTTATTTATCAAGCTTAGGTCAAAGATTCGACGTGAGCATCATCAGTGTGTCTGCAAATCCCAAATCTGTTCACTGCATTGCGGAACACATTCTCAAGCATCTCTGGGGTTATTTTAGCGACTGCCGCGACAGTGCAGGTTCGCAGACCCTGCAGGTCTGTAACTCTTGTTTTGTAAGCCTCAGACTTTGTAAAACCCCACTCAAACAAGTCTAATGGTGTTAAATTCGGAGATCGTGATGCCCACGTCTGAATGAAGCTGGGTTTCAAGAAACTGCTGAAGCATGTCAAGATAAATTGGCCCTGTTACCGTAGCTTCTGCAAAGAAAAAAGGTCTGTCAACCTTCGATCTTGTCATACCCAACCTGACATTAACTTTGGGAGAATCTCTCTCCCATTCCTAGAATTCGGTTGGTTTTTCACTAGCCTAGATACGTCAATCATTGATTCCCAACCTTTTCTCGCTCAAGACGCCCCAATGCCGCATATGTTTTTCTTTCACGGCACCCCGCAGGATTTTCGTCTCTCACTATTCGACATCCAGTGCCCCCTCAACACCTCTGAACCCCTCCGCCCCAACACCACGTAACTTCAAACTGAGTAAATACAGTTTCTGAATGGAAGTAATAAATCGCGAATGTTTTGTTTCATTTTAAAATTTCCACATACTAAGTGACGTTTCAATTTTCAATTACTTTTTTTGTCATTTTCATAAAATTTGGCGGCACTTGTGGAAGATGCCTGTGGCACCCCGGTTGGGAAACACTCAATGAACTCTGCTACCTTCTGTAACAAGTTTCTATATATATCCCGTCAGAAAAAGTTTTTTAGGTAATCCGCGGAACAATTCCTGTACCGCCACCTGTACTTCATTGTTATCGTGAAAGTTCGTGGTTCCGGAAAGGTATAAAAACTTTAAGGGGTACAAGATGCATGGTTACTATATGCCTCATCGTGTTTTTAAATTTATTGACCAGCTCGCGATTGCTTTATCTGTAGATCCTGGTTTGTGAAATCTTTTGAATTTTTCTCGAATTTCTTTGCAGTTCTTCCCTTGGATACGTAGTGTTACTACCATCACACGTTCTTGTACATCCTTCATCATCTATGGCCTGTAGAAAATAAAATAGAAGTATCATTATTTCAGCAAAATAATATAGGGACCTTTGGACCACCCTGTAATTTATGTCTGATCACACGGTAAATGTGGTACTGCTCGTCTAAACAATAAAAATAAGCGAAGAAAGATGTTTAGTTATACTCGTTTACTTTTGCTTATTTTCCTTGATTGGTTGTTTTAATTAAAAGGAAAAAATCTGTTGTTTCCAATTACTTGATTCGAGATCGTGAATTATGTAGAATTAGGTTTCTCTCTCTCTCTCTCTCTCTCTCTCTCTCTTAATGAGTTGTTACATCTTTCTTTTTCTCTGCAAACAATTATTCATTTAATGAACAAGTTCTTCCATTATAATTATGATCTTATATGATCTCTTATATGATCTCTTACGTATATGATCTTTTTTTAAACGTTCATTATAATTATATACGAGATAAGTGAATAGGTAAAATCAAGTGAATAAAAATTAAATTTATATGCGTTGCCCCAGAAAATCGGTCGTATTTCTAAACATGGTCATCTCCTACATCATTGATTCCCAACCTTTTCTCGCTCAAGACGCCTCAATGCAACATATATTTTTCTTTCACGGCACCCCGCAGGATTTTCGTCTCTCACTATTCGTCATCCAGTGCCGCCCCCTCAACACCTCTGAACCCCTCCGCCCCAACACCACGTAACTTCAAACTGAGTAAATACAGTTTCTGAATGGAAGTAATAAATCGCGAATGTTTTGTTTCATTTTAAAATTTCCACATACTAAGTGACGTTTCAATTTTCAATTACTTTTTCTGTCATTTTCGTAAAATTTGGCGGCACTTGTGGAAGATGCCTGTGGCACCCCGGTTGAGAAACACTCAATGAACTCTGCTACCTTCTGTAACAAGTTTCTATATATATCCCGTCAGAAAAAGCTTTTTAGGTAATCCGCGGAACAATTCCTGTACCGCCACCTGTACTTCATTGTTATCGTGAAAGTTCGTGGTTCCGGAAAGGTATAAAAACTTTAAGGGGTACAAGATGCATGGTTACTATATGCCCAACCTCTTATGAAGTAATATGATAGGGACCATTCATGTTTGAATTCATAGTGACGAGGATTAATTTATCAGTGTAAATTTACTTCTTAACAGACTCTCGTATATCTACATCTGTCTATCTATGTGTCTGTCTATCAGAAGAGTGGAAACGCGCGTGTCGGATGAGGGTAACGAGTTAAATCCCACTAATGAATTAAGATAAAGGCTCTGTCGCAATCATATCTAAAAACTTTTTGTAAAACTACGTAAGTATATATATATATATATATATATATATATATATATATATATATATATATATATGCGCCTCGGTGGTGTAGTGGTTAGCGTCGCTGACTACGAATCCGTCGGCCCCGGGATCGAAACCCGGTGACGGCAGCCGGCGCGCAGCAAAACCCAGCTGTTCATCCTTCCACACAATAAAGAAAGTGGTTGGTAGATAAATGGGTACTCTGGGTGGCCTAGTGGTTAAAACGCTGCGCTGCTGGTGGGGCATGGTTCGGATTCCACGTTAAACTGGAGGTCTAAGGTGGAGTGAAAAGTTTGACCTTCGTCAGAATGAACGAACCAATATATAAATATATATATATATATATATATATATATATATATATGCAATTCACCCACAGAATACAGTGTCTTTCAGCCAATTTTAGCGACTCTATTTATGATAGGCCTATATACATTTTATACCCATTATGGAAAACTAAAAACCAGACTAAACACACCTCCAACCCCAGACACACCCCAAGGTGGGTATTGCTTCCTCTCTGCCGTTCATAATAACCTCTTCCTTTTCTTTCCCTAATACGGCACTCCTCCAAGCCCCTCATAATTAATCTTCTCTCTCTCTCTCTCTCTCTCTCTCTTATTATATATATATATATATATATATATATATATATATATATATATATATATATATATATATATATATATATAATATAAATGTTAAAGTGAGATTTAGAAATTGGTTTCAGTTTGGTGGAGCTCTATCACGCAAGTTTTAATCCAAAACCTCAGATTTGTAAGATGATATGTCAATTCTTGAAGATTGACTCTCAACCCTATGAGAATTCGCAAAGAATTTAATTAACCAAAGCCATAATATCACTGTGTGTGTGTGTGTGTGTGGTGTGTGTGTGTATGTGTGTGTGTGTGAGTGTAAAATTTTGACAGTGTGACCGGAAGCGTGTATGCAGAGCTCTCTTTAAAATTTAAATACTTGTAAATGGCGTAATTTTAAAGTTGGCACGGGAATAAAGTTGCTCCATTTGAACGAGCATTAAGTTGACGCCGATGAAAATAAGCCAATCAGATGGTGGTCAGGGAAGCGTATAATGAGGGCCAAGGGGAATTCTGTGTATTCGAGAGAAGAGTATTAACCAAAACGTGTAAATAGGATTCTACACCAATATCTGAATCAATACAGTATGCGCATATATACAGTATATATATATATATATATATATATATATATATTTCGTGTTTGAACGCCACTTTTGTTTATTACGACAATCAGTCCTATTCTATGCGATTAATGAAATCTAAGGTTGGGATTAAGTGGGATTGCAGTAATCCCACAAAATCTTGGTTTTAAGTCCCTAGATTTGTGGATATTTAGTATGCAAACAAGCTTCTCAAATTGTGGAAATGCCGTTTCTCGTTACAAGATTGCATAAAAGACTTACTGTACTTCAACCCATATATATATATATATATATATATATATAATATATGGTCTGAAGTACAGTAATATATATATATTATATATATATATATATATATATATATATATATATATATAAAGGAAGATCAATCAGAATGCAAATACGTATTTAATTTGTATGATAGATCTGACAAAATTCAAGAACTTTTGTTCCTGGGAAAGATGTTCTTAAATAATTTACTTCGACCTCGCCGTAATCATCATCAGTGTATACATAACTCCTTAAATAAAATCTATTGAAATCGAATAGTAATACCAACAGCAGACAAATGGGTCATATATTTTAAGATTCTTTATACAGGTCATGACAGCTTTATTATTAGACGTATACTACTTAGATTTATTATAATGTGTAACCCAGAATAATCCAATATGTACATTCAATTTCGATTTTACGACATTTTTTTTTAGACACAAAGAACCGGTGTCCTCTCTTCCTCTTACGTTTGTTTGTTGTTTACAAATACAACTGTAGTGGATGTACATCCACTTATATTGGTAGCTCCTGCGCTAATTAATCTTTAGAATAGACGATCACAGAGGAAAAAGTACTCGTTCAGATCTCTCACTTTCTACTCCCAACTCAGTCTATCGTAAGAGCCCACGCTGAACAGTCGGATCATTCAGTAGAGATAAACACTTTTAAAATATTAACCTCCACTAATGATGTTAGCTACTAACGTCTTTTGGAAATTATTTGTATTTTCAATAACAAACCGAATCTGAATCATATAATGACGTAGAATAATTTAAATGGCGTAGGTAAGTAGAGTTTTTAGCGTTGTCTTTTAATTTAATTTAATATTTTATTCTGGTCCATTCTACTTGAGTTTGATTTTGTGTATTTTATTTAATGTATATCTTTGTTTTAAGGTTGAACTTCAATGGGTGCTACTATAGCGTGCGGTCTGCAAAGATATTTACACTATAGCGTGCGGTCTACAACATATTTACAAATTCAGTTACATTAAAACAAAAAAATTTAAGGGACAAATAAAACAAACAATTCATTCTATGGAATATAATGCCCGGTTAGGTCAACTGTATGCCCTTGAGGATTGGTTAGGTTAAGTTGTGATATTTTCGTTAAAACTAACGAAAATCTCACAACTTAACCTAACCAATTGTCAAGAGCATACAATTGACCTAACCGGGCATTCACTTAACCTAACTGGGCATTATATACCATAGAATGAATTGTATGTTTTATTTGTCCTTTAAATTTTTTGTTTTAATGTAATTGAACTAATATTTGTCTTCATGATCCCCCCTTTTATAGTCCGCCTTGACCTCACATTCGTCCCCAAAGATAAAGTCAAGTCATTTCAGGTCAGGTCAGCACAAATTCAAGTCAGGTCAGGTCAGATCACTTCAGCGCAAATTCTTTTATAGAGTAAATATATCTTTGTCGACCGCACGCTATAGTAGCAACCTTTAATGTGTTTTATTCGTGTAATCTGCTTTAGTAAATGATGATGACAACAAAATATTTTATCGAAAACTCTGGAAATTAAATGTTTGCATTCGGACTGGTCTTCCTTTTCCTATCAAATTTGCGTTTCCCATGAAGCAAACCTATTACTGAAATTATAAATTATATATATATATATAAGAGAGAGAGAGAGAGAGAGAGAGAGAGAGAGAGAGAGAGAGAGAGAGAGAGAGAGAGAGAGAGAGAGAGACTAAAACATTTGGAGCGAGGTAAAATCTTTACTGACGCATATATAATATAAACCACTGAAATAATTAATTTTTTCATTGTAAAATTTTATTATTTTCAATTTCATCTTTAATTCGATAAATGAAACAAAAAATTTTTTTCTTGAACAGAAATGAAAATATATAAAAAAAACTTTTTCCGGTCAATATTTTATATTTAAATGACACTTTATTCCTCTTCTATACAAAAGATGTGGATACGAAAATACAATTCTCTGGATTCTATTTTGGCTTCTTGCATTGTTACTAAGGTTTTTAAAGAGTTTTGTATGGAAAATATGGAAGATAAAGAAGGAGGAATGCGGGGTTCTGAAGAGGGCAGTAGAGAGTAGAAAGGAGAGAAAAGAGGAAAAATGGAAGAAGAATGAATGAAGCATTTGTTAATTAATGTTAAGGAGGTTATTTTGGAAGGAAGTCAGGAAATATAAGAAAGGAGATGAGTGTTTTGATCTAAGGGTGAAAGGTAATCTAGGAAGAATGCTGATGGAAGAAGATGTTCGAGGAAAGTGGCATAAATACTTTTGAGAGTTAAGAGCAAATAAGGAGAGAGTGGAGAGGTTACAGCTGCTGGAATGGCAGGGTGAGAAATAGTGATGATCTGACGTGGGAAGGGACTTCAGAGAAGGAAGTGGAAAACGACAGATAAGCAAATTGAAAATTGGTGTGGATGATATTTACAAAGAGATGTTGAAATATAGTGGAAAAAATGGTTAAGTGTGTGACAGAAATATGTACAAAGACGTGGGAAGAGAAAAAGAGATCCTGAGAACTGGATGAAAGCGGTTGTAATGCCTTTAAAGGTGACAAGAAAGAGTGAAGTCTACTGAGTTTTGTGGGTCAGACGTATGGAGGGACACTGAGTGAGAGAGTAATGAGGTGAATGAGGATACGATTGGGGATGAACAGAGAGACCTTAGGGAAGACAGAAAGGTTGATGAATCAGTTGATGGAAAAATTATGTAAGGATAGTGATAAAATGCTTATGGCGTTTATGGATTTGGAGAAAGCATATGATGAGAATGAATGGAGAGGCGGGTGTTGCAATTGTATGGTGTAGCTGGTAAGTTGGTGAGTGATGTTAAAAGTTATGATACGAAGAGTCAGACATTATGTAAGAGCGATAAGTTTCAAATAAGGTGCACGATGTCTCCGTGGTTGTTTAATATTTTTATGACTGGATCTACAGATCTACAGAAGCTAAAGCTAACAAAGACCCTAAGATCCACTCTAAGGTTAGCCCGAGAGAAAGGAAAGAGTAGGGGGTTAAGAGAAGAGAATAAGGGGTTAAGTAAGTAGCAACACCTATCACTCGTGGGTTAACATTCATTCAGAAAAAGAGGAAAAAGACTCACCATCATCATCCGCCAGCCACTGCCGACAAGTCAGAAAAATAGTCAGAGAGAATAGGAAAGATTGCAGAACGGTCCTCTACTCCACAGGGAGGTAGAGCCCACTCTGCCGGAAAGGGGTGAAAGATGAAAAGAAGTAAAATAAGAACGCTTACAAACCATGCAATACATTCTTAACTCAAGAACAACACATTCTTAACTCAAAGCAACACATTCTTCCAGCTGTTGCAGACCGATCCTCTACTTCATAGGGAGGTAGAGGATGCAGTCCACTAGGCTGGAAAGGCGTGAAAGATGAAAATAAGTAAAATAAGAACGCATTACAAACCATGCAACACATTCTTAACTCAAACACTATCATACCATGCAAACTACAGACATACAATAAAGAGAGTTACAGACATGCAAATAAGGAGAGAAGAAGAAAAAAGTATAAAGAATAACAAAAAGAGGATTAATTTACTTAACAAGCTACAACTAAGTTCGTGTTAGTCTAATTTTTTTTTCTTTGATGATGCGAGAGGTAAAAATGAAGGTGTTTCAAAGGACTGTTCTTTTGATGTTAAATGATAATGAATGGACTTTTGTCTCGTACGCTATATGCAGATGATGCAATGGTGAATGGTAGAACGAAAAGGAGTTTGAGGTGGAATGTAATATTTGTTGAATGAATATTTGGATGTTTGTAAAAAGCGGTTAAGTGAAAGGAATGGTCATACAAAGTATGAAATTGTTGTAGATAGAATGAATTTAGAGGTGGTGGATGATTCTAAGTATTTGAGAAGTTTGGTAAGCTGTGAATGAGAGAATTTAAGTCAGTGAGGGAATTTAAGTATGAAGAAGAGTAAATGGGGTTACGAGAGCACTGGTATGGAAGAAACTGTTGTTTGTGAATGCTGTAAGAATAAGTCATGAAGGAATCTTGTGTTATCTTTGTTGTATGGGAATGAGACTGTGGTATGAGATGTACGTGAGAGGACTAGGATGAGAACGGTTAAAATAGATAGTCTGAAATGTAAAGTGGGAGTAAGAAGGATTGACAGAATGAGAAATAAAATGGTGAGGTAAAGGTGCGGTGGGATCAAGTCCTTGGAAGAGATACTAGGTGAGATTTTGTTGATTTGCTCATGTGGAGAGGATGGGTGAGGAGCTTTTGGAGAAGAGTTGTTTCGGAAAGAAGTATGGAGAGAGAGAGAGAGAGAGAGAGAGAGAGAGAGAGAGAGAGACAATGATGGTATTGTTTTTCTTCAGGACTTATGCCGTGCCCGAATGGCTGGAAAGGGGGATGGAAAGGACCCATTGGCGAGCGGTCCGGGTCACGCCCACCCAGTTGGATCAACCACTTCGAGTCATGCACCGGGTCAGCGGATTTCAAGTCTTTCAAAAGAATCTGACAATGGCGGCAACTCCCCGTCATCTAGGTCGTCTACGTCATCATGGTAGTTATTATTATTATTTTTATTATTATTATTATTATTATTATTAATAGTAGTAGTAGTAGTAGTAGTATACTGCAAAAATATGTCTAAGTAGATTCCAACAAAATTGTTGACATTTTGCTTGTTTTATTTACAAATAATCGCCATATGAACTGCTGTACCTTTTTATCATGGCTTCCTAATAAGTCACGGCACACCTGAATTTTATCCTGAGGTTTAATTGTTTATAATCCCTTTAGAATTATGTCCTTAATTTCCCTTCCCCTATTTTTATTTTTTCCCCAAGGCTTTAAGATTATTACAACGAATAAAAAAAACGTTCGTCTCCTTCATTTTAATGGTAAATACACCAAATTTATAGACTAAACCCCAGATTCCGCTCCTAACGTGTCTTCACTCGCTGCGCAAAAGGAATTTTTCAGAGTAAAATAGTAAACCTTGATTTTGGCTCTCTTCTCCTTCTACTGGGGGGGGGGGCGCTTTTGTGGGTATTTGCTCTTGGCCCCTGCTTCCTGCATAAAAAAATAAAATTTGTTTAAGTATCATTTACAAAAACTATGAGTCTTTATCTATTAAAGTATCATATGCGTGATATATAATGTTATGTCGAGGCTTCTTACCTGTACTGCTCAGACATTCGTAGTTCTCTCATTTTCATTAGTTAGAAATATATAGTTCTTCTCAATATGAGATGTTCGGCGAATGCACGCGTGCTTAACCGTACGGGTTCGTAGACTTTAAGTACGAGTTGTCTAAAATTTTTTCCTTTGACATCAAGGAAAACCAATTCCATTTCTATTAATATCCAGAGGAACTATAGACTACTCGTAATAAAATGAGGAAAAGTTACCGGTAATCTAAAAACCCAGTAGATTAATAACACCCTACTTTTGTTCGATCGAAGGGCATAGGCCAAATGTTGTAAACTCGGCATGTAATTCGCTTCTTTACCTAGTTATGGTTCCCTATAACTGAATTGAAGACAATAAGGTCGGGGGTCGACTCTCGATGGTGCTGGTAACAATAATCGGAGAGCTAGCGCAATGGACTGGGTTAGTTGGGATGGGCGTGTGTTATTTACTAACCCTCCTGACTGACATGAAATCTTAATGAGATATCTAAGTTAAAAGTAGCATTTTCTATAGCGTAAGGAGAGAGGTTTATAATTTCTGGTCGCTGATATTTTTATCATTTTACTTATACAAGGTGGCCACAAAGTTCATTTGCGTGAAAAACAAGGGCAACGTACAGATACGCTGTAATTTCCCCTTTGCGGCCACTCTGACACTACTAGTGATTAAGACTAAAGTTCAAAGACTAGGTTCTCATAACATTAAAAATTAGAGGTAATTAGCGAAACAAATTCATTCATGTCGTCTGAAAAGAACTTGGTACGAGATAAACTTCCCGGAATGAAAAGCAATCGTTATTATATACGGTAACTTATCAATTTATTTGATTCTTATAAAAGTGTAAATTTAGATTTTAAAAATTTTCGGTCAAGACGAAAAAGTGGACATTCATATCAAGTGGAGATGAAACGCGACGTGAGTGAATACTTTGTTGACATTTTCGTTTTTCTAATTTATTATTATGAAATATTAATTTATTTAATTCGAAATTAAATTTTTTTAAATATTTGTCTAAATTTTTTACGGACAAATGAGAAATTAAAATAGATAGTTTCGTATAAAGAGGTTAACAAAGGAAAATAAAAAATAGAACTGCGGATATTTTAAGTAATTTCCTCATTATCACTGTACCCAGGATCATATTTAAAATTTGTTTAGAAAACATGCAGTGTACTACTGCACTGTATGTAGTACATTAATAAACGTACTACATACAGTACAGTAGTGTATTGTATGTAGTACATTAATAAATGAAGCATTCATTTTTAATGCTACCTCACATTGATTATCGTACCAGTAAATGGTTAAACTGAAATAAGGGGGAAGTCAATGGTAGACTTCAGTTTGAATGAGGCGTTACATAAAATTTTTGGTGGAAAAGCTCCCCGAAATTGATAGTAATCACTTCTTCCTCTAGAAAAGAACTGTTCCGCTACAGGCTTCCTCAGTTATGTCATCATGATTTATGACACACGAAAGCTTTGGGACACACAAAGAAACAGATAGCACAGCTGCCACAATAATATTTGTTGTGACACCGTCAGAATGTCATAACCTTGTCACACTGATTTGGTAACACATTGTTCACACACATACACACACACACTATATATATATATATATATATATATATATATATATATATATATATATTATTTTTTTTTCGTTTTCATGTATATATATATATATATATATATATATATATATATATATATATATATATTATTTTTTTTTCGTTTTCATGTATATATATATATATATATATATAATATATATATATATATATATATATATATATATTATATATATATAATGAAAATGAAAAGGTTTATTGGCAAACATTATTAATACAATGACAGTTGACATACTAAGGATAGAAATATATACAGTTGTTTAGAAATAATACAGTAATGTTGAAGTTAAGTGGAGCTACAGACAGACGTTTTCGTACCAAGAATTCCATAACTTAGCGAATAAACTGCAGGACTCATGGATAGCGTGGGTAATCGGGTTGGTTGATTTTTTAATTCTTTGCATTAGACTGTACTGAGCACGTCTTATTACCTCCGGGAAGCTCGAGACATTGCGGGCAGCAGACATTTGCTGAGCTGAGCATCTCAGGGGTAATTTATGTAAGAGTCTAAAAAACCTGTCGTACAGCAAATTTAGGGTTCTTCCAGAACCTTTTTTATAATTCGCCCAGAGTTGCTGCCCGTATATATTACTGCAGGAAATTCAAAAGAGTGTCTTTAGCTTCACTTGTACAGAACCGAAAGTTCCTTATAGTCATATTCGCTTTAGCACAAAGGCTTCGAGATTATTTTCTTATATCTGAGTCATCACTCAAGGAGCTGGTGATAGTTTGACCCAATACTTAAACTCTTGTACTTCCTCAATTACCTCACCATTCATTTTAAACCTTATATCAGCTGGCTTATTACAGCTTTTAGGATGAAATTGCATAACCTTAGTTTTTGTAACATTAAAAAGAATATCATGTTTCTGCGAATACACTTCGCAGACTTTTAGTAGCCGATCCAGACTTTTAACAGAGGGACTTATTAACACCATATCATCGGTATAAACTAAGTTATTTATCCTTGTGTTATCTGTACAACATCCCACTGTTGCCTCATTAAGTGAAGCAATTAATCCGTCAATATACACATTAAGCAGCATAGGAGAGAGCAAGGAGCCTTGTCTCACCCCGCAAGAGGAGCCAAAACATTCGGATAGTACATTGCCCCACCTAACGGTAAACGATTGGTGGGAATATCAAAATTTCAGTAAATTTAATATGTACATGGGAACCTTCCTGTCTCCTAGTTTTTTAAATAAAATATGGTGGTTCACTCTATCATATGCCTTACTTATATCTAGGAAACAGCTATAAATAGTTGAATTACTGTCAGTGTATTTGATATTGTTTCTTTAAGTACATAGATATACAGGTCAGTTGAGTGGGACCTTTTAAAACCAAACTGATTAGATGTCCATAGGTAATCATTTTATCGGAGTAACAAGAGTTTTTCTAGTAGTTTCGAGAAGCAGGAAGCGACAGCAATAGGACTGTAATTATTGCTGGACAGAATGTCTCCATAATTATTTTTGACCAGGGGCAAGATATATACCCTTATGAACTCTGCAGAGATATAGCTATGAGCAAGTATGGCTGATAAGAGCAATTAGATATGCAGACATACCACGTCATTGGCATATTTTAAGTGCTCATTCGATAGGTCATTTACCCCTGACGCAGAACCAGTCTTTAACTCTTTAATTAACCTCTTTCTTCAGGAAATGATATCAAAGTATTTTCCCTTGTCCCTCCCACAGGCGTTTCGCTGCAATCTATTTTAAGATTATCCCTACTCACACTGTTAAGAATGTTAGAGTAGTGGTTTTTCCACAGCTTCGCAATTTCATCCTTCCCCGACACCCCATCGATTGTCGGAGGGAGGACACTTTTGACACCCGTTTGATTCTTAACAAATTTCCAAAATTTGTTATTATCTTTATTTATGTGAGCTTCACAGGCTTTTGCTGTTCGAATAGACTCTTCTTCCTGTTTACATCGCCTTATGGCCGCCTTATATTGACCCCTACTTCTACACATATTCATGTATACTGGTCCTAATCTGGGTCTACTACGAAAGCACCACAAATCATAGGCGTCTTTCGATTCCCTCCTCAGGCGGGCAATAAAATCATTCCATCCAGGAATAATCTTAGTATGATAGTTGTAAGAGTTAATTAGGGGGCTTCCTGCTTCTCTTAACGGGAATACTATCTTACTATAATACCTATCTATGATTTTACAGTGAGAATCATTTGAGCAAGGATTACTACAGGCAAGATGCAAAATTTCTAAATTATTAAAGAGGTTCTGTCTTTGTATTCTATTCTCTGTTGCATATTAACGTTAGACCAACCGACGCGATTATTCTTACTTATTGAGTTCTTATTATGTCGTGTTGCACATAAATTGATAAAATTAATTAATAGTTCTAATGGTCTATCATCAGAAAGAAGGAAATCATGCAGAATATGAACTCTAACAATTCGATCCTTTAGATTATTACTAGTGAAACAATGATCAATCCACCTGGTGGATATATATATATATATATTATATATATATATATAATATATATATATATATATATATATATATATATATATATAGTATATATATATATATATATTATATATATATATATATATATATATATATATATATATTATATGTTAACTTTTTATTTCAATATATTTTCATTTAATTTCACATATTTTCCGTAGCAGAAAGCAGCCAGTTAAAAAAAAAAAAAAAAAACGTTGATCCCGTTTGACCGTTACCATAGCTACCA